>CM026401.1:56010790-56026889 GCA_014843695.1 Archivesica marissinica
AGCAGCCAACCTGTATTAATCAGCCAGTTTGTTCCCATATGTTGTTTTATTATATATTTGACCTCTTTGCAGTGTTTAAGCAGCCAACCTGTATTAATCAGCCAGTTTCCAGATTCCCAATATGTTGTTTTATTATATATTTGACCTCTATTAAGCAGCCAACCTCTATTAAGCAGCCAACCTGTATTAATCAGCCAGTTTCCAGATTCCCAATATGTTGTTTTATTATATATTTGACCTCTATTAAGCAGCCAACCTGTATTAAGCAGCCAACCTGTATTAATCAGCCAGTTTCCAGATTCCCAATATGTTGTTTTATTATATATTTGACCTCTATTAAGCAGCCAACCTGTATTAAGCAGCCAACCTGTATTAATCAGCCAGTTTCCAGATTCCCAATATGTTGTTTTATTATATATTTGACCTCTATTAAGCAGCCAACCTGTATTAAGCAGCCAACCTGTATTAATCAGCCAGTTTCCAGATTCCCAATATGTTGTTTTATTATATATTTGACCTCTATTAAGCAGCCAACCTGTATTAAGCAGCCAACCTGTATTAATCAGCCAGTTTCCAGATTCCCAATATGTTGTTTTATTATATATTTGACCTCTATTAAGCAGCCAACCTGTATTAAGCAGCCAACCTGTATTAATCAGCCAGTTTCCAGATTCCCAATATGTTGTTTTATTATATATTTGACCTCTATTAAGCAGCCAACCTGTATTAAGCAGCCAACCTGTATTAATCAGCCAGTTTCCAGATTCCCAATATGTTGTTTTATTATATATTTGACCTCTATTAAGCAGCCACTTTCTGTGCTTCCATTGGCTGGCTGCTTAAGACAGGTTTGACTGTAGATGTAAGTCGTTTCAAAATACAGTCTATATCCGTTATATCAAAGTCGGTTATGTCGAATTCTCCGGATCAAAGAGTCCCGTTTCAGACGCTATAATTTTACATATAGCTGGCTCCCTGTATACAGAATTTCGTTAAGTCAAACTTCGCTTTCGTTAAGTCAAACTTCGGTTATTTAAGTATTTTGTTCGGTCCGACGGAAATCGAAATAACGGATGTAGACTAACAAACAAGCATTCAAAACCTCTCATTTCAGAAACAGTTCATCCAATGTCCGAACTTCAAATGAGCGGCCAGTAAGTCCTGCATCAACATTAGACAGAGCGTCATTGAATAGTGCCCTCACACTGAGCAGTAACTCTGGACTTCCTGTAAGTATCTGGCAGCTGAATTGACCCACGCCTTACCAAACAAAATCGTCCCATCCAATATCTGTTCACGCATAGCTTATGCAAATTTCTTTTTTTAGCTCCAAACCAAAACAAGTTCTTACAACATAAGGTTAATCGCCTCCGGGACTAAATTCCTGATGAAATCCATCACCACGAGCGAGAGAGAAGAAGCACTGTAGATTTAAGTGTCTTGCCTATGGACATTGCCACTGTGGTGCGGGCGGTGTTCGAACTCACAACCTCGTGATTATGAGGGGAACGCCATATCCATTACGCTACTGAGGCTCTTCCAATCAAACCACAGGAGCTTGAGTTTGAGAAAAGTTTATAACAATCTTGACAGTTCATTGATTATGATTATACGCCAATTACGACAAAAAACAAATATTGGCGCTAAAGTTTGTGAATTGGCGGGAAAAAAAATTTGGCGCAACTTTTAAACAATTTTTTTTTTTGACACATGTTTTGACAAATACATGGCTTCGAATATTTATTTATTAATATTATTTATTAATATTAAAGTTTTTTAACAATTGTGACAGTTGTATCATTTCCTCTGGGTCAAATTCGCCAATCAGAAAAAGTTTGCGCCAGCAGTCCATGTACATATCAGGATACATATTTCATTGGCAACTGTTGAGATATTTTAAGCCGTGTTTATTTGTACAAATGTATGCATTCCATTCTTTCTACTGACCAGTTATGTTATATTTCGGGTTTTACGCCTGCATCAGCACCATTTTGGGCTATATCGTTTGGGTTCCAGCGGTTAACCAGTACTTGGGTGCACCAACCTCCGTAAGAAACTGCCAACTTTTTCATATAAATGAGACGCGGTCTGAGCGGGGCTCGAATCGATGACGTTATTACCAGTATGTTTGTTGTTTTTCCAGCCCGAGCCCGTGAGAGACGGTGTACAGCATTTCTGCGAGAAACATCTGAACACCATCCGAAACTTCATCAGTAGTTTATCCGCTAGAATTCCACTTCCTGCGAAATGCAGCATTGTTGGTGTGTGTTTTATGTTTATTTATCGTCTCTACCGGTTACCCATATGAGCAACGCCTCCTGAAGAGATTAGTCATTTTAGATTTTGGTGGATAGTGCATGATACAGACAGAGACCCATTCCAGAATCTCCTCTTGTTCTTTTACGTGCACAGTGTAAAGCAACGACACGAGACCTCGGTTTAACGTCCCATCTGGAAGACTGTTAATTTTATTAGGGTCAGACGGGGGGATCGAACCTGCGATCCCTGGATTACCAGTCCAGCGTGTTACCACTGGACTACAGATCCGTCTGTATTGTTGTTTAGAACATATTCTACAAGTTATTTCTTAACCAATTGCTTCCCATAAACGCCATATAACACCTTTATCGCTTCCCACGTTATATCGGGAAGTACTCCACCAGACGGTGGCTACATCAGGGCTCCCTCTGTCTGAATTTTTGTCTGCGCCACTTCTGTCGCCAATTTGAAAATCTTGGATCCAACTATGAGCCATATAGTTCACAGATAAATATTTGTCATGTATTTGACAAAATAAAAAATAAAAAGACAAAAAGTTGATCCGAATATTTTCGCCAATTCACAAAATGTAGTGCCAGCATATGTTTTTTGTCACAATTGGTGACTTATAGCGGGAACCCTGCTACATGTCACCCGTCTGGTGTAGTAGATCCTGGTATATTGTCGGTTTGGCCGAGTATATCCCGATATATTGCTGGTCTGGTCGGTATATTCTCCGACACTAGCGTAATACTCTATTGATATCATTTATTTATACTTTATTTATTTTACAACAATTGCGAAGCAAGTTTTAACAACTTATATTAATCACTCTCGTTGGCTCGGATGAAAGCCTTTTTGTGGTCATTCATGTGGGAGGAAACCGGAGTACCCAGAGAATTTTTTAAAATTTTTATTAGGCTCTATTTTAATCATATTTTATTTGCTATTTGACATTTTCATTACACACTATGTAATGCATACATAATCATGACAAAGCAAAATGGGTTGGGCAACAAGTTCTAACATTAGTATATTGCCCTCCCAAAAATTGGTATGTATTTATATAGGCATGCAATTTTCCGTTATGTTGCCTTAGTTTAAACTTGATTTATTTTACAACGATTGTGAAACAAGCTTTAACAACTTATATTAATCACTCTCGTTGGCGCGGATGAAAGCGTACATGTGGTCATTCATGTCGGAGGAAACCGGAGTACCCAGAGAAAACCCACCTGTCTGATCTGGCGACAACCATACCATCTCACATACTTCCTGGTCCGAGTATCGAACCCTGGTTGCCTTTGTGAGAAGCGAGCGTGCTAACCACTGTGATAATTGGACATCCTCATTGCACGTGAAGTAGGATATATCGTATATTGTACACGCAGGAAAATTAGTATGTCAGTAAGACAAGTTTGTTTGTTTTCCTTTCAGATGGTCGACACAAGCGTTATGTGAGATTAAACTTTCAGTGCGGTATCAATGACAAACACTGTCTGTACGGGAAACAGTTCTTCACACTTAATACAAAACTCCCAAAGACCTGGATCCACCTTATGTTTCTGGCTGTGCAGGTAAATATTTAGCTCCCCAGTCGTCGAATGCTTCAAGGCGTCGGTCATTCGATGTTTAATGCCGAGCTGGATCCACCTCATGTTTCTGGCTGTGCAGGTAAACATTTAGCTCCCCAGTCGTCGAATGCTTCAAGGTGTCGGTCATTCGATGCTTAATGCCGAGAACTAACCAAATTAAATTTAGCTATAAGAGGTCTCGAAACCTCATTTCTGATGGAATCTATCGCCAGGATGGAGAGAGTACAGGCTATGTGGTTCTGAAGGGGCTCAAAACCACTGTCAAGGACTGGTAACCCAGGGATTGCAGGTTCGATCCCCCGTCTGACACTAATAAACTTACCAATCTTTCAGATGGGACTTTAAACCGAGGTCTTGTGTCGGTGCTTTACACCGTGCACGTAAAAGAACCAGAGTAGACTCTGGAATGGGTCTCTGTCTGTATCATTGCACTATCCTCCACAAATCTAAAATGACTAATCTCTTCAGGAGGTGTCGCTGATATGGGAAACTGGTAGCGACGATAAATAAACGTAAAACACACACACCCACAAGGACTACTGATACATTCAAACCTTTCATAAGCAGCCAGTCATATGAACTATATAAAATGGCTGCTTAACACAAGTGATAGCTTGTTATAAACTTTATTTATTTTACAACGATTGCGAAACAAGCTTTAACAACTTATATTAATCACTCTCTTTGGTGCGCATGACAGCGTATGTTGTCATTCGTGTGGAAGTCGTATCTGGCGACCACCATACCATCTCACATACTTCCCGGTCCGAGGATCGAACCTGGGTTGCATTGGTGAGAAGCGAGAGTAATAACCACTGCACTAATGAGAGACATTACTAGTTTTTCTATTACCTCCCTTGATGGATAAGGTCAGATTTTATCCCGAAATGTATATTGGTCCTTTTAGTTGGAATCCTTTGTTTTTACTGTTGTCGTCTAACCAGATGTTGCGTTCGGATAAATGTAATTTTATCAAAATCATGTTAATTAATTGAACCAATTTTTACAGTAAGCTATCCATTGGACATGCTAAAGGATATATGTTGAGATTTCATAATTATAAGATGAGAATACGGTGAAAATGGTAAACATGTGGTGCAAAGGAAACAGCGATAAAAACAGAGGAAACCAATTATATCTTTTTAGGAGTATTCAGGGGCAGTAACTGACTAATGGATTTCATCTGACAGCCTGTTAGAGGTTAAATATTATATGATATAATGCCATTTCGAGGATCTGCTTAACCCTTTCCCTCATAGAAGCACCTCTTGACGCTATTACCAATACAACATACAATGACAATGCAATAGCCAAACCAATGCTCATAATTAAGGCCATAATCTCATGTAGTTCCAGTAATATCTATGGAGGTGGGATAGATATGGCGACTACTTATCCACTGCATAATAGTTAAATGGCTGTTGTATGGAGCTATAATAGTATATTAACCTAAATCTCTATGAAGGAAAGGGTTAATACAGGTTGACTGCTTACTGGAGTTTATACAAATTTATTTTAGCTCGATTGCGAAACAACTTATATTAATTGCTCTCGAGACCTCATTCCTGATGTAATCCATCGCCACGAGGGAGAGGCACTGTGGAATTTAAATGCCTTGCCTAAGGGCACAAAACGGTTCCATCTGGGCTCAAACTCCGGGTCTTTCGTACCTGAAGCTATTACAACTTCCACCTTACTGGAGGTGACTGCTAGTGACAGGGTTGACCTTATGCTAAATATCTTTGGAGTAAAGACTGTACTCATGCAGGAAATGTATTTTTAATAATTTGTGGACATTTTGTTTTGACTAGGCTCAATCTCAGTCGGCACTCAGCCAACAGGACGTAAACGTGAGCAGTCTCAAAGCATGCTGGGATGCCTTGTATCCAGAGAAAGGAAATAGTGGCTACCTTACTCTCGTAACATCATCATTCCCTGTTGCTAAGGTAACAATTGTAATATCATTGCTGGTTGTTATGGTAACAGTTGTAATATTATTGTCAGTTGCTAAGGTTATAGTTGTAATATCATTCCTGGTTACTAAGGTAACAGTTCTAACATCATCATTGTCAGTTGCTAAGGTAACAGTTGTAATATAATTCCTGGTTACTAAGGTAACAGTTCTAATATCATCATTGCCAGTTGCTAAGGTAACAGTTGTAATACAATTCCTGGTTGCTAAGGTAACAGTTGTAACGTCATCATTGCCTGTTGCTAAGATAACAGTTGTAATATCATTGCAGTTGCTAAGGTAACAGTTGTAACGTCATCATTGCCTGTTGCTAAGATAACAGTTGTAATATCATTGCAGTTGCTAAGGTAACAGTTGCAATATCATCATTCCTGGTTGCCCCTACCGCCCCAACTAAAATTGTTAACGAATGATATGTCCTTACATTGATTTGCTCATTGTTCAGTTTATGGTGGCCGTAAAATTCAGTGCCGTTATCATAATAAACCTGTCGTTTATGTGAAGCAATGAGTGTCATTGCTATTTGTAGTCCAGTGGTAACACGCTGGACTGGTAATCCAGGGAACGCAGGTTCGATCCCCCGTCTGACCCTAATAAAATTAACAGTCTAAAACCAAGGTCTTGTGTCGGTGCTTTACACCGTGTACATACAAGAACCAGAGGATGATGATGATTGATGATGATGATGATGATGATGTCTATATGCGTCACAGACGGATCTGTAGTCCAATGGTAACACGCTTGACTGGTAATCCAGGGATCGCAGGTTCGATCCCCCAGTCTGACCCTAATGAAATTAACAGTCTTCCAGTTGGGACTTTAAACCTTAGGTCTCGTGTCGGTGCTTTACATCGTGCGCGTAAAAGAACCAGAGGAGACCCTGGAATGGGTCTCTGTCTGTATCATTGCACTATCCTCCAAAAATCTAAAATGACTAATCTCTTCAGGAGGCGTCGCTCATATGGGCAACCGGTAGCGACGATAAATAAACGTAAAACACACACGTTGCTATTTGCACATACTTTGGAGGAGTTGCGACTAGGTGACGTAACCATGGTGTTCAAATCCTTGCTAATGTCTGTACGATTACATTCTCTGTTACAAACCAGACACGGACCTCAAATGACTTGCCCCTCACCGCTGTAGGTTCGAATCCCACTGGTGGGGAAGTTATCCAGATGGTTCTACCTGTGTGCCCTTCTATGCCTGAAACACTGTTTGGAGGGGCTCCCGAGGTCTTCCTCCACCACTACTAGCTGGATGATCACTGGTCCTACCTGTGTGCCCTTCTATGCCTAAAACACTGTTTGGAGGGGCCCTCGGGGTCATCCTCCACCACTACTAGCTGGATGGTCACTGGTCCTACCTGTGTGCCCTTCTATGCCTAAAACACTGTTTGGAGGGGCCCCCGGGGTCTTCCTCCACCACTACTAGCTAGAAGGTCAGTGATTTCACCTGTGTGCCCTTCTATGCCTAAAACACTGTTTGGAGGGGCCCCCAGGGTCTTCCTCCACCACTACTAGCTAGAAGGTCAGTGATTTCACCTGTGTGCCCTTCTATGCCTAAAACACTGTTTGGAGGGGCCCCCAGGGTCTTCCTCCACCACTACTAGCTGGAAGGTCAGTTATTCTGATTCCTCCTGTGTGCCCTTCTATGCCTAAAATACTGTTTGGAGGGGCCCCCGGGGTCTTCCTACTAGCTGGATGGTCGTCATGTCAGCTGGTGATGGGACTTTAAACCACAGGAACGGACAAAACAAACCAGACAATTTTCAACAGAAAACCAAATGATGTCACCACAATCTCAGATACATCCCAATGGCAGTTTATTGAGATATTAACTATTGTAAAACATTAAAACTTTTACAGGACCAGGACGCGTTACTTCAGGAGATGCATAATGTGCGATACTTTGACGTGTTCGAGTTCAACGCCCCAAGGAAGTACTGGGCGTGCTTCATGTGTAACCATCCGGAGAAACTGTCCGAGCTGATGCCCGATGGAAACCCTGTGATAGCTGTGAGATTATTATCTATTCTAACACGACCCAGCTAATAACATACATACTTGTAGAGTAAAATCTACCTCAGGTTATTCTGCGATATACCTACCTTGAACTATGCTGTGCGCGCACCGTGTTTTGGCTATTCCATTTATACAATACAATGCGTGTAAAGTTTTATGAATGAAAGTCACGTGATGTTTTTAAATACTACCGTGGGAATTCGCGGAAGTGAGCTATTTTTAGAATCAGATAATCTCTTGTCCGTCTTGTTTTTCTGTTAAGTAGCGTTTCAGTTACTATTCTGTACAGTTTTATTTGACAAAATAAATAAAATTATTGATCAGTTACAACTTTTGTTCATTTATGCACTAGATTGATATTTTCCATAAAAAATAACGTCATCACCCCTTACGCGGGAGGAAATTTCGAAAGCCAAATGCAGCGGTGTAGCACCGCGTTTGAAGAAAATACTCCTTTGATTCTTGTCTAAAATTATTAGAAGTAAGTCGTGTTAGAATTGAAATAATAAGTATCAACCGTGGTATATCGCAGAATAACCCTCGTTTGTCGTTCTCAGGCCTTCGTGATATATGCCTACGCATAAGAACTTCAAACTCAGGTTATTCTGCGATATACCACGGTTGATACTTATTATTTCTTAAATGATACCGATAATCACAAATAATTATTTCTTTGATATTTTAAGGATATATCTGGTGTATAATATGCAGTGCGAGTTATACGTGGCAAAATTCATTTCGTTTTGCGTTAGTTTATACAAATTAATTTTGTTTTGCGTTAGTTTATACAAATTCATTTCGTTTTGCGTTAGTTTATACAAATTCATTTCGTTTTGCGTTAGTTTATACAAATTAATTTTGTTTTGTGTTAGTTTATACAAATTCATTTCGTTTTGTGTTAGTTTATACAAATTCATTTCGTTTTGTGTTAGTTTATACAAATTCATTTCGTTTCGCGTTAGTTTATACAAATTTATTTCGTTTTGCGTTAGTTTATACAAATTCATTTCGTTTTGTGTTAGTTTATACAAATTCATTTCGTTTTGTGTTAGTTTATACAAATTCATTTCGTTTTGTGTTAGTTTATACAAATTCATTTCGTTTTGTGTTAGTTTATACAAATTCATTTCGTTTCGCGTTAGTTTATACAAATTTATTTCGTTTTGTGTTAGTTTATACAAATTCGTTTCGTTTTGTGTTAGTTTATACAAATTCATTTCGTTTTGTGTTAGTTTATACAAATTTATTTCGTTTTGTGTTAGTTTATACAAATTCATTTCATTTCGCGTTAGTTTATACAAATTTATTTTAGCTTGATTGCGAAACAAGTTCTTACACCATATATTAATCACTCTTGAGACCTCATTCCTGATGGAATCCATCGCCACGAGGGAGAGGTAATGTGGAAATTAAATGCCTTGCCTAAGGGCACAATCGTAATGGCTACAGCTGGGCTCGAACTCCGGACCTTTCGCACCTGAAGCGAACGCACATCCACTGCGCTATCACGACTTTCACATTTCGTTTTGCGTTGTTTTAAAGCTATAGCCGTTACGGTTGTGCCCTTAGGCAAGGCGCTTAAATTCCACATTGCCTTTTCTCTCTCCCTGATGGCAATGGATTCCATTAGCAATGAGATCGAGAGAGAGATTAAACTGATGTTGTAAGAACTTAATGTAGCAAACAGTTCCCCGTCAGTTTATTTCACAATATTAACCTATCAATGCCCTGTTCCAAGTGAATGTAGCAAACAGTTCTCCGTCAGTTTATTTCACAATATTAACCTATCAATGCCCTGTTCCAAGTGAATGTAGCAAACAGTTCCCCGTCAGTTTATTTCACAATATTAACCTATCAATGCCCTGTTCCAAGTGAATGTAGCAAACAGTTCTCCGTCAGTTTATTTCACAATATTAACCTATCAATGCCCTGTTCCAAGTGAATGTAGCAAACAGTTCCCCGTCAGTTTATTTCACAATATTAACCTATCAATGCCCTGTTCCAAGTGAATGTAGCAGACTATAAACAGTTGTTGTGCATGCTTACTCATGCATGGAACAATAATCAATACAACAAATTTGGCATTAACTTGTTTTGTACATTGCAATATATACGTCAACAACTACAGCATATGCTAAGAAAATGACGACATGTTGACAAGTAGCGTTTTATTACAGATTTAAACACGGTCAATTCCTTCTTTGGGAATACAGAAAAAATGCCGAGCCATATTAGAAAATTATGCAAACCACCATTCTACGCAAGGCATATATATATATATATATACCGTCTCTGTGGCCTAGTGGTTACGGCGTCCGCCTACGGAGCGGGAGGTTGAAGGTTCAAATCTCGTCAGGGGTTTGTTCTGATATGGCCGGTTGGTGAGCCGCCAGCTAGTTAAATAATGGTTACCGATTGCCTACCAGCCTGGCGTCTGGCATACAAGCATAGGATTCGGGAAGTACTGATGTTCATATAAAGAGGTGTCTCATAAGTCAGAAATGGCTGGCCCTTTAAATAGGGGTGACATTATAATAAACAAACACTTTACTTATACACGATTGATTTATGTTACACAGGGTCCGTTGAAAGAGAAGAAAGGCAGATGGAAGTTTCTGAAGCGGTGGAAGACGAGATATTTCACGTTATCTGGAAGTCAAATAACGTACAGTAAAAGTGATTCGGTAAGCATGGTGCAGCCTGGGTTCCAGTCTGTCGATATTTCACTTTTTAACTTCTGGCAACATTATCAGAAACTCAATGCAACTCAATGGTCTCGGTGTTAAAATATATTTATTTGACTGACCAGGCAAAATATATCGACGCCTGTCCCCGAGGCTCAGTATGGTGCAACAACCTATCTATATATAATGTGCATCTCACCAAGCGTGTTATACTTGTCATCTCATTTCGGCGAGGAATATCGGTGAGGAATATCGGCGAGGAATATCTGCGAGGAATATTGGTTTTGGAGTTCTCAGTAACCAATGGGGAGGAATTCTATTAGACTAAGAATTATTTGTACACCTGCACTTTTCGTTAGTTTATACACATTTATTTTAGCTCGATTGCCAAACAAGTTCATACACGTTAGTTTAACCATTCTCAAGACCTTATTCCTGATGGAATCCATTGCCACGAGGGAGTGAGGCATTGTGGAATTTAAATGCCTTGCCTAGTGTCACAATCTTAACGGCTCCAGCGGGGCGTAAACTCCGGGCCTCTCACACTTGAAGCGAACGCGCTACCACTTCGACTTCACACTTTTCGAGGAGTATCGGCCCAGTAACACCAGAGTTATTGCTCGTTAATTTAATTTTATACCAATTTATTTTAGCTTGATTGCGAAACAAGTTATTTCAACTAATATTAATCACTCTCGAGACCTCATTTCTGATGGAATGTGGAATTTAAGTGCCTTGCCTAAGGGCACAATCGTAACGGCTCCATCGGGGCTCGACTTCCACTCGTTAACATTAATTGAGTAAACATCAACAAATTTATCCATCCAGAGCTTGTTCTCAAAAACCAACGGGTGGAATTTTATGAAGTTGCAAAAACAGATCTTTAACTACCCTCCTTCAGAGTAGACATGCCTAGGATGTCACTGAAGGCTTCCACAGGGAGACGGACAAGTTTTCCTAAATATTTCCATTATTTAGTTTATACAATGTTATTTTAGCTCGATTGCAAAACAGGTTCTTACAACTTATATTATCTCACTCTCGAGACCTCGTTCCTGATGGAATCCATCGCCACGAGGGTGAGAGAAGAGGCATGTGGAATTTAAGTACCTTGCCTAAGGACACAATCGTAACTGCTACAGCGTGACGCGAACTCCGGGTCTTTCGCACCTGAAGCGAACACGCTGCAAACACTGCACTATCCACTATTTGTAACTTCAGCTCTAAAAAACATTATTTTCCGTTACAGCGAAAAGAGACATTACCAGTGAGGGAAATACAAAGCGTGAAAGCTGTTAGAAAAGGCATACGCGACATTCCTAAAGCATTCGAAATCTTCACAACAGACCAGAACTATGTATTCAAGGCCAAAGGTCGGCAGAATATTGAACCCTGGGTACAGTGTATACATCTAGCAGTGGCGAAGGCCAATAACGAGGACACGCAGGAGCAGCAGGTCGTCGAAGACATGACACTACATAGACATAGGGCAACTGTTCGTGACACAAAATTATAGCATTTTTTTTTTCTCGCACCATGCTATTTCCAAGGATATTATAGCCTTATTCTTATATACAGCAGGTGTAGCATGACTGTGGAATGTCATTGTTTACCTCAGGTTGTGGAGATTAATTGGGATCTAAGTAATGGAACTTGTAGCCTTATTCTTATATACAGTAGGTGTAGCATGACTGTGGAATGTCATTGTTTACCTCAGGTTGTGCAGATTAATTGGGATCTAAGTAATGGAACTTGTAGCCTTATTCTTATATACAGTAGGTGTAGCATGACTGTGGAATGTCATTGTTTACCTCAGGTTGTGGAGATTAATTGGGATCTAAGTAATGGAACTTGTAGCCTTATTCTTATATACAGTAGGTGTAGCATGACTGTGGAATGTCATTGTTTACCTCGGGTTGTGGAGATTAATCGGGATCTAAGTGATGGAACTTGTTAGCCTTATTCTTATATACAGTAGGTGTAGCATGACTGTGGAATGTCATTGTTTACCTCGGGTTGTGCAGATTAATCGGGATCTAAGTGATGGAACTTGTAGCCTTATTCTTATATACAGTAGGTGTAGCATGACTGTGGAATGTCATTGTTTACCTCGGGTTGTGCAGATTAATCGGGATCTAAGTGATGGAACTTGTTAGCCTTATTCTTATATACAGTAGGTGTAGCATGACTGTGGAATGTCATTGTTTACCTCAGGTTGTGGAGATTAATTGGGATCTAAGTAATGGAACTTGTAGCCTTATTCTTATATACAGTAGGTGTAGCATGACTGTGGAATGTCATTGTTTACCTCAGGTTGTGCAGATTAATTGGGATCTAAGTAATGGAACTTGTAGCCTTATTCTTATATACAGTAGGTGTAGCATGACTGTGGAATGTCATTGTTTACCTCGGGTTGTGGAGATTAATTGGGATCTAAGTAATGGAACTTGTAGCCTTATTCTTATATACAGTAGGTGTAGCATGACTGTGGAATGTCATTGTTTACCTCGGGTTGTGCAGATTAATCGGGATCTAAGTGATGGAACTTGTTAGCCTTATTCTTATATACAGTAGGTGTAGCATGACTGTGGAATGTCATTGTTTACCTCAGGTTGTGCAGATTAATTGGGATCTAAGTAATGGAACTTGTAGCCTTATTCTTATATACAGTAGGTGTAGCATGACTGTGGAATGTCATTGTTTACCTCGGGTTGTGGAGATTAATTGGGATCTAAGTAATGGAACTTGTAGCCTTATTCTTATATACAGTAGGTGTAGCATGACTGTGGAATGTCATTGTTTACCTCGGGTTGTGCAGATTAATCGGGATCTAAGTGATGGAACTTGTTAGCCTTATTCTTATATACAGTAGGTGTAGCATGACTGTGGAATGTCATTGTTTACCTCGGGTTGTGCAGATTAATTGGGATCTAAGTGATGGAACTTGTAGCCTTATTCTTATATACAGTAGGTGTAGCATGACTGTGGAATGTCATTGTTTACCTCAGGTTGTGCAGATTAATTGGGATCTAAGTAATGGAACTTGTAGCCTTATTCTTATATACAGTAGGTGTAGCATGACTGTGGAATGTCATTGTTTACCTCAGGTTGTGCAGATTAATTGGGATCTAAGTAATGGAACTTGTAGCCTTATTCTTATATACAGTAGGTGTAGCATGACTGTGGAATGTCATTGTTTACCTCGGGTTGTGGAGATTAATTGGGATCTAAGTAATGGAACTTGTAGCCTTATTCTTATATACAGTAGGTGTAGCATGACTGTGGAATGTCATTGTTTACCTCGGGTTGTGCAGATTAATCGGGATCTAAGTGATGGAACTTGTTAGCCTTATTCTTATATACAGTAGGTGTAGCATGACTGTGGAATGTCATTGTTTACCTCGGGTTGTGCAGATTAATCGGGATCTAAGTGATGGAACTTGTTAGCCTTATTCTTATATACAGTAGGTGTAGCATGACTGTGGAATGTCATTGTTTACCTCAGGTTGTGGAGATTAATTGGGATCTAAGTAATGGAACTTGTAGCCTTATTCTTATATACAGTAGGTGTAGCATGACTGTGGAATGTCATTGTTTACCTCAGGTTGTGCAGATTAATTGGGATCTAAGTAATGGAACTTGTAGCCTTATTCTTATATACAGTAGGTGTAGCATGACTGTGGAATGTCATTGTTTACCTCGGGTTGTGCAGATTAATCGGGATCTAAGTAATGGAACTTGTAGCCTTATTCTTATATACAGTAGGTGTAGCATGACTGTGGAATGTCATTGTTTACCTCAGGTTGTGGAGATTAATCGGGATCTAAGTGATGGAACTTGTAGCCTTATTCTTATATACAGTAGGTGTAGCATGACTGTGGAATGTCATTGTTTACCTCGGGTTGTGCAGATTAATTGGGATCTAAGTGATGGATCTTGTTAGCCTTATTCTTATATACAGCAGGTGTAGCATGACTGTGGAATGTCATTGTTTACTTCAGGTTGTGGAGATTAATTGGGATCTAAGTAATGGAACTTGTAGCCTTATTCTTATATACAGTAGGTGTAGCATGACTGTGGAATGTCATTGTTTACCTCAGGTTGTGCAGATTAATTGGGATCTAAGTAATGGAACTTGTAGCCTTATTCTTATATACAGTAGGTGTAGCATGACTGTGGAATGTCATTGGTTACCTCAGGTTGTGGAGATAAACTAAGGGCATAGAGGTGGACATACTATTGTTTCTTTACAGCAAGGGTAGCGTGACTGTGGAATGTCATTGTTTACCTCAGGTTGTGGAGATAAACTAAGGGCATAGAGGTGGACATACTATTGTTTCTTTACAGCAAGGGTAGCGTGACTGTGGAATGTCATTGTTTACCTCGGGTTGTGCAGATTAATTGGGATCTAAGTAATGGAACTTGTAGCCTTATTCTTATATACAGAAGGGTAGCATGACTGTGGAATCACATGGGATTTGTGTAGTGCAACAGGTTAACTGGGGACACTAAGGGGTTGGCCCTGTAAATAGAATTCTCTTAAACTGAAGTATTTGTGCTAGTAGTATTAGTAGTCGATGATATTCCAGTAATACATTTTCAACGAGGGTAAGGGCCCTCTATGGCGGAGTGGTTATGGTTTTTGACTTCAAATCACTGCTCACCACTGTAAGTTTGAATCCCAATGGATTCTTTCATATGAGGAAGCTATCCAACTGGGTTAAGAAAGGTCTGTGGTTCTACCCTGGTGCCTGTCCATGCCTTTAATATTGCTTGGAGGGGCAACCGGGGTCTTCCTCCACCAATAGCACCATATGACCTAAGCTGTTGGTGCAACTTTAACTCCCCCAAAACAATCAAAGAAATCTACTAGTAGGGTAATCAATGACATTTGACAGTCTAGTGTGCTGCGCTGTACTTTTTACTGTGATTTAGGGAATATATTTTCCCATTTCCTTTACCATACTATGCTGTGATTTTGTGGGTATTTGGTTCTATTTTCTTTCGGAAAGCTCGCTAGATCCGTAGTCATTATGACTGTCTGTCTGCACCAATAAAGTGGTAGTTTCGTGGCTAGGAGAACAATAGGTTTACTGTGTAGTGGTCAAGGATTAGGTCTTAAGCGGCCATAAAAACAATATGGCTATAAAACCATGTGGCTATAAATGTGGCTACCCAGGGCCACTGGGCCCTATTGTTCAAATGGTTACTAAAACTGCTTTGCCACACAGCGATCAAGGGCCACTGGGCCCTATTGTTCAAATGGCTACTAGAACTGCTTTGCTGCACAGCGACCGAGGGCCACTGGGCCCTATTGTTCAAATGGTTATAGAACTGCTTTGCCGCACAGCGAC
Organism: Archivesica marissinica; assembly: GCA_014843695.1. NCBI lineage: Eukaryota > Metazoa > Mollusca > Bivalvia > Venerida > Vesicomyidae > Archivesica > Archivesica marissinica. Next base: position 56,026,679 of record CM026401.1, read on the forward strand.
CGAGGGCCACATTGTTCAAATGGCTACTAAAACTGCTTTGCTGCACAGCGACCGAGGGCCACTGGGCCCTATTGTTCAAATGGCTTATAGAACTGCTTTGCCGCACAGCGACCGAGGGCCACATTGTTCAAATGGCTACTAAAACTGCTTTGCTGCACAGCGACCAAGGGCCACTGGGCCCTATTGTTCAAATAGCTTATAGAACTGCTTT
>CM026401.1:56027889-56058929 GCA_014843695.1 Archivesica marissinica
ATACATAGTGTACATTGTCAAGGAAACAGTTTGCTGGATAATAATATACATAGTGTACATTGTCAAGGAAACAGTTTGCTGTATAATAATATACATAGTGTACATTGTCAAGGAAACAGTTTGCTGGATAATTATATACATAGTGTACATTGTCAAGGAAACAGTTTGCTGGATAATAATATACATAGTGTACATTGTCAAGGAAACAGTTTGCTGTATAATAATATACATAGTGTACATTGTCAAGGAAACAGTTTGCTGGATAATTATATACATAGTGTACATTGTCAAGGAAACAGTTTGCTGGATAATAATATACATAGTGTACATTGTCAAGGAAACAGTTTGCTGGATAATTATATACATAGTGTACATTGTCAAGGAAACAGTTTGCTGGATAATTATATACATAGTGTACATTGTCAAGGAAACAGTTTGCTGGATAATTATATACATAGTGTACATTGTCAAGGAAACAGTTTGCTGGATAATTATATACATAGTGTACATTGTCAAGGAAACAGTTTGCTGGATAATAATATACATAGTGTACATTGTCAAGGAAACAGTTTGCTGGATAATTATATACATAGTGTACATTGTCAAGGAAACAGTTTGCTGGATAATTATATACATAGTGTACATTGTCAAGGAAACAGTTTGCTGGATAATTATATACATAGTGTACATTGTCAAGGAAAGAATTTGCTGGATAATTATATACATAGTGTATATTGTCAAGGAAAGAGTTTGCTGGATAATTATATACATAGTGTGCATTGTATGTGCTGCATTAAATACATGATCAGTTCCAAGATCTGTGGACGCTGTCAGGGATGTATGCGAACTAGCTACATTTAATGCACACTCATTTGGATGTGTACAGAAATGGATGAGCACGTCAATATTTTAACAGCTAGCCATACTGCACGTGTTTGTACTAGGGAAGACAAACGAAAACATATTATGTTTGCAAAAATGAAATAAACTGTCATATAATCAGATACATTGTTGAACCCTTCATAACACCTTCAAATACAAAAGAAATCGCCGCATGATATGTGAATAAACCATGTTGTGGTCGCATTCATTAGAGGTGTTAATGGACATGCTACCATGTAATCAGATATTTACAGTAGGTGCTAAGGTAGGTAGCGTTTCATTATGATGTCAAAACTGTTTGACGAGAACATTCCTTTGAAATATTACAGACACTGCAAAAACACACTGCTCAATATTATCAAAAAGTACAATTTAAAGTACGAGCTTTGTTGTTTTTTTTGTGATATTGTTTTCAAAATGCCGCCCGCCCAGTCACACGTTTGGAGATACTTCAATCGCTCTGGGAATAAGAAACTGCTAGGCAATCTATGCAATTTGGATTTAATATATTCTGCTACAACATCAATCTAAATAATCATTTGAAAAACAAACACCCTTCAACGGAAAGCAGTTCAAGTGACAATGGTTTCATTTGTGAAAACGTCAATGAATGTACAATAATAACAATAAGAGTCATCATATTTGCAAGGCCATACAGGAAGATGACGTTTGCACGTAAAACAGAAAGTAGGTCAAATTGGCAATTTTTATAAGAGTTCGAGTGATTATGAGTTTTCGCTAGAAATATATCGAATACCTTCCCGACCGAATATTCGAATAGCGAAATCGCTATTCGTTGCCATCCCTAGTTTGTACACATTTCACACTCACGACCACTGTGCTGTCTGAAATATATGGATAGTTATATATGTCCCTCTTCACTTGTCAAGCATCACCTGGCATACAGTGGATTGTGCAGACTAGTACATTTCTTTGAAATGGTCAAAGACTAATACTACATATCATAATTGCAAAGGGCATTATGTACATATTTTCAGTTTTGATTGCGTAATAACTTTATTTACATTATGTAGTGTTTAAATCGTATTTATGGGGAGGGCCAATCACTAATGTTGTCAGAACATGTTGCCCAATCCATTTACTAATTATTTATTTGTAATATGATTGTTATTGTTACACAGTGGTCGAGTGGTTAAGGCCGCTGATTTGTACATTTCATTGAAAAGGTCAAATACTAATACTACATGTAATCATACTTGTTAAATGCATTATGTACATATTTTCAGCTTTGATTGTGTAATAACACCACTTAAATTATGTAATGTTCAAATCGTCTCTATGGGGAGGGCCAATCAATAATGTCATAACATGTGGCCCAACACATTTGCCAATTATTTATTTGTAACATGATCATTTTTATTGTTACACAGTGGTTACGGTCGCTGACTTGTATACCACTGTAACCTATCATTACTGATGGTCACGGGTTCGAAGCCGTGTTATTACATTTTATTATAGAGCTAGCAGTTTCTAACGGAGGTTAGTGCACCAAGTACTGGTTAACCGCTGGATTCTGCCAAGGAAATGTGATGTTAGCTACACTGCCCGTCGCACAAATGGGTAACCATGAATGCGACGTTAAATAAACATAAATAAGTGAGTGAGTACTTGGTTTAACGGCGCACCAGCACAGTTCAGGAGATAATTAAAAATATATGTAAATAACATACATATATGTTGTAAAATTGTAATGATGAAAGGTTTTGTAACCAAATTAACCAAACCAAATTTATCAAGCTGTAAAAATGTAATGGCAAAAAAAGTCAGTTGTAAAACTGTATATAAACCAGTAAAACGTTACAATTTATGGAAAAGATGTAATTCTTTTAAAAATGCATACATAAAAATAAAATGTTACACACATGTATATAGAGCAAAACATATTCTCAAACCAAACACTCATCCAGTGGTTCTTCGGAATGTATGAGCAAATGCCGCTTCAAACTGCTAGACTGGGTAAAAGCCTTATTACATATTTCACACATATATGGTCGTTCTCCGGTATGAATGAGCATGTGTTGCTTCAAAATGCCAGAATGGTTAAAAGCGTTATTACATAGTTCACACTTATATGACCGTTCCCCAGTATGTATGCGCATATGCTGGTTCAAATTGCCGGACAGCTTAAAAGCCTTATTACAAATTTCACACTGATATGGTCGTTCTCCGGTATGCTTGTGCATGTGCTGCTTCAAACTACCAGACTGGGTAAAAGCTTTATTGCATATTTCACACTCATGTGGCCGTTCCCCAGTATGTATGCGCATATGGCGCTTCAAATTGCTAGACAGGTTAAAAGCCTTATTACATATTTCACACTCATATGGACGTTCTCCAGTATGTTGGAGCATGTGCTGCTTCAAACTGCCCGACTGACTAAAAGCTTTATCACATAGTTCACACTCATGTGGCCGTTCCCCTGTATGTGTGCGCATATGCCGCTTTAAATTGCTAGACAGGTTAAAAGTCGTATTACATATTTCACACTCATGTGGCCGTGTGTCAGTATGTATGTACATGTGCTGCTTTAAAGTGCTTGATCGAATGAAAAGCCTTTTACATATTTGACACTCGTGCGGCCATTCTCCAGAATGAATGGTCATGTCCTGCTTTATACCGTCGGCCATTTTGAGAATCAGTAGTTATATAATTATGTTAATATAAGTGTTCTTTGTAGAATGTGCATATGAATTGATAAAGAATATAAGTTATTGCACTATAATATCTTTCTTTGAATAGAACGTGCATATAAAACAGTTTCTTCATTAAGCCAGAGCACAGATGTTATTTCCTCTCATGATTTTCTACTTATATTAAATTGATGGTCCGTAGGAGGAATAGCACGAATCTGTTCATGTCACAGATAATTAAACACATGATCTCGTCTAGATATGTTCATGTAAACACCAGGGTTCATCTCCTGTAAATAAACAAGATATATTTAAAAATACGATATCTCAACATATTTTGCAAAACACACATAGACTAATCGATAGTTCTGTAGTATTCATAGAGATGCTCAAATCCCTTTAAGGTTACTGATAAAGTTTTAAAAATATCTCGAGGATCGGAACTGTAAATATGGATCATTCTAGAGGGCGAGGGCGAAATTGTCGCCCTAGGTACCCTGACTTCGTCCTCTGAAAAAATATTTTTTTGGTTTTACGATTTTCAAACAAAATTGTGTCTATAAAGCACTCCTATTCAAATGTTGTATTTAATGGTTGTACTGTGCATTTTAAACCTATTTTGCAGAAGTATATTAAAGAACACCATTTAAGGAAGCGATCACGCGCTTCCTCACTTCTCCCAAAAATTCTGACCTAGAATGAACCCTGTGTAAATAAACAAGATATTACATATTTAAAGATACGATATCTCAAGTTGAACATATTTTGCAAAAAACACATAGACTAATCGATAGTTCTGTAGTATGCATAGAGATTTTCAAATCCCTTTAATCTAGGTTACTGATAAAGTTCTAAAAATATCTCGAGGATCGGAACTGTAAACAGGGATCATTCTAGAGGGCGATGTGGGCGAAATTGTCGCCCTAGGTACCCTGACTTCGCCCTCTGGGGACCCCACCTCTCCCTAAAAAAAATATATTTTTTTTTTGGTTTTTACGATTTTCAAACAAAATTGTGTCTAGTAAGATACACTGGCCCATTATACAGCACTCCTTCTATTCAAATGTTGTATTTAATGGTTGTACATACTGTGCATTTTAACCCTATTTTGCAGAAGTATATTAAAGAACACCATTTAAGGAAGCGATCACGCGCTTCCTCACTTCTCCCAAAAATTCTGACCTAGAATGAACCCTGTGTAAATAAACAAGATATTACATATTTAAAGATACGATATCTCAAGTTGAACATATTTTGCAAAACACACATGGACTAATCGATAGTTCTGTAGTATGCATAGAGATTTGAATCAAGCTTACTGATACAGTTTTAAAAATATCTAGAGGATCAAACCCGGGTTGCATTGGTGAGAAACGAGCGCGCTAACCACTTCGCTAATCGGACAGCCACATATTAAAATAAGTTGTTTTGTACATGTCCAATAGTTGTGTCTGTTTTATGTGTATAAATGGATTATAGTATGAAATATTTGCATTCATTGGTCTAATTGAGAGGTATTTTCGAATATCTTTCCTGGCAGTCAGGACAGGATTCTCTTTCGAGATAGACATTGAAGTGTTACTAGAGATTTCAGATTACTCTGATATACATATACAAACATACGCTATGGTACGAAATTATAAATGTATGTTATGTATTATTATATGTATGTTTAAATTTCCCCCAAAGTGTTGATTGTTATATGTTGTATTGTTTTTATATTATCCTAAAACGAATATATGTATGTTTAAAAGGCAACTGTAATAGGAAATAAAGTATATATGAACCTCTGCTAGGAGTGTTGTAAAAGTGACCGCTTAATTCCAAAATGAATATGTTCTGTTCAGGATATTATCATAAAGTCTGACACTGACACAGATTTCGGAGAATATCATATACATATGTATATATGTTCCATTAATGTCAAACCCCTTGCGGGGACGTAGACATGTTTTCTTGGCCAAGCTTAGCCAACCTAAGTGGTTAACCAGTACTAAGCAATGTGTACAGACGGATCTGTAGCCCAGTGGTAACACACTGGACTGGTAATCCAGGGATCGTAGGTTCGATCCCCCGTCTGACCCTAATAAAATTAACAGTCTTTCAGATGGGACGTTAAACCGAGGTCTCGTGTCAGTGCTTTACACCGTGCACGTAAAAGAACCAGAAGAGACTCTGGAATGGGTCTCTCTCTGTATCATTGCACTATCCTCCAAAATCTAAAATGACTAATATCTTCAGGAGGCGTCGCTCATATGGGCAACCGGTAGCGACGATAAATAAACGTAAAACAGCAATGTGTGTGAGGTGCCTTGCTTGCTCAATGACAATAGGTGGTCTGACCGAGTATCGAACACGGGCTCGATTGATTCCAAATCCGACGCTCTACCACTGGACCACGGGTGCCACACTTCAGAGAGGAAATAAATGGGTAATAATCACGAGAGATTTTAAGTAAATTGTATAAAGAATAAATGGTGACTGTAGTACAAATATTTAGACTTGAAAAATGTGACTTTTACTATCAAAGCCATTTTCTAAAAGCTAAACCTCAATTACGCGTAGCATATTTGATATTCTAAAAAGTTGTTTTTATAAATTAAAATTGCTAACAAACTGAACACATATACTGTTGTTTGAATTCTGCTCAATCTATAACGTCTCTTGACACAATATTATACATGAAATCAGTGTTTAAATTTCATGTGTGAGGTCTACAAGTCAATGTCGACCTGACAGGGATCAGTTTAGAGGGCGATGTGGGCGAAATTGTCGCCCTAGGGACCCTGCTATTTTTTGGTTTTTACGATTTTCAAACAAAATTTTGTCTAGTAAGATACACTGGCCCATTTTAAAGCACTCCTTCTTTTCAAATGTTGTATTTAATGGTTGTACTGTGCATTTTAACCCTATTTTGCAGAAGTATATTAAAGAACACCATTTAAGGACGCGACCACGCGCTTTCTCACTTCTCCCAAAAATTCTGACCTAGAATGAACCCTGCGACCATTTTGGTTATTTTGCATGATGGAATGACAATATAGTAATTTCATTAGACGAAATTGTTTTGAAACATTTCTCTCCCAACGCCTTCACAGTGAACAAAGTAATATTTCGTTCAAAATCAATTGTTCATACGCATGAAATGTACTAACAAATAATGGTGAAATCATTCATTCAGATTTCTTTTTTGAAGACGGCCAACAATTGCACAGACACGGTGGGAGAATCACACTTGTCGACGTTGTTTATATCAATATTTATGATTATTCTTAACACAAATTTAGAACCGTTCATATCTGGTAAGCTTCAAAATCTTGGTCAGAAATCCCGCCATCGGATCAGGGTGGAAAGTAATATGCGACAATGAACTTCAAAGATAAGACCTCGAAACAACAGATCTGGAATTTTTTTATGTATAGTTGCTTCCGGTTGTATCGCCGGATACCTTGTATCGCGGTATTTCACATTTCAAGAAACAGTCCGAAAAAGCGCCACCTATAGTCATTTCCCAGTTTTACGACGGAAGTCGGCTTTTTTGTTTGTAAATAAAATGAACTAAATATCAACACAAAATGTTACATACAGTTTATTTTTAGTATATACGCCTGTATTTCACGAAGCTAGTCATTTTGCACCACCCCTACCCTAAAAAGATGCTCATCAGCTAAAAACACATAAACCAGAAATAAAAAATGTACTACCAAAACATCGGTCTGCTACTATATTTTATTAATTGAAATAGTTAAGCTCACAAAATGTGAATATTACGATATCACTGGTTTCCAAATATGGCCATCTAATTTTGAGGCCCTAACATAATTCAAATATAATATTTGTCTTAATTGCAAAATATGTCCACAACTGCAATGGCAGAGTACAGTCAAACCTGTCTTAAGCAGCCAGCCAAGGGAGTCAGAGAAAGTGGCTGCTTAGCACAGGTGGCTGCTTAATAGGTCAAATGTATAATAAAACAACCATTGGGAATATGGAAACTGGCTGCTTAATACAGGTTGGCTGCTTAATGGAGGTGATCGCTAACATAGGTTTGACTATTTGCATACTGACTTGGGTAAATGCAGCATCTGTGATCACTATATACACCTCATATTCTGCACCAGTGTCAGATCATTGTAAGGTGACAGTGTGTTCAGATGTCCACACTGACCACAACAAGAATAAATTTAAAAAACAGTTCACAGTTCAGTTAAAGTTGTTTTGTTAAACTGTTACAAGTTAAAATATGTGATATGCGTTTAAAACTGCTAAATATATTATTAAGTAACATTTGTATAAAAAACACTTATCGCGGCCTCGATATTTATGACAATAATTGGAAATACCCGAATGACGCGATACAACTGGAAGTAGTGTTTTGACCCAAGGTCAAACATGGCCTACGAAATTAACAAATTAAACAAATAAAAAAATATGACTGAGTAATTGCTGTTGTGCGAACATGAAGACGATCTTAAAGTAACAGACAGGATAAAGATAATTTTGATGTAAGTGTTTTATCGTACACATTATTGATATGATAGTTGTGTGCCACGGTATATATATAGGACTAGTGAGGATCCACAGACCAATCAACATACAATGATACATACATGAAAATAATACAATAAACCTAAATAAATATAATTGGGCCGGTTCTGGTAGCATATAAATTTACAAATGTGGCCGTTTTGACAAATTCCGGGCCATTTCGTACTTGGGACGTTTTGGACAAGGGCCGTTTTGACTTCCTTCCCTATGGATCAATGATCGAGCTCACTTTGTATTATTCCCGTTATGTTGTGACATATCGCCATTATTTTGCTCGACATTTTTCATGAAAGCTAACTGTTTAAGTGTTGGCAAATATATACGACCAATAAAATGGGAAGAGAAATAAAATAAACTTACAAGTGTGCACATGGTGTTCTTATGAAAAGGGAGATAACTATGCAATTGATATCACGGAAATGAAATGGGATTTATTGTGTATACTGACTGTCATTATATTCAACGTCCTATGCATCCCTAGATAATTATTTAGCAATTGTTTTATAGATTGATAATCTGACAATCAATGCATACTATTGACATATACTAAAGTCTCCCCACACTACCAATAAACCCAGTACATTATTATGCTATGACCGGTACGGTACGGTACGAAAAATATATAGCCAATTACATTACATAATACTATTTACCAGACAAGCAAGTCGAAAGCCTACCATCTGTGTGTATATGCCCTAATAGACTGTGTGCACTTGTGGTTACCACCAAAAGCATGCCTAGGTATATCTGGTAAGAAGGGATTGTACCTGTAGACGCGTATTGCGGGACTATTAGACTTCAACTTCAACTTCAATGCCTTTACTCATCAAGATCCGCCAGGCAGACATAACGACGAGATGTGCAGTTTGAAACGTGTGCATCGCCAGACGCTTTGAACGTGAAACTGTATGTGCCTTTAAAATCTTCAACTTGTATTTACACTACACATATCTATTTATATTTAAATCCTCGCCCCTGGCTGGACAGCTTCTTTGAAACTTGGAGTTGGAGTGGGACATGGAATGTAACCCCTCCAAATGTCAAGTTATCCACGCCACCAGAAGGAAACATCCTATTCCCAGCAAATATAAACTCCATGGAGTCCTACTTGAGTCGGTCACCCCAGCCAAATACCTTGGCGTGGATATCTCAAATAACCTGTCGTGTGACACTCACATAAAAAGGTCAACAAAGAAAGCAAACCAAACATTAAGATTTCTACGTAGAAACCTCCAGGTCAAATCTGAACCCATTATGTCCATGGCTTACCAGACACTAGTGAGACCCCAGCTTGAATATGGCTCCGAGATCTGGTCGCCCCATACCCAAACATTGATAGACCAAATTGAAGGTGTCCAACGAAGAGCAGCCTGTTGGATAAAGGCTGACTTCTATCGTACCTCTAGTGTTACAGACATGCTACATTCCCTAAATCTACGCAAACTAGATCAACGGCGTATTGACAATAGGTTATCCCTTATGTATAATATTCAAAATGATCTTGTTGCTATTCCCATTGAAAATTACCTAGTTCCCCTCTCCCGTCCTGCCCGCCATTGCCATTCCTTAAGCTATCGGTTAATTACAGCAACTACAGACTACTACTATGTTTTCCTTTTTTCCAAGAACAATCTACCATTGGAACCACCTCCCTCCTGACATTGTCCATCTCCCTACCATAGAGCAATTCAATACGGCAGTTTGCCATATTGAACATGCCAGTCCCTAGTTGTTCTGCGCAGCTGCTTTTAAACTTTTACCACAACTTATTTTCATTACCTTCTTAAATTATACTTTTAACTACTCATACTTTTAACTTCTTTGCGGTTTTTGACGCGCAACATGTCTACGTCCCCGCGAGGGGTTCGACATTAGCGGAAGATAGATAGATAGATTAGGTTGTTCATTACTTTGTACATGAGAATAAGGTCAGAGGTGACACGACGTTGTTCCAAAGTTGGACAGTTCAACTGCTGAAGTAGAGATGTTACACTACACGGATTTTCATGATTGAATGGTTTATTGAGCACAAATCTAGCTGCATTTCTTTGCACTTGTTCTATTTGTTTATTTTGTGTTACTTGATGAGGATTCCATATTGTTGAACTATATTCAAGTTTTGGACGCACTCATGACTGATATGCTCGTTCCTTCACTAGACTCGGGGAACAGTGTACTATACATTAGTGCTACAATCGACAAAACACAAAATAGTATATAAGTAATACATCATTGGAAAGCTCAGGATATCTTCTAAGTTTTATCTATTTATGTAGTAATTTAAATTCAGTTAACTGCAGATTTAAAATACTAATGTGTTGGCCCCTAAATATCTGCGGACACTGGCTTCAGCCCAGTCTTCCCTCCCCTTAATCCGCCACTGAACATTATGTTTATGGGAACGATTATGAAAACTCGCACATGCCACTAACGCTCTTCAATGCGACCGATAAAGAAGTCAAAAGTATGATTAGTTAAACGCATAGATATAAAACAAATTACTGAAAAATAAGTTGTGATAAGAGTTTAACATCAGCTGGGCAGAACAACTAGGGGCTGGCATGACCAATACAGCAAACTGCCGCATTATATTGCTCTATGGGAGGGAGATGGCCAATGTCCTGGGGGAGATGGATCCAATGATAGATTGTTCTTGGTAAAAAGGAAAACTTGTAGTAATCTGCATTTGCTGCCTATAGCTTAAGGAGAATGGCAGTTGTGTGCGGGACTGGTGAGGGGAACCAGGTAATTTTCAATGGGGATAGCAACCAGATCATTATGAATGTTATACATAAGCGATAACCTGCTGTCAATACGCCGTTGATCTAGTCTGCGTATATTTAGGGAATGGAGTTTAGTTTATACAAATTTATTTTAGCTCGATTGCGAAACAAGTTATTTCAACTTATATAAATCACTCTCGAGACCTCATTCCTGATGGAATCCATCGCCACGAGGGAGAGAGAAGAGGCAATGTGGAATTTAAATGCCTTGCCTAAGGCCACAATCGTAACGGCTCCAGTGGGGCTCGAACTCCGGACCTTTCGCACCTGAAGCGAACGCGCATCCACTGCGCTATCACGACTTCCAGGGAATGGAGCATGTTTGTAATACTATATATACAATATACCCAACGGGCTGCTCTTCGCTGGGCACCTTCAATTTGGTCAATCAGTGTTTAGGTATGGGGCGACCAAATATCGGAGTCATATTCCAGCTGGGGTCTCACTAGTGTATGGTAAGCCATGGACTTAAGGGGTTCGGATTTGACCTGGATGTTTCTAATGTGTGATTAGCTTTCTTTGTTGACCTATTTATGTGAGTGTCCCACGGCAGTTTATTTGAGATCCACGCCAAGGTATTTGTGACTCAAGTAGGACTCCATGGAATTTATATTGACTGGGGAATATGATGATTCCTTCTGGTTACGTGGATACCGTGACATTCGAAGGGGTTAAATTCCACTCTTCTAACCTCTTAAGATCTTTTTGCGTGTGACCGACTCATTTGCAGATATCAGTGATAGATAGACTGCAAATATATGGACTTTGGAACTAGTGTTGTGTGGGAGGTCGTTTATATAGGCTAGGAATAGTAGGGGCCCAAATTCGGATCCCTGTGGAACTCCAGAAGACACAGGAATAGTTTCTGAACTAATACCATTAAGGACAACTGACTCTAGAAAGCCTTACTGAAACGTCAACATATCATATCGTTTGAACATTTCACATATTGTACCTCCATGGAGTATGTGTTGATATGTAACTCCAACATATCAACTCGTTTGAACAGTTCACATATTGTACCTCCATGGAGTATGTGTTGATATGTAACTCCAACATATCAACTCGTTTGAACATTTCACATATTGTACCTCCATGGAGTATGCGTTGATATGTAACTCCAACATATCAACTCGTTTGAACAGTTCACATGTTATACCTCCATGGAGTATGCGTTGATATGTAACTCCAACATATCAACTCGTTTGAACAGTTCACATGTTATACCTCCATGGAGTATGTGTTGATATGTAACTCCAACATATCAACTCGTTTGAACATTTCACATGTTGTACCTCCATGGAGTATGTGTTGATATGTAACTCCAACATATCAACTCGTTTGAACATTTCACATGTTGTACCTCCATGGAGTATGTGTTGATATGTAACTCCAACATATCAACTCGTTTGAACATTTCACATGTTATACCTCCATGGAGTATGTGTTGATATGTAACTCCAACATATCAACTCGTTTGAACATTTCACATGTTGTACCTCCATGGAGTATGTGTTGATATGTAACTCCAACATATCAACTCGTTTGAACATTTCACATGTTATACCTCCATGGAGTATGCGTTGATATGTAACTCCAACATATCAACTCGTTTGAACAGTTCACATGTTATACCTCCATGGAGTATGCGTTGATATGTAACTCCAACATATCAACTCGTTTGAACAGTTCACATGTTATACCTCCATGGAGTATGCGTTGATATGTAACTCCAACATATCAACTCGTTTGAACAGTTCACATGTTATACCTCCATGGAGTATGTGTTGATATGTAACTCCAACATATCAACTCGTTTGAATATTTCACATATTGTACCTCCATGGAGTATACGTTGATATGTAACTCCAACACATTATATCGTTTGAACATTTCACATATTGTACCTCCATGGGGTATACGTTGATATGGAACTTCAACATATTATATTGTTTGAACACTTCACTTGTTGTACATACCTCCATGGAGTATGTGTTGGCATGAAACTACTCGTTGAACAGTATGCATCATTATGTAACGTCATTCAAATCAACATGACAACATTTTAAATGTTGTTAGAACGTGTGGCCCAACTCATTTGCTAAATTTCTATTTGTACAATGATTGTAGCGATGGCAACGAATAGCGATTTTACTAATCGATATTCGGTCGGGAAGGTATTCGAATATTCTATATAATCCTATCAAAAACTTAAAATCACTCAAATTGGCATTTTTAGGACAATAGTGTGTGTTTTATTTTCTTTATCATCGCTACCGGTTGCCCATGTGAGCGACGCCTCCTGGAGTGATTAGTCAGTTTAGATCTTTGGAGGATAGTGCAATGATACAGACAGAGACCCATTCCAGAGTCTCCTCTGGTTCTTTTACGTGCACGGTGTAACAGCACCGACACGAGACCACTGTTTAATGTCCCATCTGGAAGACTGTTAATTTTATTAGCGTCAGACGGGGGATCAAACCTGCGATCTCTGGATTGAGGACAATATAATAAAAATCTTAGTTTAAATAGTACTTTTTGGTAATATTGAGCAGTTAATTAAATATTTAAGACGCATGGGGTGGTTGTTGTTGCAAACTGTCTGTAATATTTCAAAGGAATGTTCTCGTCTAAACAGTTGTGACATCATAATTAAACACTACATACCCTAGCACCTACTGTAGCTCGTCTAAACAGTTGTGACATCATAAACACTACATACCCTAGCACCTACTGTAGTTATCTAATTACATGGCAGATAAGTGTGTCAATTAACATGGTTTATTTATATACCCTGGTGCGATTTTGTTGTTGTATTGGAATGATTTATGATTGTTTCAAAAGAAGACAATATATCTGACAGTTCATTTCAGGTTTGCAAATTATATAATATTTTTCCCGAATATTCGAATACTGTAATAGTTCCATCCCTAGCAATAACATATGATTAAATAATACAAATCCAACATGGGAATAATTAATATAGCGGTTTGAATATAGTCCGTACCGTACCGTTCAAGGCGTAATATACCGACAGTGTACGGATTTGATTGCTATTTAGAACACGCCACCCGTATGCATTTTCTTCTTAGATTATTACTTACAACTGTCTTCCTTCTAGTGGTGATTATTTAGATATCATTAAACGCTGATGATCGGTTTTATAGTACCTTATTTCCTTATCCTGTTTATGGTATATCTATATTCCATCGCATGTGTACAAAGGCACACTCTAAATATAAATGAAACAATAATACAAATCATAAAAATAAAACATTCCATATCTAATGTATACCTTCAGATACTTATATACTTAGGATATATTCCAACAGGTGTCTAGTGGCTTTCTTTATTATTAAATATATTAACCATTTAGAAAACACCACACAGTTACAAACAATGTCGAGATTCACAGACACACATACAACTCACCAATCAAGTTGGGATTTCTCGCTGCCTGCCTGCATCTTTCTCCGTGATGGTAGTAACTGGTTTGTCTGCACTAAAATGGTAGGATGTGAACAATAGATGGAACGTTAGTGACATTATGCATTGCAAAGAATATAATGAACGAGAGCTGCCATCTTGAATTGTAGAAAAATAGCCGCGAAAGTTTTCGAATTTAAAGTCATACATTTCACTACAACCAATTCGCTTCAACAGCTATAGATTAAAAGGAAAGCTTCACGAAACCAATGCAAATAATACAGAACCAATATAATCTGGTTTACATACCTAAACTGCTAAAGTAGACATTTGTTGACCCCCCCCCCCCCACACACACACCCACGGAATATCTGAGTTCATCAGCATTCTTGGGAACATCTCACTTCTGTATCTCCTCGATTTTGCTCGGGTCGGTCTCTATTCCTTAAGCGCTAGCTACATGTCATAAAAAAGTTCACTCTGTCTTGTATGATGAAACAATTTTCTGGCGAGAGTCTAATATCGTTTTCTTTCATTCGATTAAGTATCTGATCTATCCGAATGAGGTGTTCTTCATACTTATTGGAGAAGATAACCATCAAATATACATATTGTAGTCACACAGTATTTCCTCCATTAGCATTGATAGGTTGCAGGACTGTTGCAGAGCCCGACGGGCATACGTAAGTATTCGGTCATACTGTAAAAGCTGTAGGCTCCTTATGTCTATCGTCTATCTGTACTTGGTGATGTGCCTGAATTCATGTCCAAAGTTGAAAAATACTTAGCACCATGCAGAACATCAAACACATCTTCGATCCTTGGCAAAGCATACTTTCAGAGTACGTTGATAGAGCAGTATGTAGTCTACACACACGCGTCACTTTCCATTCTTCTTGCGAACAAGTACAATGTTGGATACCAATGGCGAACAATCTTTCTGAATTATCTTGGCTGGTAATAACTCGTTAAGATGTTTCCTGACCTCATCTATCCTATATGGCGGTATTCGTCTATGCGGTTGTTTAAATGGTGTTTGTCATTCCGGGAATAAATCGATTCTATGTTTAATCGTTCAACTATTTCCTATATCAATGTCACTTTTGGAGAAAATGTCAATGTGGTGTTCAAGTAGAGTACTAATCTGTTTGGTTTGTTCCTCTTCCATGTTATGGTGAGCATCTATCCTCACTTGGGAAAGTAGGCCTACTTGATTCTCTATTACATCTTCATCAATCTTCTTCAATACACCTTTGTCAATATCAACTGGCTGTAGCTCACAGATAATTGCCTTAGGAGAAGTGACGATAGTATTGCAAGTCAGATTGGATATGTTGAACATGGGATCCCCGGACAGTTACGTCACACAGCTTATGCATAACTACACTAGGGAACTACAAGCACACTACGAAACTACCGATACTTAAAAGAATGATAAAAACAGACCCCGTCGCACAAGATCGCCTGATTTGAATATTGTTAAAGAATTATGTAAGCATATATTTTACACCATACTGTGGGTATAGCCACATTCATAAAACACACCGGATCCCGTTTCATTTGTGTGAAGTCATTACATAGTTATCTCCCTTTTCTGCAGACTACCATTTGCACAAGTCTAAGTATAATTATTTGATTTCTTATAATATTTTATGCTGGCATGGCGTATTTTTGACAACACTTAAACCTTTACATGCCATGAAAGATGCCAAGAGAAAAAATGGCAATACGCCACAACATATTCTCAGAAATAAATGAATAACGCGAGAACTTTCATTAAACCTGTAATCTAAAAATAGATATATCATTGGTTAGGGATAGAGGCAGTAATCCCACAAAACAGGTGGCAGTAAACTATAGCTGAACAGTGGAATACTCTTCAATTGAAGATCAAATTTAGGCCTAAACCTAATGCCCAGATTACTGCCAATTGTCCCAAGATTACTGCCAATTGTATATTTCGTTACTGCCTCTATCGCCATGACTGGTTTTGACAGAACATTAAACCGCTGGCAGTTACTTTAAGAGAATTTCGATTGATGATGATTGAGTTTATTTACCCTCGCCGCCGTTGAACCATGTGGGTGACGTAAAAAATATTTTTATTTGAGATCGATTGCGAAACAAGTTCTTACAACTTATATTTATCACTCTTGAGACCTGATTGCAGATGGAATCCATCGCCATGAGGGAGAGAGAAGAGGCGACGTGAAATTAAATGCCTTGTTTAAGAGTACAATCGTAGCGGCTCCAGCTGGGCTAGAACTCCGGACCTTTCGCAACTGAAGCGAATGTGATACCACTGTGCTATCATGACTTGATCCGTAACAATTTGCGTGTCATCTTTGCACAGTGGCCATGCTAATCTTCGCTGTATCATTCCAATTGTAGTATATGTACTGCCCAAACAAATATTACAAAGAATTGCGTGTTACTAGAAGCTTATAATATATAGCCTACTCGTCCAAGTGTTTTGCATAGTACACATGTCGGTCATGGAAGCATAATCATAATAATGTTTGAATGTGGATAGCGCAGTGGATGCGCGTTCGCTTCAGATGCGAAAGGACCGGAGTTTGAGCCCCACTGGAGCCGTTACGATTGTGCCCTTAGGCAAGGCATTTAATTTCCACGTTGCCTCTTCTCTCTCCTTCATGGCGATGGATTCCTTCAGGAATGAGTTCTCGAGAGTGATTAATATAAGTTGTAAGAACGTTTCGCAATCGAACTAAAATAAATTTGTATAAACTATAATCGTATCTCTGATTGGGTTATCAACTCGGCAATTAAAGTAGGATGAATTATTGTTTATTCTAACATGACCCAGCTAATAAGTTAATAACATACATACTTTTAGAGTAAAATCTACCTCGGGTTATTCTGCGATATACCTACCTTGAACTATGCTGCACGCGCACCGTGTTTTGGCTATTCCATTTATACAATGCGTGTAAAGTTTATGAATGAAAGTCACGTGATGTTTGTAAAAAATACCGTGGGAATTCACGGAAGTGAGCTATTTTTAGAATCAGATAATCTCTTGTCCGTCTTGTTTTTCTGTTGAGTAACGTTTCAGTTACTATTCTGTACAGTTTTATTTGACAAAATAAATAAAATTATTGATCAGTTACAACTTTTGCACTAGATTGTTTTTTCCATAAAAAATAACGTCATCACCCCTTACGCGGGAGGATATTTCGAAAGCCAAATGCAGCGGCGTTTGAAGAAAATACTCCTTTAAAATTATTAGAAGTAAGTCATGTTAGAATCGAAATAATAAGTATCAACCATGGTATATCGCAGAATAACCCTCGTTTGTCGTTCTTATGCGTAGAAATATATCACTCGGGCCTTTCTTAATTCTGGTCCATGATTGCCTGGGGATAATTGACTGAAATTGCATCGGTAGCTGTTTGAAGTTCAAGTTCAAACATATATAGAGCAAACTTTAAGAGCAAATGGAAAGTAATTCTGATTTTCAGAAATAAATAATGGAACTTGTTAAATAGATAGATAAAAAAAGATAGATAGATACTTTTATTTCCTCCATTTCTGAAGAGCATAACATATTTACAAATCATTATTAATATGTATGTACAAACAGTATAATATAAATGCACAAATAACCCTGTTAACTCGCAGCTGAACTATACCTGCATTAGAAACATTGCAAGAACAGTTGTAGTACTCAATGAATCAATGCACAAACATCCTGATGCATCCAAGATAACAGAAAACAATTAGTTTACGGTAAACCCATTAAGCGTGTCCTTACTCTATATAATAGTTGTGTTGATGATGATAATGATGATGTTGATAATGACAATATCTTCATGACCCAATTAGAATGTATTACAATAAGCGGTTGAAATTGCCAATAACTACAATATTGAAACATGCATTTCAGACGTAAGAATATTTAATATGTTGTTTACTTACAGATGATGGAACATTGTGTTTACAGGAACAGATCTAGATGAGTTTATTATTTGTGCTACGAACATGTTCGCGTTATTCTCCAACCGGTCATCAATTTACTATTCAATAGAGCAAGGGGTCTGAAATAGCCGCTCGTTCTATTCAAATTTTGAACTCGATGTTAGAAGGATGTTATGATGTGTAAGAACAGACCTACTATGTCAACTCATATGCACATAATGTGGAGAACAAATTTACTAACATCATTATAACCATAACAACTGAAGATTCTCAATGTCTCTAAGTATAAAGCAAGACATGACTGTTCATTCCGGAGTACGGTCATACGAGTGTGAACTATGTTGTCGGAAGGCATTCAGTTGTGCTGGATCTTTAAAGAAACACATGCTCTTACATACCGGAGAACGGCCATATGAGTGTAAAATATGTAATAAAGCTTTCAGTGAGGCTGGTAATTTGAAGACACACATGCGCATACATACGGGAGAACGACCATATATGTGTAAAATATGTAGTAAAACACTTAGCCATTCTGGCAGTTTGAAGCTGCACATGGTCATGCATACTGGAGAGCGACCACATGAATGTGAAATATGTAATAAAAAGTTTAGCATTTCTGGCACGTTGGAACACCACATGCGTATTCATACCGGAGAAAGGTCATACGAGTGTGAAATATGTAATAAGGCTTTTATCGAGGCTTGCAGTTTGAAGACACACATGCACATACATACAACAAAACGACCACATGAGTGTGAAATATGTAATAGAACGTTTAGCCATCCTTGCAATTTGAAGCTGCACATGCGCAAGCATACTGGAACACTGCCGCATCAGTGTCAATTATGTAATAAAGCATTCGGTCAGTCCCACGAGCTGAAGCAGCACACGATCAAGCATACTGGAGAACGGCCATATCAGTGTCAAGTATGTAATAAAGGGTTCGGTCAGTCTGGTAATTTAAAAGTACACATGCGCATACATACCGGAGAACGGCCATATCGGTGTGAACTATGTAATGATGCTTTCAGCGATGTTGGCAGTTTGAAGACTCACATGCGCACACATACCAGAGAACGACCATATGTTTGTGAAATATGTAATAGAAAGTTTAGCCTTTCAGGTAGTTTGAGGCAGCACATGCTCATTCATAGCGGAGAATGGCCACATGTGTGTGAAATGTGTAATAAGGCTTTTCGTAGAAAATACGATTTGGAGCGGCATGTGCGCATACATACTGGGGAACGACCATATGAGTGTGAAATATGTAATAAGACCTTAAGCCATTCTGGCGCGTTGAAGCTACACATGTTTACGCATACCGGAACTCGGCCTCATCAGTGTAAAGTATGTAATAAAGCATTCAGTCAATCTGGCAATTTGAAACAGCACATACTGAAGCATACTGGAGAACGGCCATATGAGTGTAAAGTATGTAATAAAGGGTTCAGCCAGTCTAGTAATTTAAACGTGCACATGCGCATTCATACCGGACAACAGTCTCACGAGTGTGCAATATGTAATAAAACATTTACCCAGTCTAGCACTTTGAAGCAGCACATTCTCAAGCATACCGGAGAACGGCCACATGAGTGTGAACTATGTAATAAGACGTTCATCCAGTCTGCGCATTTAAAGCGACACATGCTGAGTCACACTGGTAAGCTGTCACATTAGTGTGAAATATGTAATACAAATTTGAGTGATTCTAGCAACTTAAAAAAACACATGCTTATGCATTGATGATTCTGGAGAACGGCCACATTTGAGTGTGGATTATATATTTATGCTTTCATCGGTATTCACATTCTTAGTTATACATAAATGTACAGTCTACATCCGTTATGTCGAATTCCGTCGGACCGAACAAAATACTTCGACATAACCGAAGTTTGACATAACGAAATTCTATATAAACGGAGCCAGTTATATGTAAAATAATAGTATCTGAAACGGGACTTTGATCCGACTGCGAGATAACCGGAGAATTCGACATAGCCGACTTTGACATAACGGATGTAGACTGTATATCAATTTCAGCATTCTTGAAATAAGTACTATATTTTTAGATTATGAATTTCAATCTCAATAATAGTATTAAATTTTACATGTTTAGCTATTAAGACCATCGGCAAAATCATTGTACTATTATACCATATTTGATCAAGGGTCATTTTTGACATACTTCAAATGTTATATTGTTTGTTTGTATTTTATGAAATAATGTGTGTGTTTTATGTTTATTTATCATCGCTACCTGTTGCCCATATGGGCGACACCTCCGGAAGAGATTAGTCATTTTAGATTGTTGGAGGATAGTGGAATGATACAGAGACCATTCCAGAGTCTGCTCTGGTTCGTTTACGTGCACGGTGTAAAGCACCGACAGAAGACCGCGGTTTAAAGTCCCACCAGAAAGACTTTATTTTATTAGGGTCACAATGGGGATAGAACCTGCGATCCATGGACTACCAGTCCAGCGTGTTAACCACTGGACTACTGATCCGTCTGTTGATGGAATAAAAGTAGTCTTCGTCCTCTTGTGCATACCGGAGAACGGTCATATATGTATGTGGACGTTGTAATAAGTCTGTAACAAATGTCTGCAGAATGTAATTTGCTATTATATGGAATAAACTTATTTTAAATATTTGCCTCAAAAACTGAGTATTTCAACAAATAAACAATCGTCATATACGCGGTTTGTTGTCATAACAAAATAATAGGGTCTACATTCTCGTGATATCTCACAAGTGTACCTACGCATATTTATTTGTAGACTAATCTTAATTAAATTTTCTCTAATCGAAAGTATCCCGTGTTTAGTATTGATTCCAATGACAACAAACATCAATTCAGGAGAGCGGATGACCGCTATATGAAATCCTACTTTCACGTTTGAAAACAATTGATTATGTGTTAGTGTTTGTATGTGTGAACAAAATGCACTGCTTTTTGCGATGTAATGTCGCTTTGTGGGTGTCGTGATAGCGCAGTGGATGCGCGTTCGCTTCAGGTGCGACAGGTCCGGAGTTCGAGCCCCGCTGGGGCCGTTACGAGTGTGCCCTTAGGCAAGGCATTTAAATTCCAAGTTGCCTCTTCTTCTCTCTCCCTCGTGGCGATGGATTCCACCAGGAATGAGGTCTCGAGAGTGATTAATATAAGTTGTAAGAACTAAAATAAATTTGTATAAACTAATGTCGCTTTAAATGAATCACATGTACATTCATTAAGCAAAGATGGCACTAGCCCCGCTACTACGTGACATACTTATTATAATATATGCACTTACTAGTTTATACAAATTTATTTTAGCTCGATTGCGAAACAAGTTCTTATAAAATATATATTTCACTGTTGTAATTGTTCTTGTAATATGTGAATTGTATGCTCTTCAATACTGGAGGATAAATAAAGAATATATATCTAAGAGCCGACATTATAACCAACACAGAGACGCTAGTCTCAATAGTAACCAACCAGGCTCTCTCCCTCTCTACCTGCCAAAGTCGTCCGAGATGGTTTTATAGACAATTGTGAGGAGAGCTATAAGCTCTGCCCACAATTATTTTAACTAATCAAATTCATTTAGCTTTTCAATTGTTGACAATTTGGCATGGCATATCAAATATACCTGATCACACGATCACACGATCATGACCCCGCGACTCCGTTCGTGTCTACTGCCAGAGAGAGTGCAACATCTCTGCAAACCATGCATTAATTCCGGCTTGCACCAGTCAATTCATTGTGTGTACGCTGCTTAGTAAGCACTCTATCACCACATGTCTGGCGAAATCCCATATGATGGTCGCGTGATCCAAATAATGGAATTCCCCCATCCATTTTATCAAGTGCAGACATGTATATCAGATGTCCCCAACAAAGGACACACACACACTGAAAAGACTGTTGTCCTATAATATAATCATACATATTTAAATAATTAAATTAAGAGAGTCATCAAAACATAAGGTAATTACTCACTACACATGTATATAGGCGTAAGGCAAAAGGTAACTATGTTACACATATCAAAGGAACGTATTTAGAAGCCGATAACGTAAAAATGCAACAAAGCTCAGAGTGTAAACAATGATACTCTTACAGACAATAGGCTTTCGAGTTACATGTTCTGGCTGTCACCGCAGCCATCTTGAAAATGATTTTTCGACTCGTCCAGCTAAGCAGCGTTGCCAATTTGGATGAAACTTGGCCCAGCACATCAGGGACAGATAGTAGATAAATAATAGCTAACATGCACTTTTCATGATACTGTAAACTGACAGTCTGAGGGTCGAACCTGGGTTGCATTGGTGAGAAGCGAGCGCGCTAACCATTGCGCTAATCGGACTGTTGTTTATCATATATAAAAGCATAATGATCGGGTGAAATGACTTATAATATATTATATGTCGAATATTAATTGTATTTATCGAAAATCACAAAGTTTAGGTTGCAATTAAATATATTATCTTATACTCTGATTAAATCTGTCCGATTAGCGCAGTGGTTAGCGCGCTCGCTTCTCACCAATGCAACCCGGGTTCGATCCTCGGACAGGGAAGTATGTGAGATGGTACGATGGTCGCCAGATCGGACAGGTGGGTTTTCTCCGGGTACTCCGGTTTCTTCCCATACGAATGACCACACATACGCTTTCATCCGAGCCAACGAGAGTGATTAATATAAGTTGTTAAAACTTGCTTCGCAATCGTTGTAAAATAAATAAAGTATAAATTCAAAAGCTCGCAATGTTATTTCCAAATGAAATGTCAGACATGAACGCTACGAAATGTAAATTTCGTGTGCACACTGGAATATAAAATACGATATAAATGTCAGATAAATATATTAAATTACTTATACGGTCATTAAATATATTAACCTATTATACTAGATGTATAGCTCGCAATGTAATTTCCCAAAGAAACGACTACTACGAAATGTACAATTCGTGCCAAATGGTCAAACATAGAGTAATCATCGTCATCATTACCATATACAGTATTCATCGTCATCATTACCATATACAGTATTCATCGTCATCATTACCATATACAGTATTCATCGTCATCATTACCATATACAGTATTCATCGTCATCATTACCATATACAGTATTCATCATCATCATTACCACATACAGTATTCATCATCATCATTACCATATACAGTATTCATCGTCATCATTACCACATACAGTATTCATCATCATCATTACCACATACAGTAATCATCGTCATCATTACCATATACAGTACTCATCGTCATCATTAACATATACAGTATTCATCATCATCATTACCATATACAGTATTCATCGTCATCATTACCATATACAGTATTCATCATTACCATACAGTATCATCATTACATTAAGTATTCATCTCATTACCAATACAGTAGTCATCATTACCATATACAGTATTCATCGTCATCATTACCATATACAGTATTCATCGTCATCATTACCATATACAGTATTCATCGTCATCATTACCATATACAGTATTCATCATTACCATATACAGTATTCATCGTCATCATTACCATATACAGTATTCATCGTCATCATTACCACATACAGTATTCATCGTCATCATTACCATATACAGTATTCATCGTCATCATTAACATATACAGTATTCATCGTCATCATTACCGCATACAGTATTCATCGTCATCATTACCATATACAGTATTCATCATTACCATATACAGTATTCATCGTCATCATTACCATATACAGTATTCATCGTCATCATTACCACATACAGTAATCATCGTCATCATTACCATATACAGTATTCATCGTCATCATTACCATATACAGTATTCATCGTCATCATTACCACATACAGTATTCATCGTCATCATTACCATATACAGTATTCATCGTCATCATTACCATATACAGTATTCATCGTCATCATTACCATATACAGTATTCATCATTACCATATACAGTATTCATCGTCATCATTACCATATACAGTATTCATCATTACCATACAGTATTCATCATCATCATTACCATACAGTATTCATCGTCATCATTACCATACAGTATTCATCGTCATCATTAACATATACAGTATTCATCATCATCATTACCACATACAGTATTCATCGTCATCATTACCATATACAGTATTCATCATTACCATACAGTATTCATCGTCATCATTACCATACAGTATTCATCGTCATCATTACCATATACAGTATTCATCATTACCATATACAGTATTCATCATCATCATTACCACATACAGTATTCATCGTCATCATTACCACATACAGTATTCACCGTCATCATTACCATATACAGTATTCATCGTCATCATTACCATATACAGTATTCATCATTACCATATACAGTATTCATCGTCATCATTACCATATACAGTATTCATCATCATCATTACCATATACAGTATTCATCGTCATCATTACCATATACAGTATTCATCATTACCATATACAGTATTCATCGTCATCATTACCATATACAGTATTCATCGTCATCATTACCATATACAGTATTCATAGTCACCATTACCATATACAGTATTCATCATCATTACCATATACAGTATTCATCACCATTACCATATACAGTATTCATCATCATTACCATATACAGTATTCATTACCATATACAGTATTCATCATCATTACCATATACAGTATTCATCACCATTACCATATACAGTATTCATCACCATTACCATATACAGTATTCATCATCATTACCATATACAGTATTCATCACCATTACCATATACAGTATTCATCGTCATCATTACCATATACAGTATTCATCGTCATCATTACCATTTACAGTATTCATCGTCATCATTACCATATACAGTATTCATCATCATTACCATATACAGTATTCATTGTCATCATTACTACATACAGTAATCATCGTCATCATTACCATACAGTATTCATCGTCATCATTACTACATACAGTATTCATCGTCACCATTACCATACAGTATTCATCGTCACCATTACTACATACAGTATTCATCGTCATCATTACCATATACAGTATTCATCATCACCATTACCATTTACAGTATTCATCGTCATCATTACCATATACAGTATTCATCATCACCATTACCATTTACAGTATTCATCGTCATCATTACCATATACAGTATTCATCGTCATCATTACCATATACAGTATTCATCGTCATCATTACCATATACAGTATTCATCGTCATCATTACCATATACAGTATTCATCGTCATCATTACCACATACAGTATTCATCATCATCATTACCATATACAGTATTCATCGTCATCATTACCATATACAGTATTCATCGTCATCATTACCATATACAGTATTCATCGTCATCATTACCACATACAGTATTCATCATCATCATTACCATATACAGTATTCATCGTCATCATTACCATATACAGTATTCATCGTCATCATTACCATATACAGTATTCATCGTCATCATTACCATATACAGTATTCATCGTCACCATTACCATATACAGTATTCATCGTCATCATTACCATATACAGTATTCATCGTCATCATTACCATATACAGTATTCATCATCATCATTACCACATACAGTATTCATCGTCATCATTACCATATACAGTATTCATCGTCATCATTACCATATACAGTATTGATCATTACCATATACAGTATTCATCGTCATCATTACCATATACAGTATTCATCATCATCATTACCACATACAGTATTCATCATTACCATATACAGTATTCATCGTCATCATTACCATATACAGTATTCATCGTCACATTACCATATACAGTATTCATCATCATTACCATATACAGTATTCATCATCATCATTACCAATACAGTATTCATCATTACCATATACAGTATTCATCGTCACCATTACCATATACAGTATTCATCGTCACCATTACCATATACAGTATTCATCATCATTACCATATACAGTATTCATCGTCACCATTACCATATACAGTATTCATCGTCACCATTACCATATACAGTATTCATCGTCATCATTACCATTTACAGTATTCATCGTCATCATTACCATATACAGTATTCATCATCACCATTACCATTTACAGTATTCATCGTCATCATTACCATTTACAGTATTCATCGTCATCATTACCATTTACAGTATTCATCGTCATCATTACCATATACAGTATTCATCATCACCATTACCATATACAGTATTCATCATCATTACCATATACAGTATTCATCGTCATCATTACCATATACAGTATTCATCGTCATCATTACCATATACAGTATTCATCGTCATCATTACCATATACAGTATTCATCGTCATCATTACCATATACAGTATTCATCGTCATCATTACCATATACAGTATTCATCATCATCATTACCATATACAGTATTCATCGTCATCATTACCATATACAGTATTCATCATCATTACCATATACAGTATTCATCGTCATCATTACCATATACAGTATTCATCATCATCATTACCATATACAGTACTCATCGTCATCATTAACATATACAGTATTCATCATCATTACCATATACAGTATTCATCATCATTACCATATACAGTATTCATTCATCATTACCATATACAGTATTCATAGTCACCATTACCATATACAGTATTCATAGTCACCATTACCATATACAGTATTCATAGTCACCATTACCATATACAGTATTCATAGTCACCATTACCATATACAGTATTCATAGTCACCATTACCATATACAGTATTCATCATCATTACCATATACAGTATTCATCGTCATCATTAACATATACAGTATTCATCATCATCATTAACATATACAGTATTCATCATCATTACCATATACAGTATTCATAGTCACCATTACCATATACAGTATTCATAGTCACCATTACCATATACAGTATTCATAGTCACCATTACCATATACAGTATTCATCATCATTACCATATACAGTATTCATCGTCATCATTAACATATACAGTATTCATCATCATTACCATATACAGTATTCATCATCATTACCATATACAGTATTCATTACCATATACAGTATTCATAGTCACCATTACCATATACAGTATTCATAGTCACCATTACCATATACAGTATTCATTGTCACCATTACCACATACAGTAATCATCGTCATCATTACCACATACAGTATTCATCGTCATCATTACCATATACAGTATTCATCGTCATCATTACCACATACAGTATTCATCGTCATCATTACCACATACAGTAATCATCGTCATCATTACCACATACAGTATTCATCGTCATCATTACCACATACAGTAATCATCGTCATCATTACCACATACAGTATTCATCGTCATCATTAACATATACAGTATTCATCATCATCATTACCACATACAGTATTCATCGTCATCATTACCATATACAGTATTCATCATTACCATATACAGTATTCATCGTCATCATTACCATATACAGTATTCATCATTACCATATACAGTATTCATCGTCATCATTACCACATACAGTATTCATCATTACCATATACAGTATTCATCGTCACCATTACCATATACAGTATTCATAGTCACCATTACCACATACAGTATTCATCATCATTACCATATACAGTATTCATCATCATTACCATATACAGTATTCATCACCATTACCATATACAGTATTCATCATCATTACCATATACAGTATTCATCACCATTACCATATACAGTATTCATCATCATTACCATATACAGTATTCATCACCATTACCATATACAGTATTCATCACCATTACCATATACAGTATTCATCACCATTACCATATACAGTATTCATCATCATTACCATATACAGTATTCATCATCATTACCATATACAGTATTCATCATCATTACCATATACAGTATTCATCACCATTACCATATACAGTATTCATCATCATTACCATATACAGTATTCATCACATTACCATATACAGTATTCATCATCATTACCATATACAGTATTCATCGTCACCATTACCATATACAGTATTCATCGTCATCATTACCATATACAGTATTCATCGTCACCATTACCATATACAGTATTCATCGTCACCATTACCATATACAGTATTCATCGTCATCATTACCATATACAGTATTCATCGTCACCATTACCATATACAGTATTCATCGTCATCATTACCATATACAGTATTCATCGTCACCATTACCATTTACAGTATTCATCGTCATCATTACCATATACAGTATTCATCGTCATCATTACCATATACAGTATTCATCGTCATCATTACCATTTACAGTATTCATCGTCATCATTACCATATACAGTATTCATCATCACCATTACCATATACAGTATTCATCGTCATCATTACCATATACAGTATTCATCGTCACCATTACCATTTACAGTATTCATCGTCATCATTACCATTTACAGTATTCATCGTCATCATTACCATATACAGTATTCATCGTCATCATTACCATTTACAGTATTCATCGTCATCATTACCATATACAGTATTCATCATCACCATTACCACATACAGTATTCATCATCATTACCATATACAGTATTCATCATCACCATTACCACATACAGTAATCATCGTCATCATTACCATACAGTATTCATCGTCACCATTACCATACAGTATTCATCGTCACCATTACCATACAGTATTCATCGTCATCATTACCATACAGTATTCATCGTCATCATTACCATACAGTATTCATCGTCACCATTACCATACAGTATTCATCGTCATCATTACCATACAGTATTCATCGTCACCATTACCATACAGTATTCATCGTCACCATTACCATACAGTATTCATCGTCACCATTACCATACAGTATTCATCGTCATCATTACCATACAGTATTCATCGTCACCATTACCATACAGTATTCATCGTCACCATTACCATATAGTATTCATCGTCATCATTACCATACAGTATTCATCGTCATCATTACCATATACAGTATTCATCGTCATCATTACCATATACAGTATTCATCGTCATCATTACCATATACAGTATTCATCGTCATCATTACCATATACAGTATTCATCGTCACCATTACCATACAGTATTCATCGTCACCATACCATACAGTATTCATCGTCATCATTACCATACAGTATTCATCGTCATCATTACCATATACAGTATTCATCGTCATCATTACCATATACAGTATTCATCGTCACCATTACCATACAGTATTCATCGTCATCATTACCACATACAGTATTCATCGTCATCATTACCATATACAGTATTCATCGTCATCATTACCATATACAGTATTCATCGTCATCATTACCATATACAGTATTCATCGTCATCATTACCATATACAGTATTCATCGTCATCATTACCATATACAGTATTCATCGTCACCATTACCAATACAGTATTCATCTCATTACCATAATATTCATCGTCATCATTACCATATACAGTATTCATCGTCTCATTACCATATACAGTATTCATCGTCATCATTACCATATACAGTATTCATCGTCATCATTACCATACAGTATCATCGTCACCATTACCATATACAGTATTCATCGTCATCATTACCATATACAGTATTCATCGTCATCATTACAATACAGTATCATCATTACCATATACAGTATTCATCGTCATCATTACCATATACAGTATTCATCGTCACCATTACCATATACAGTATTCATCATCATTACCATATACAGTATTCATCGTCACCATTACCATATACAGTATTCATCGTCACCATTACCATATACAGTATTCATCGTCATCATTACCATATACAGTATTCATCGTCATCATTACCATATACAGTATTCATCGTCATCATTACCATATACAGTATTCATCATCATTACCATATACAGTATTCATCGTCATCATTACCATATACAGTATTCATCATCATTACCATATACAGTATTCATCGTCACCATTACCATATACAGTATTCATCGTCACCATTACCATATACAGTATTCATCGTCATCATTACCATATACAGTATTCATCGTCATCATTACCATATACAGTATTCATCACCATTACCATATACAGTATTCATCGTCATCATTACCATATACAGTATTCATCGTCATCATTACCATATACAGTATTCATCGTCATCATTACCATACAGTATTCATCGTCATCATTACCATATACAGTATTCATCATTACCATATACAGTATTCATCGTCATCATTACCACATACAGTATTCATCGTCATCATTACCATATACAGTATTCATCGTCATCATTACCATATACAGTATTCATCGTCATCATTACCATATACAGTATTCATCATTACCATATACAGTATTCATCGTCATCATTACCATATACAGTATTCATCATCATCATTACCATATACAGTATTCATCGTCATCATTACCATATACAGTATTCATCATTACCATATACAGTATTCATCGTCATCATTACCATATACAGTATTCATCGTCATCATTACCATATACAGTATTCATGTCATCATTACCATATACAGTATTCATCATCATTACCATATACAGTATTCATCACCATTACCATATACAGTATTCATCGTCATCATTACCATATACAGTATTCATTACCATATACAGTATTCATCATCATTACCATATACAGTATTCATCATCATTACCATATACAGTATTCATCACCATTACCATATACAGTATTCATCATCATTACCATATACAGTATTCAT
>CM026401.1:56059929-56119623 GCA_014843695.1 Archivesica marissinica
ATGTACTGCACACCGAGATATTCTAAGATGCATAGTACTTGGAATGTACTGCACACCGAGATATTCTAAGATGTATAGTACTTGGAATGTACTGCACACCGATATATTCTAAGATGTATAGTACTTGGAATGTACTGCACACCGAGATATTCTAAGATGTATAGTACTTGGAATGTACTGCACACCGATATATTCTAAGATGTATAGTACTTGGAATGTACTGCACACCGATATATTCTAAGATGTATAGTACTTGGAATGTACTGCACACCGAGATATTCTAAGATATATAGAACTTGGAATGTACTGCACACAGATATATTCTAAGATGTATAGTACTTGGAATGTACTGCACACCGAGATATTCTAAGGAGTGTATTCATCTTCTCGCAAATGAAATGTGCTTTATGAAGTTAGTGTTTGTAGATTGCCTCCATTACAAAATCATCAATAACGCTGTAAATGGTATTTGTTAATGTTAACGCGACGATAACATTTAATATGCACATGAATTATAATTATATGTTTCCATTTGAAATAATATTCAGAAAGAGACATAACCAAAATACATATGCATAGCTATGCTGAACTAACACAATATAACAATCAATTTAGGTGTTTCTGCTGGTGAGATGGCGATCACGTACCTTGGTAATGACGAGCATCGCCACTACATTGAGTCGGGACCGGCGGTATCCGACGTCACTGTAGCGGAAGGTCATTGCCAATCGGGAATGATAGTCATGTCACCAGGGGCCAGTCAGTGCTGTCCTAGGGAATTGTTTGAGCTCCAGCCGATCAAAGATGATCACATGCAGGTTAGTAGCTAACATTAGTTTCATTTTTGACGATGCATTCATGTTAATGGTTTGCTCTTTATGTTGTTTTATTATGTTGTTTTTAAACAATTGCCGTAAAATACAATGTAGTAGCACCTTGCTCTCTCGTTATTTTAAAATTTCTAGTTGAACATTATCAATTTGAGCATTTGTTTATTTTAAATCCAAACTTACATAAATGATCTTTCTAACCTGTACGACACCATCCAGGAATGTGTACCTTTGCACCCAGCTTACATTACCCATGTTTTCTAACATGCACGACACCTTTCATGAGTGTCTACCTTTGCATCCAACTTTACATTACCCATGTTTTCCTACATTTACAACATCTTTCAGGAGTGTCTATATGTGCATCCAACTTTCAATTACCCATGTTTTCCAACCTGTACGACACCTTTCAGGGGTGTCTACATTTGCATCCAACTTTCCATTACCCATATTTTCTAACCTGTACGAAGCATGTCAGGAGTGTCTACCTGTGCATCCAACTTTCCATTACCCATGTTTTCCAACCACCTGTACGACACCTTTCAGGAGTGTCTACCTTTGCACCAACTTTCCATTACCCATGTTTTCTAACCTGTACGACACCTTTCAGGGGTGTCTATCTGTGCATCCAACTTTCCATTACCCATGTTTTCTAACCTATACGACACCTTTCAAGTGCGTCTACCTGTGCATACAACTTTACATTACCCATGTTTTTCAGTAAAGAAATTCAACTTTATAACTTTGTAATATTTTTTAATGAACTTGAAATTGTTGAAGAGTAATGTTCTACTTCATGATCAAGCAATTCCCCATGTTTACACATTTTGGGGATTCTCGATTAACAATATTTTATGAAACACTTACAATACATATTATATATTAATTCATAGCAAGTAATTAAGTTGTTAATTATTATTCATATTGATTTATATGATCAGGTTTTGGGAGTTCACAATGAACCCAGTGACAGCACAGCTGCCGATACACCTATACAGAAACAGCGGACACGCCAGCTGAATAGATGTAAGCAATTCATAAATGTTCGGGGTTTGTAAGAGATTACATATATATTATATTGTAAATTGTTAGGGGTTTGTAAGATATGACATACATATATTATATTGTAAGTTATTAGGGGTTTGTAAGAGATGACATACATATATTATATTGTAAATTGTTAGGGGTTTGTAAGAGATGACATTCATATATTATATCATAAATTGTTCGGGGTTGTAAGAGATGACATACATATATTATGTTGTAAATTGTTAGGGGTTTGTAAGAGATGACATACATATATTATATTGTAAAATGTTCGGGGTTTGTAAGAGATGACATACATATATTGTAAATTATTAGGGGTTTGTAAGAGATGACATACATATATTGTATTGTAAATTATTAGGGTGTGTGTAAGAGATGACATACATATATTGTATTGTAAATTATTAGGGGGTTTGTTAACGATGACATTCATATATTATATCATAAATTGTTCGGGGTTGTAAGAGATGACATACATATATTATATTGTAAATTGTTAGGTGTTTGTAAGATATGACATCGCTCCATCAATATCACACAGACATATAGTATCAAAGTGTAACTGGATACTCGCTCCATCAATATCACACAGACATATAGTATCAAATTGTAACTGGATACTCGCTCCATCAATATCACACAGACATATAGTATCAAATTGTAACTGGATGCTCGCTCCGTCAATATCACACTGACATATAGTATCAAATTGTAACTGGATGCTCGCTCCATCAATATCACACAGACATATAGTATCAAATTGTAACTGGATGCTCGCTCCATCAATATCACACAGACATATTGTACCAAATTGTAACTGGATGCTCGCTCCATCAATATCGTACAGACATATAGTATCAAATTGTAACTGGATGCTCGCTCCATCAATATCACACAGACATATAGTATCAAATTGTAACTGGATGCTCGCTCCATCAATATCACACAGACATATAGTATCAAATTGTAACTGGATACTCGCTCCATCAATATCACACAGACATATAGTATCAAATTGTAACTGGATGCTCGCTCCGTCAATATCACACTGACATATAGTATCAAATTGTAACTGGATGCTCGCTCCATCAATATCACACAGACATATAGTATCAAATTGTAACTGGATGCTCGCTCCATCAATATCACACAGACATATTGTACCAAATTGTAACTGGATGCTCGCTCCATCAATATCGTACAGACATATAGTATCAAATTGTAACTGGATGCTCGCTCCATCAATATCACACAGATATTTAGTATCAAATTGTAACTGGATGCTCGCTCCATCAATATCACACAGACATATAGTATCAAATTGTAACTGGATGCTCGCTCCATCAATATCGTACAGACATATAGTATCAAATTGTAACTTGATGCTCGCTCCATCAATATCGTACAGACATTTAGTATCAAATTGTAACTGGATGCTCGCTCCATCAATATCGTACAGACATATTGTATCAAATTGTAACCGGATGCTCGCTCCATCAATATCGTACAGACATATAGTATCAAATTGTAACTGGATGCTCGCTCCATCAATATCACACAGACATAAAAAATTAAAAATTATTATATCAAATTTTAGCCAGATTCGCGCTCCATTTGATCAGGGGTTGATAATAATCTCCTGTCTTTGATATTTTTCAGTCAAGAATGTTGCTTCCGCTGTAATAGACATGAAACTTAGTGAGGCACTGAGGTGTTTGACTTGGTGTGAGAGTGACATTTAACAATAGCACATTTCCTCACTTTCTGATATATATTTGTACTGCACATTTCCTCACTTTCTGATATATATTTGTACTGCCGCTGTGATAATTACTCATATCCGGCATAAAATTCGGAATAATAATTTCACATTACTATGGAATATGTACAGACTCGCCATAATATCTCACACTTGGTACAGACACACCATAATATCTCACCCTTGGTACAGACGCACCATAATACCCCACCCTTGGTACAGACGCACCATAATATCTCACCTTGGTACAGACGCACCATAATACCCCACCCTTGGTACAGACGCACCATAATATCTCACCTTGGTACAGACGCACCATAATACCCCACCCTTGGTACAGACTCACCATAATATCTCACCCTTGGTACAGATGCACCATAATACCCCACCCTTGGTACAGACGCACCATAATACCCCACCCTTGGTACAGACTCATCATAATATCCCATCCTTGGTACAGACTCATCATAATATCTCACCCTTGGTACAGACTCATCATAATATCCCACCCTTGGTACAGACTCATCATAATATCTCACCCTTGGTACAGACTCATCATAATATCTCACCCTTGGTACAGACTCATCATAATATCCCACCCTTGGTACAGACTCATCATAATATCTCACCCTTGGTACAGATTCATCATAATATCTCACCCTTGGTACAGACTCATCATAATATCCCACCCTTGGTACAGACCCATCATAATATCCCACCCTTGGTACAGACTCACCATAATATCCCACCCTTTGGTACAGACTTACTGTAATATCCCACCCTTTGGTACAGACTTACTGTAATATCCCACCCTTGGTACAGACTCACCATAATATCCCACCCTTGGTACAGACTCATCATAATATCCCACCCTTGGTACAGACTTACTGTAATATCTCACCCTTGGTACAGACGTACTGTATTATCTCACCATTGGTACAGATGCACCATAATATCCCACCCTTTGGTACAGACTCATCATAATATCCCACCCTTTGGTACAGACTCATCATAATATCCCACCCTTTGGTACAGACTCATCATAATATCCCATCCTTTGGTACAGACTCACCATAATACCTCACCCTTTGGTACAGACTCACCATAATACCTCACCCTTTGGTACAGACTCACCATAATATCCCACCCTTTGGTACAGACTCATCATAATATCCCACCCTTTGGTACAAACTTACTTCAATATATCACCCTTTGATACACATTTACCATACCATATCACCCTCTGGAATAGACTCACCATAACAGCTCACCCCTTGGTACAAGCTCACCATAATATCCAACCCTTTGGTACAGACTCATCACAATAGCTCACTCTTTTGTACGGACTCACTATAATATATCACACTTTGGTACTGACTCACTATAATAGCTCACATTTTGGTGCACGCACAATATCCCACACTTTGGTACTGACTCATTATAATGTCTCACACTTTGTACAGACTCAATATAATATCTCACACTTTGTACAGACTCATTATAATATCTCACACTTTGTGGTACAGACTCAATATAATATCTCACACCTGGGTACAGACTTACCATAATAACTTACATTTTGATTCACACTTATCTTGCTAGTACTTATTGGTATACACATATAGCTGCCCTTCAGGTTGCATCCGTGATATAATTAAAACCCAATCTGTTTTCAATCCATTCTGATTTTCAGATTGATGAATATCTACCTCTCGAAAGCATGTCAGAGATGAAGCCAATTTCCATATTATTTTTGAACATCGATTTAGACAACAGAGTCCGCACCGACGTGGAACGACAAGCTAAGCTGATTCAGGAGATATTTGAAGTTGCCTATGCCAACTCAAAAGCTACGCACGGTAAATACTGTTAGAATACTGAGCTAAGAAATGACAAAATAAGTGTGATGACAACTGTCTTTGTCTGAATATAGATCAACTATAGCAGTTATAGTGCCATTCATTACCACTATCTGTGTCTGAATATAGATCAACTATAGCAGTTATAGTGCCATTCATTACCACTATCTGTGTCTGAATATAGATCTACTATAGCAGTTATAGTGCCATTCATTACCACTATCTGTGTCTGAATATAGATCAACTATAGCAGTTAATGTGCCATCCTTTACCAATATCTGTCTCTGAATATAGATCTACTATAGCAGTTATAGTGCCATCCTTTACCAATATCTTTGTCTGAATATATATCAACTATAGCAGTTACATTGTCATCCTTTACAAATATCTTTGTCTGAATATAGATCAACTATAGCAGTTACATTGTCATCCTTTACAAATATCTGTGTCTGAATATAGATCATCTATAGCAGTTACATTGTCATCCTTTACCAATATCTTTGTCTGAATATAGATCAACTATAGCAGTTACATTGCAATCCTTTACAAATATCTTTGAAACAGATGGTCTTGATACAACCAGAAAACCGATGTACATAGCAATCAATATCTCTTTCTCTGACGCTGCATTTCCAAACTCCAAATACATTTACACAATTAATGTGTAAAGTTACATCTATGCATAAAGTTTATACAAATTGGTTGGATTCACCAATAAGCGTGGTTACCTGGATTTGTTTGATACTTGACCATCTATGTATAAAGTTTATACAAATTGGTTGGATTCACCAATAAGCGTGGTTACCTGGATTTGTTTGATACTTGACCATCTATGTATAAAGTTTATACAAATGGGATGGATTCACCAATAAGCGTGGTTACCTGGATTTGTTTGATACTTGACCATCTATGTATAAAGTTTATACAAATTGGATGGATTCACCAATAAGCGTGGTTACCTGGATTTGTTTGATACTTGACCATCTATGTATAAAGTTTATACAAATTGGTTGGATTCACCAATAAGCGTGGTTACCTGGATTTGTTTGATACTTGACCATCTATGTATAAAGTTTATACACATTGGATGGATTCACCAATAAGCGTGGTTACCTGCATTTGTTTGATACTTGACCATCTATGTATAAAGTTTATACAAATTGGATGGATTCACCAATAAGCGTGGTTACCAGGATTTGTTTTTACCTGCTTGTTTTCATGTACTTATGTGAGCAATTCAGATCCATTTTGTTCTAAAGTTTTATTTTTCATATACTTAACGTATACATAGTACTATCTTTGTTTTAGAAGTTAGATAACTTACTGATATATTTGATGTTTTTGCAATTAGATAACTTACTGATATATTTGATGTTTTGGCAATTAGATAACTTACTGATATATTTGATGTTTTGGCAATTAGATAACTTACTGATACATTTTATGTTTTGGCAATTAGATAACTTACTAATATATTTGATGTTTTTTGCAATTAGATATCTTACTGATAAATATTTGATGTTTTTGCAATTAGATAACTTACTGATATATTTGATGTTTTTGCAATTAGATAACTTACTGATATATTTGATGTTTTTACAATTAGATAACTTACTGATATATTTGATGTTTTGGCAATTAGATAACTTACTAATATATTTGATGTTTTTGCAATTAGATAACTTACTGATATATTTGATGTTTTGGCAATTAGATAACTTACTGATATATTTGATGTTTTGGCAATTAGATAATTTACTGATATATTTGATGTTTTGGCAATTAAATAACTTACTGATATATTTGATGTTTTGGCAATTAGATAACTTATTGATATATTTGATGTTTTGGCAATTAGATAACTTACTGATATATTTGATGTTTTGGCAATTAGATAACTTACTGACATATATTTGATGCTATGGCAATTAGATAATTTACTGATATATTTGATGTTTTGGTAATTAAATAATGTACTGATATATTTGATGTTTTGTCAATTAGATAATTTACTGATATATTTTACCTATGTCTCATCATGCTATTATTTTACCATTTCAGGGACTTTGAACAAGGTGTTTCTGTTTGATAAGGTACTAATTTTGTTATTAATTAGATTTTGTTATCACCGTCTCTATGAAGCATGTGTGCTTATATAAATGTACGGGAACATGTGTGCTTATGTAAATGTACGGGAACATGTGTGCTTATGTAGATGTACGGAACATGTGTGCTTATGTACATGTACGGAACATGTGTGCTTATGTAAATGTACGGGAACATGTGTGCTTATGTAAATGTACGGAACATGTGTGCTTATGTAAATGTACGGGAACATGTGTGCTTAGGTAGATGTACGGAACATGTGTGCTTATGTAAATGTACGGGACATGTGTGCTTATGTAAATGTACGGGAACATGTGTGCTTATGTAAATGTACGGGACATGTGTGCTTATGTAAATGTACGGGAACATGTGTGCTTATGTAAATGTACGGGAACATGTGTGCTTATGTAAATGTACGGGAACATGTGTGCTTAGGTAAATGTACGGGACAAGTGTGCTTATGTAAATGTACGGGAACATGTGTGCTTATGTAAATGTACGGGAACATGTGTGCTTATGTAGATGTACGGAACATGTGTGCTTATGTACATGTACGGAACATGTGTGCTTATGTAAATGTACGGGAACATGTGTGCTTATGTAAATGTACGGAACATGTGTGCTTATGTAAATGTACGGGAACATGTGTGCTTAGGTAGATGTACGGAACATGTGTGCTTATGTAAATGTACGGGACATGTGTGCTTATGTAAATGTACGGGAACATGTGTGCTTATGTAAATGTACGGAACATGTGTGCTTATGTAAATGTACGGGAACATGTGTGCTTAGGTAGATGTACGGAACATGTGTGCTTATGTAAATGTACGGGACATGTGTGCTTATGTAAATGTACGGGAACATGTGTGCTTATGTAAATGTACGGGACATGTGTGCTTATGTAAATGTACGGGAACATGTGTGCTTATGTAAATGTACGGAACATGTGTGCTTATGTAAATGTACGGGAACATGTGTGCTTAGGTAGATGTACGGAACATGTGTGCTTATGTAAATGTACGGGACATGTGTGATTATGTAAATACACGGGAACATGTGTGCTTACGTAAATGTACGGGAACATGTGTGCTTATGTAAATGTACGGGACATGTGTGATTATGTAAATGTACGGGAACATGTGTGCTTATGTAAATGTACGGGAACATGTGTGCTTATGTAAATGTACGGGAACATGTGTGCTTATGTAAATGTACGGGACATGTGTGCTTATGTAAATGTACGGGAACATGTGTGCTTATGTAGATGTACGGGAACATGTGTGCTTATGTAAATGTACGGGAACATGTGTGCTTATGTAAATGTACGGGAACATGTGTGCTTATGTAGATGTACGGAACATGTGTGCTTATGTAGATGTACGGAACATGTGTGCTTATTAAATGTACGGGACATGTGCTTAGGTAGATGTACGGGAACATGTGTGCTTATGTAAATGTACGGGACATGTGTGCTTATGTAAATGTACGGGAACATGTGTGCTTATGTAAATGTACGGGACATGTGTGCTTATGTAAATGTACGGGAACATGTGTGCGTATGTAAATGTACGGGAACATGTGTGCTTATGTAAATGTACGGGAACATGTGTGCTTATGTAAATGTACGGGAACATGTGTGCTTATGTAGATGTACGGGACATGTGTGCTTATGTAAATGTACGGGAACATGTGTGCTTATGTAAATGTACGGGACCATGTGTGATTATGTAAATGTACGGGAACATGTGTACTTATGTAAATGTACGGGACATATGTGCTTATGTAGATGTACGGGAACATGTGTGCTTATGTAAATGTACGGGAACATGTGTGCTTATATAGATGTATGGAACGTGTGTGCTTATGTAAATGTACGGGAACATGTGTGCTTATGTAAATGTACGGGACATGTCATGTGTGGTTATGTAAATGTACGGGTATATGTGTGCTTATGTAGATGTACGGAACATGTGTGCTTATGTAGATGTACGGGAACATGTGTGCTTATGTAGATGTACGGGAACATGTGTGGTTATGTAGATATACGGGAACATGTGTGCGTATGTAGATATACGGGAACATGTGTGCGTATGTAGATGTACGGGAACATGTGTGCTTATGTAGATGTACGGGAACATGTGTGGTTATGTAGATATACGGGAACATGTGTGCTTATGTAAATGTATGGAACATGTGTGCTTATGTAGATGTACGGGAACATGTGTGCTTATGTAGATGTACGGGAACATGTGTGGTTATGTAGATATACGGGAACATGTGTGCGTATGTAGATGTACGGAACATGTGTGCGTATGTAGATATACGGGAACATGTGTGCGTATGTAGATGTACGGAACATGTGTGCGTATGTAAATGTACGGGAACATGTGTGCTTATGTAGATGTACGGGAACATGTGTGCTTATGTAAGTGTACGGGAACATGTGTGGTTATGTAAATGTATTGAACATGTGTGCTTATGTAAATGTACGGAACATGTGTGCTTATGTAGATGTACGGGAACATGTGTGCTTATGTAGATGTACGGGAACATGTGTGTGTTTGTAGATGTACGGGAACATGTGTGCTTATGTAAATGTACGGGAACATGTGTGCTTATGTAGATGTACGGGAACATGTGTGCTTATGTAGATGTACGGAACATGTGTGCGTATGTAGATGTACGGGAACATGTGTGCTTATGTAGATGTACGGGAACATGTGTGCGTTTGTAGATGTACGGAACATGTGTGCGTATGTAGATGTACGGGAACATGTGTGCTTATGTAGATGTACGGAACATGTGTGCTTATGTAAATGTACGGGAACATGTGTGCGTTTGTTGATGTATGGAACATGTGTACTTATGTAGATGTACGGAACATGTGTGTTTATGTAAATATACGGAACATGTGTGCTTATGTAAATGTACGGAACATGTGTGCTTATGTAAATGTATGGGACATGTGTGCTTATGTAAATGTATGGGAACATGTGTGCTTATGTAAATGTACGGGAACATGTGTGCTTATGTAAATATACGGGACATGTGTGCTTATGTAAATGTACGGGAACATGTGTGCTTATGTAGATGTATGGAACATGTGTGCTTATGTAAATGTACGGGAACATATGTGCTTATGTAGATGTATGGAACATGTGTGCTTATGTAAATGTACGGGAACATGTGTGCTTATGTAAATGTACGGGAACATGTGTGCTTATGTAAATGTACGGGAACATGTGTGCTTATGTAGATGTATGGAACATGTGTGCTTATGTAAATGTGCGGGAACATGTGTGCTTATGTAGATGTACGGGAACATGTGTGGTTATGTAGATATACGGGAACATGTGTGCGTATGTAGATATACGGGAACATGTGTGCGTATGTAGATGTACGGAACATGTGTGCGTATGTAAATGTACGGGAACATGTGTGCTTATGTAGATGTACGGGAACATGTGTGCTTATGTAAGTGTACGGGAACATGTGTGGTTATGTAAATGTATTGAACATGTATGCTTATGTAAATGTACGGAACATGTGTGCTTATGTAGATGTACGGGAACATGTGTGCTTATGTAGATGTACGGGAACATGTGTGTGTTTGTAGATGTACGGGAACATGTGTGCTTATGTAAATGTACGGGAACATGTGTGCTTATGTAGATGTACGGGAACATGTGTGCTTATGTAGATGTATGGAACATGTGTGCGTATGTAGATGTACGGGAACATGTGTGCTTATGTAGATGTACGGGAACATGTGTGCGTTTGTAGATGTACGGAACATGTGTGCGTATGTAGATGTACGGGAACATGTGTGCTTATGTAGATGTACGGAACATGTGTGCTTATGTAAATGTACGGGAACATGTGTGCGTTTGTTGATGTATGGAACATGTGTACTTATGTAGATGTACGGAACATGTGTGTTTATGTAAATATACGGAACATGTGTGCTTATGTAAATGTACGGAACATGTGTGCTTATGTAAATGTATGGGACATGTGTGCTTATGTAAATGTACGGAACATGTGTGCTTATGTAAATGTACGGAACATGTGTGCTTATGTAAATGTACGGAACATGTGTGCTTATGTAAATGTATGGGAACATGTGTGCTTATGTAAATGTACGGGAACATGTGTGCTTATGTAAATGTACGGGAACATGTGTGCTTATGTAGATGTATGGAACATGTGTGCTTATGTAAATGTACGGGAACATGT
Source organism: Archivesica marissinica (assembly GCA_014843695.1). Classification (NCBI taxonomy): domain Eukaryota; kingdom Metazoa; phylum Mollusca; class Bivalvia; order Venerida; family Vesicomyidae; genus Archivesica; species Archivesica marissinica. The sequence continues at coordinate 56,071,767 of CM026401.1, forward strand.
GTGCTTATGTAGATGTATGGAACATGTGTGCTTATGTAAATGTACGGGAACATGTGTGCTTATGTAAATGTACGGGAACATGTGTGCTTATGTAAATGTACGGGAACATGTGTGCTTATGTAGATGTATGGAACATGTGTGCTTATGTAAATGTACGGGAACATGTGTGCTTATGTAAATGTACGGGAACATGTGTGCTTATGTAAATGTACGGGAACATGTGTGCTTATGTAGATGTATGGAACATGTGTGCTTATGTAAATGTACGGGAACATGTGTGCTTATGTAAATGTACGGGAACATGTGTGCTTATGTAGATGTACGGAACATGTGTGCTTATGTAAATGTACGGGAACATGTGTGCTTATGTAAATGTACGGGAACATGTGTGCTTATGTAGATGTACCGAACGTGTGTGCTTATGTAGATGTATGGAGCATGTGTGCTTATGTAAATGCACGGGAACATGTGTGCTTATGTAGATGTACCGAACGTGTGTGCTTATGTAGATGTACGGAACATGTGTGCTTATGTAGATGTACGGAACATGTGTGCTTATGTAGATGTATGGTATGAAAATATGGTTGATGTGATCACAATTTGTACAGCATGCTACTACTTGGGGGTGAGATAGTTTGTATTATGCTCTATGCTGATGGTAGTGTGTTAATAGCGGAGTCTGTTGATGATATACAAGTGCTACTGAATGCTTTAAATGATTGGTGTGCTCTAAATGATATGACTGTAAATGCTTCTAAAAATAATGTTGTGCACTTTCGTCCCAAGTCAGAATTAGGTACCCACTTTAGGTCCACATGTGGAATAAATCAGATTAATAGTGTTGACAGATATACGTACTTAGGTGTTGTTTTGCATGAACATTTGGATAATAATATTACAGTTAAATCTGTTTCTCAGAGTGCCAGTCATGCATTGGGTTTACTTATTGCAAAATGTAAATTAATGGGCGGTGTGTCCTACGATGTTTTTACAAAGTTATACGATTCGGTAGTTTGGCCTGTAATCAATTATAGCGCTCCTTTGTGGGGCCGGTTTCGATCATATTCGTGTATCGAAGCCGTTCATAATAGGGCATTACGGTATTATCTCGGTGTCGGCAAATATTCACCAACCAATGGTATTTCAGGAGATATGGGTTGGAAACCCCCAATAGTCCGACAATGGAAATATATCTCGCTTTATTGTTCAAGACTTTCAGGTATGGATACCGCAAGGATCAAAAGGCGAGTGGCACTCTGGGCATATAGTAAGCTAGTCGTTCATGTAGAAATTGGCATTTTAATGTTAAGAGCTATTATGAGGCTAATGGTTTTCCTGTGTACACTAGCTTTACTAATCCTATATCTCGTTCTTTCACACATAATGTAGAGGTCAAAGCATACGATAAGTATATAATCTCTTGGTCAACCAAGATAAACAATGTCATAGGTCCCTCTGGTGGCGGGCGGAATAAATTGAGACTGTATAAATTGTTTAAAACTGACCATATATATAGCAGAGCAATATTGTAAAATTGTATTACCACCCAGACATCGTTTTGCAAATTTCGACTGGGGATCGCCCACAATAGGACAATACTGGTCGGTATGAAGGTTTGCCAGAGGAATCTAGGATTTGTCCGTTTTGTGATATTTCTACTATTGAAAACGAGATGCATGTAATATTGAATTGTATAAATAAGATTTTTTCTCAAATATCAATTTCTACTCAATGTCCGATTATAATAAATATTGTTTCCTGTTTTCAAACCAAGAGATGATTCGTAATTGTGCCAAAACCTGTTTTATTATTCTACAGAGGCGTCAGTTTTATATGTAAATAATTTTTTAATTTGTGAATAATCATTAGTCATTATTTCTTTGTACATGTATTTCTAACTGCAATTATTTATCTCGTCTTTAATATCTCTGCTAATCATATTCGTTATGATTTGATCAAAGCGAAGTTAGATTTCATAAGACCAATCAGTGTGCAATAGTACCTAATTTGTATTTATGTCCTGCTCGTTGTCTAGCATAGGATGTGATAGGCTCAGTGGAACTCTGATGGGAGAATGAAACAATAAAACCTGAGTGGTTGGAAAAGGACATTTTTATTAAAATTTCAGAAAACAATAAATATTTACAACAGTAGTTCTACAATGTAGTAAGTACAGATTATACTAAAACGAACTACTGCTAATGATTTGCCCAAGGCTAATACAGATTGTTTCAGATAGCCATATCTGGGCAAACAAAAAACCGCAGAAGCAAATAAAAACACAATAGTAAAAACTAAATGACACGAGTTTAACGTGTCTATTGAACTAACAATTAGTAATAACACAATAATAGTAAAAGCACAACACCCTGGTGGTGGATGGGGTGGTGGTGGTAACTATTTTGTTTCCGCAGTAAGTCTGTCTTCTTCAAAATATATTTGAGCGTTTCAACTGAGATGAGAGATCCAGGGCCTTATGGTTATTCACGCATTATGTGTATTGGACTGAATATATATTTTAGAGATTGACGATTGTGGTGCTATTTGGGCTATCTGGATACAAGGATGAAAATGACTGTGCACAAGCTCTCACTTGTTCAGACATAATTAAGAAAGAGCTTGACAATACAGAAGGTATCAGGTAAGTGATGTCTATATAATCTAAGCATGTATGTATATAGATAGGGGTGGGTCTATGGTATATATGGTATGATAGGTAATGCATGCGTTGTTAATATGTTGTTGCTATAACAGTAGTTGTTGTATGTTTAAGCTATTATTATGTCATTATTCTAACAAAAGTTGTAGTACGTCGTGGTATCCATGAAGTAAACTTTTGTTATTATATATGTATATATCTTAACAATAGTTGTATTATGCTTAGTGGGTATGCAAGTAATGTGTCGCTATTATAACAATAGTTGTGTTATGCTTAGTGGGTATGCAAGTAATATGTCGCTATTATAACAATAGTTGTGTTATGTTTAGTGGTTATGCAAGTAATATGTCGCTATTATAACAATAGTTGTATTATGGTTTGTGGGTATGCAATTAATATGTCACTATTATAACAATAGTTGTGTTATGTTTAGTGGTTATGCAAGTAATATGTCGCTATTATAACAATATGTGTGTTATGTTTAGTGGCTATGTAATTAATATGTCGCTATTATAACAATAGTTGTGTTATGTTTAGTGGGTATGCAAATAATATGTCGCTATTATAACAATAGTTGTATTATGGTTTGTGGGTATGCAATTAATATGTCGCTATTATAACAATAGTTGTGTTATGCTTAGTGAGTATGCAAATAATATGTCGCTATTATAACAATAGTTGTATTATGGTTTGTGGGTATGCAATTAATATGTCGCTATTATAACAATAGTTGTATTATGGTTTGTGGGTATGCAAATAATATGTCGCTATTATAACAATAGTTGTATTATGGTTTGTGGGTATGCAAATAATATGTCGCTATTATAACAATAGTTGTATTATGGTTTGTGGGTATGCAAATAATATGTCGCTATTATAACACTAGTTGTGTTATGGTTGTTGGTATGCAAATAATATGTCGCTATTATAACAATAGTTGTGTTATGTTTAGGTATCGATGAAGTTACATAAATCTTACTTTCATTATTTCAGAAAACTTTCAATTGGTGTCACCACTGGGACAACTTTCTGTGGCGTCATTGGACATACAGAAAAAAGACATGAATACTCAGGTAATATAGACACATTACTAATACAGTATATACTCGGGTAATATAGTCACATTACTAATACAGTATATACTCGGGTAATATAGTCACATTACTAATACAGTATATACTCGGGTAATATAGTCACATTACTAATACAGTATATACTCGGGTAATATAGTCACATTACTAATACAGTATATACTCGGGTAATATAGTCACATTACTAATACAGTATATACTCGGGTAATATAGTCACATTACTAATACAGTATATACTCGGGTAATATAGTCACATTACTAATACAGTATATACTCGGGTAATATAGTCACATTACTAATACAGTATATACTCGGGTAATATAGTCACATTACTAATACAGTATATACTCGGGTAATATAGTCACATTACTAATACAGTATATACTCGGGTAATATAGTCACATTACTAATGCAGTATATACTCGGGTAATATAGTCACATTACTAATGTAGTATATACTCGGGTAATATAGTCACATTGCTAATTCTCGTGCAATATACCTATCTATTCTAATAAACGCCCACGCCGACTTTTCTGCATAAAAACTGCCAATTTCTACTAGAATATCGGAAATAATATAGCCTCCTTAACCCGTTCCCTCATAGAAGCACCTCTTGACACCATTACCAATATGACATACATTGACAATGTAGTAGCCAAACCAATGATCTAACCCTTTCCCTCATGGAAGCACCTCTTGACACCATTACCAATACGACATACATTGATAATGGAGTAGCCAAACCAATGTTCATAATAAACACCAGAATCTCATGTACTCCCAGTAATATATATGGAGGTGGGATAGATATGGCGACTACTTATTCACTGCATGATAGCTAAATGGCTGTCGTTTGTATGGAGATATAATGGTATATTTACCTAAATCTCTATGAAGGAAAGGGTTAAATACCCTCACCCCCTCACCATGAGTCATACAAGAATCATGGCACGAGGCATCAGTGTGATGTCAACTTTTAAGCCTACATATTATAATCCTGTTCTGGTTGGGTAATTGTTTTTAGGATTAACGGTCCTTTCAACAGTTTTGTCTGGGCTTTTATCCAGTTTGACCTTCTCTGCCTTTCATCTCTGTATTTTCACTAAAGTTGTTTTTAGGATTAACGGTCCTTTCAACAGTTTTGTCTGGGCTTTTATCCAGTTTGACCTTCTCTGCCTTACATCTCTGGATGTTCACTAAAGTTGGTAGGGGGTATCAGTATTATGTTTAGTGGTGTAAGCCCATTCCTGTGGATGACGTTTTGTGGATTTAATGCCCTTTGAACATTCTTATAACACAAAGCCTGTCCGTTCATCTCCAAAACCTCTTTGTGAATAAAATTCAGTGTTTTGTCTCTTCTGAAAAATTGTAAAAATGCAGGTTCGGCATTTGAATTTTCATTACAATGACTTTATATATTTCACGTTCATGCTTTCATAGCTCCACCGAAGCAACAGTGAGTGGAGAGACATAAGATTGCTTTAATAACAATTTCTAGTTTATAATACATGTATTATAAATTATACTTAGAAAATAAACTAATCAAAGTTGTACTCAACATTTTCCATATATATGTAAATATTTGTAAATTTCTGTTTCAGTGATGGGAGGGAAAGTGAATGTGGCTGCACGACTAATGATGCATTATCCGAACATCATAACATGCGATAATGCAACATATGAGGGATGTCAGTTGGACCCTGCAAGTTTTAAAGTGGTCCCAACGGAAGAAATGAAAGGCCTAACGAATGTCTGTGTTCTTAGGCAGTTCACTTGACATCCCGATAGTATTGCAGCCAACGAAAGTACGGACACTATCCACGGTAATAATTTGTTCATAATTAGCTCTCTGCAAACTAGCAAGGAGTTATTATATGATCCGTATCATGTCCGTAGTACAGACTGTGTTAGAGACATATGATCCGTATCATGTCCGTAGTACAGACTGTGTTAGAGACATATAATCCGTATCATGTCCGTAGTACAGACTGTGGGTTAGATACATATGATCCGTATCATGTCCGTAGTACAGACTGTGGGTTAGATACATATGATCCGTATCATGTCCGTAGTGCAGACTGTGTTAGATACATATGATCCGTATCATATCCGTAGTACAGACTGTGGGTTAGATACATATGGTCCGTATCATGTCCGTAGTACAGACTGTGTTAGATACATATGATCCGTATCATGTCCGTAGTGCAGACTGTGTTAGATACATATGATACGTAGCATGTCCGTAGTACAGACTGTGTTAGAGACATATGATTCGTATCATGTCCGTAGTACAGACTGTGTTAGATACATATGATCCGTATCATGTCCGTAGTACAGACTGTGTTAGATACATATGATCCGTATCATGTCCGTAGTATAGACTGTGTTAGAGACATATGATCCGTATCATGTCCGTAGTACAGACTGTATGTTAGAGACATATGATCCGTATCATGTCCGTAGTGCAGACTGTGTTAGAGACATATGATACGTATCATGTCTGTAGTACAGACTGTGTGTTAGAGACATATGATACGTATCATATCCGTAGTACAGACTGTGTGTTAGAGACATATGATACGTATCATGTCCGTAGTACAGACTGTGTGTTAGAGACATATGATACGTATCATGTCCGTAGTACAGACTGTGTTAGAACATATGATACGTATCATGTCCGTAGTACAGACTGTGTGTTAGATACATATGATACGTATCATGTCCGTAGTACAGACTGTGTTAGATACATATGATCCGTATCATGTCCGTAGTACAGACTGTGTGTTAGAGACATATGATCCGTATCATGTCCGTAGTACAGACTGTGTGTTAGAGACATATGATACGTATCATGTCCGTAGTACAGACTGTGTGTTAGAGACATATGATACGTATCATGTCCGTAGTACAGACTGTGTTAGAACATATGATACGTATCATGTCCGTAGTACAGACTGTGTTAGAACATATGATCGTATCATGTCCGTAGTCAGACTGTGTTAGAGACATATGATACGTATCATGTCCGTAGTACAGACTGTGTGTTAGAGACATATGATACGTATCATGTCCGTAGTACAGACTGTGTGTTAGATACATATGATACGTATCATGTCCGTAGTGCAGACTGTGTTAGAGACATATGATCCGTATCATGTCCGTAGTACAGACTGTGTTAGAGACATATGATCCGTATCATGTCCGTAGTACAGACTGTGTTAGAGACATATGATCCGTATCATGTCCGTAGTGCAGACTGTGTTAGAGACATATGATACGTATCATGTCTGTAGTACAGACTGTGTGTTAGAGACATATGATACGTATCATATCCGTAGTACAGACTGTGTGTTAGAGACATATGATACGTATCATGTCCGTAGTACAGACTGTGTGTTAGAGACATATGATACGTATCATGTCCGTAGTACAGACTGTGTGTTAGATACATATGATACGTATCATGTCCGTAGTGCAGACTGTGTTAGAGACATATGATACGTATCATGTCTGTAGTACAGACTGTGTGTTAGAGACATATGATACGTATCATGTCCGTAGTACAGACTGTGTGTTAGAGACATATGATACGTATCATGTCCGTAGTACAGACTGTGTGTTAGAGACATATGATACGTATCATGTCCGTAGTACAGACTGTGTGTTAGATACATATGATACGTATCATGTCCGTAGTACAGACTGTGTTAGATACATATGATCCGTATCATGTCCGTAGTGCAGACTGTGTGTTAGATGCATATGATACGTACCATGTCCGTAGTACAGACTGTGTGTTAGAGACATATGATACGTATCATGTCCGTAGTACAGACTGTGTGTTAGATACATATGATATGTATCATGTCCGTAGTACAGACTGTGTTAGATACATATGACACGTATCATGTCCGTAGTACAGACTGTGTGTTAGAGACATATGATACGTATCATGTCCGTAGTACAGACTGTTAGATACATATGATATATATCATTTCCGTAGTACAGACTGTGTGTTAGATACATATGATCCGTATCATGTCCGTATATCAGGTGTCAGGATATCATTTATTGGCTGATCAAATCGTGGATTGACAGACTCTGTTTTGTTCACAAGTGCTTTAGATCCAGAGTGTGTGCCCCACTGGAGCCGTTACGATTGTGCCCTTAGGCAAGGCATTTAAATTCCACATGCCACTTCTCTCTCCCTCGTGGCGATCGATTCCATCAGGAATGAGGTCTCGAGAGTGATTAATATAAGCTGTAAGATAAATATGTATAAATTAAAGCATTACTTTCCTATTTTGATAGGTACACCCATCACTGAAGAAAACAACCGGGACAGTGAGGAAGAGCAAAGTCATGTGGAGGAAGAGCAAAGACATGTGGAGGAAGAGCAAAGACATGTGGAGGAAGAGCAAAGACATGTGGAGGAAGAGCAAAGACATGTGGAGGAAGAGCAAAGACATGTGGAGGAAGAGCAAAGACATGTGGAGGAAGAGCAAAGACATGTGGAGGAAGAGCAAAGACATGTGGATCATGTGGAGGAAGAGCAAAGTCATGTGGAGGAAGAGCAAAGTCATGTGGAGGAAGAGCAAAGTCATGTGGAGGAAGAGCAAAGTCATGTGGAGGAAGAGCAAAGTCATGTGGCGGAAGAGCAAAGACATGTGGAGGAATATACAGATGAGCATCATAATGAAATTAAAGAAATAAAAGGCAAGTTGATCAAATACACTTCATATGGCGTTATTCATCCCACACAAGTTTCATCCCACTTCTTCAAGCAGTTATAAATGTGTTGTGCATACATAATTCATGGACACAGTTTGAACAGATGGTTGTAACACCAACAATTTACAACTTTAACCCACTATAAACTGTCGTAACTCTTTTAATACCAATGTCGCATAAAAGCGACTTTGCAAAAAGCCGAGAACCAGATCAGACAGAACAGACCATGTCATCTGATTAGGCTATTATGCTGATTGCTCTTCAGACAGTGGAGCTGAAGCACATGTCCGAATAGTAAATAACATAGATCCTGATCGGACGCTGCGTTACGCCAAGGCTGATCTGGATCTATGTTGTGTGCACATGCTCTGAATTTATTCCAGAAAACACTTGTCCAAACCCAAGCGTCCGTGGATACACGTTCAGTTGTAGACTATAGAACACATTACAAATGCTTATCGGTTGATAGTTTTTTATAATTAGATAATTAATTTGTGGTAATTTTCAGTTTATAAAAATGGTCATAGTTCATATTGTGGTTAATGACAGTGTTATATTTACACCACGTGCTATATGAGCTAATAACGTTTTATTTAGTGCAAGATGGCTGAACTGTTTCTATGAATTCAGTAGTAAGCTCCACATGATATACATCTGTTATACTGTATCCCTATCTCCAGTAGCAAGCTTCACGTGATATACATCTGTTATACTGTATCCCTATCTCCAGTAGCAAGCTCCACATGATATACATCTGTTATACTGTATCCCTATCTCCAGTAGCAAGCTCCACATGATATACATCTGTTATACTGCATCCCTATCTCCAGTAGCAAGCTCCACATGATATACATCTGTTATACTGTATCCCTATCTCCAGTAGCAAGCTCCACATGATATACATCTGTTATACTGTATCCCTATCTCCAGTAGCAAGCTTCACATGATATACATCTGTTATACTGTATCCCTATCTCCAGTAGCAAGCTCCACATGATATACATCTGTTATACTGCATCCCTATCTCCAGCAGCAAGCTCCACATGATATACATCTGTTATACTGCATCCCTATCTCCATCAGCAAGCTCCACATGATATACATCTGTTATACTACATCCCTATCTCCATCAACAAGCTCCACATGATATACATCTGTTATACTACATCCCTATCTCCAGTAGCAAGCTCCACATGATATACATCTGTTATACTGCATCCCTATCTCCATCAACAAGCTCCACATGATATACATCTGTTATACTGTATCCCTATCTCCAGTAGCAAGCTCCACATGATATACATCTGTTATACTGTATCCCTATCTCCAGTAGCAAGCTCCACATGATATACATCTGTTATACTGCATCCCTATCTCCAGTAGCAAGCTCCACATGATATACATCTGTTATACTGTATCCCTATCTCCAGTAGCAAGCTTCACATGATATACATCTGTTATACTGTATCCCTATCTCCAGTAGCAAGCTCCACATGATATACATCTGTTATACTGTATCCCTATCTCCATCACCAAGCTCCACATGATATACATCTGTTATACTGTATCCCTATCTCCATTAGCAAGCTCCACATGATATACATCTGTTATACTGTATCCCTATCTCCAGTAGCAAGCTCCACATGATATACATCTGTTATACTACATCCCTATCTCCATCAACAAGCTCCACATGATATACATCTGTTATACTGCATCCCTATCTCCAGTAGCAAGCTCCACATGATATACATCTGTTATACTGCATCCCTATCTCCAGTAGCAAGCTCCACATGATATACATCTGTTATACTGCATCCCTATCTCCATCAACAAGCTCCACATGATATACATCTGTTATACTACATCCCTATCTCCATCAACAAGCTCCACATGATATACATCTGTTATACTGCATCCCTATCTCCAGTAGCAAGCTCCACATGATATACATCTGTTATACTGTATCCCTATCTCCAGTAGCAAGCTCCACATGATATACATCTGTTATACTACATCCCTATCTCCAGTAGCAAGCTCCACATGATATACATCTGTTATACTGCATCCCTATCTCCAGTAGCAAGCTCCACATGATATACATCTGTTATACTACATCCCTATCTCCAGTAGCAAGCTCCACATGATATACATCTGTTATACTGCATCCCTATCTCCATCAACAAGCTCCACATGATATACATCTGTTATACTGCATCCCTATCTCCATCAACAAGCTCCACATGATATACATCTGTTATACTGTATCCCTATCTCCAGTAGCAAGCTCCACATGATATACATCTGTTATACTGTATCCCTATCTCCAGTAGCAAGCTCCACATGATATACATCTGTTATACTGTATCCCTATCTCCAGTAGCAAGCTCCACATGATATACATCTGTTATACTGCATCCCTATCTCCATCAACAAGCTCCACATGATATACATCTGTTATACTGTATCCCCATCTCCAGTAGCAAACTCCACATGATATACATCTATTATACTGCATCAAGTAGCAAGCTGCATGTGCAAGTGAAGACGGTATGTTCACTTGGATAGGCTTTAAAAGTAAAAGACAACATGATATATATTACATTCTCTTACATGTTTTTTTTAATTTTCTCATGTTTTTTTCAGAAGTAATTGAAAGTGCACCGGTGACATCTGTAACGGAAGAGAGAAAAAAAACCGGAAGCAGATTCAGCCGACTACTTAAACGGCTGTGCTGCTGCTTCGGCAGGAAGAAGAAATAGGTGAGCTACAACATTTAACATACTAATATTATGGTATGTATGGATGGGATCCATCAGCGGGATTCGAACTCACGACCTCCCGAGTACTAGTCTGACAGTTCTACCAACGAGGGACCTCGCTCATTTTTGTATTACCTCCCTTGGTAGATAAAGTCCGAATTATCCCTAAATGTATAGCGTCCTTTCAGTTGGAATCCTTTGTTTTTACAGTTGTCCCCTAACCAGATGTTGCGTTATGATAAATGTTATTTTATCCAAATCATTACAGAATTTGTACCCAATTGATATATTGTATGGTATCTATTGAAGAGAAAGTGGAAGAAAATAGCATGTTGCGCAAAGGAAGCAACGATAAAAACAGAGGAAACTTAAGAGGACCTACATACTTTTAGAGAAATTACTAATGTTGTTCAGAACTTGTGGCCCAACCCATTTGCTTTTGCTCTTATTATATATGTCTTTGAATTTATTATGTACATGTATATAGCAATACAATATGATTAAACTAAGCTACTTTTAGAGAGTTGATAAGGAGATAATATATAATATAATATACTTCCATCTCCGGTGCCAACCTGAAATTATATAAAATAGTTTAATTCAGTCAAACTGAGTAGACGTACTGGTTTGCAGAATGCAGAAATAGAAGTTAATAAAAAATTTAAAAATACATATATATTACACAAAATCCTCATTGTACTATCATATATGTATTATTGTACTATCATATATGTATTATTGTACTATCATATATGTATTATTGTACTATAAAAACCATTACTTTAAAATATCGTAACGGTATATAATGAATAACTGGTTTAAAGTATGGAGGCTAAAGCGGACCCTACTATAATTGCACAGACACCAACACATACATATCAATGCAAATGTACAAACATAATTTAGCAAAAATAATATAATGTGTATCTTTTTAGATTTAATACTATAATATGATTACCAGTTTTATCAGTTTTGTTCCAGCCTCAGCAGCATGGGCCATGGTCGTGGATACCTCGTCGGATCTATCCTCCGTTCCAACATCGTCGCAGGACACCACATTCCTGACACTGCACAACCACGTCGTCGTGTACACTAGTACACTGCAAGTACATAAAATAACATAAAAGCATATTTAAAGAAATTAATTCTGTAGCATACCATTTGTTGTGTCATTTATAGATTTAAAATTTCAGTAACGGAGAAATATTGCGAGGAACTAATTGTAACATAGAACTGGTCTTAAGCGTATCACTGACCGTTACATTATAGGAGTATCATTATGTATCCACCAATATGTCATTGCATTTAGCTGATTCATCGGCTATCACCTCGAATGTAATGGGGACATTCGCTGCTATGGAATTGGATGGGTCCACATCCTCATCCACGATAGTGCAGAAAGAATACAATATCTTTTTTATAGAAACTAGTGAGGTTCATATTTCACGATAATTAGCAGGTTGTGTGAGGTTGCAATCAATGTCTTACATTGGAAATTACTTGTAATTAGATACAATTATAATTAACTATGTATATTTATATTCCAGCCAGACGAAGATATTGTGTATTTTAATGAACGTTTCGTTCGTGCTGAATTCCAAACTATGTTCAGCGAGTTGGATGTTGAAATAAACAATACGGAAATATTAAAGACTATTAAAGAGTTAAAAACCGGTGAAAGTGCTGGCCCAGATACATATTTATACAAATACTTTATACATGGTAAGGATACTTCGCTTCCATATTTGTTTTCATTATTCAACTCAATATTTCAATCTGGTAACTTTCCGGACTTTTCCATGTTTATGTTTGTTGTATTTTCACATGGGCCTCTGGCTTACTGAATTTGAAAATAAAACTATATATCTATATACTTATGATTCAATGGTTGATATATACCTTTCCGCTAAACGATTCGGTTGTTGTATTGTGATGTCCATTCGAAAAGACGATTCATTACCAGTGTCGTCCATGGCAGACTCCTCTGTATTGTCTAGTAAATCGTTAACGCTGGTGCTGGTTCTGCTAAGTGGTGTAGGAAGCATTAGTCGTGTCCGGTTTGAAACATCGTTCTCTATGGTGGGGTTAGTGACGTCATTGGAATGAAGCTAACATCTGCCTCAAAATCCATCGTTACCTCCTCTCCTTCCTACTCCTCTGTACATTACATTTGAATGCAAATTGTATCTGGCCTTTACGTAGTCGTGTATACTGGTATTTAGACAATCCTATAAATAAAGTGGAAAAATACAATTAAACACACGTATATTTAGATTGATTAATTGTAACAAAAGCCATTTTACCCTAATACTCTTAAATTATAATAAAAACACTAAATACATGTATTATAAATATATAAGGCCATAATAAAATAAATCCTAGATTTTCATCCAAATTTTTTTGAAAATGGGGGCGGGGGGTGAAATTTTATTTTTTATTTTATATTTTCAGGATATCGATATTTATGCTGATAAAATGGTGTTTTGACAAGATTCAACTTGACAAGATTTTTTTTTTTTTTTTTCAAATAGTAATAAAAAAAATCGGGGCGGGCCCTAAAAACGGGGGCGGGCGGGGATGAAAATCTAGGAAATATTTTATTATGGCCTAAATGTTATGTATTTATATCATTGCTTCAATATTTAGTTTAATCTGTATTGATTCAGTTTTATATTTTACAAATACATATATATTAATATACACACATTGTATAATGTAATTATTGGATTGGAAAACAAGTTTTAACAACTTTATATTAATTCTTTCCAGAGATCAGGGGAGGAGATCGGGGCATTGGTGGTGCAATCGGAAGGCACGAGACATTCATTGGTGTAGTTAATGATATATCAGATATGAAGGAGATTGGACGGCCGTGCGATATTATACCGGAAGTGCTGTAGAGCAGCAGTGCCCACCAGAGCGAGAACCCCAACGGTGGTGGAAACGTGAAGGAATACTGTTTAAAAATAAATAAGAATGCTGTCTATTTGTTAAACAACTATTTATTTATTTATTTCTGTTGTCAAACAATGACCACGGTTATCTGAAATGATAGAACACAATTATGATATGATGTGTCACAATCCTCTATCTCCCTCTAAGTCTTTGGCATGTACATGTATATGTTTTAAATTTTAGACATGGCTAAGACTGATATCTCTCTGACATCTTAATAATTGTATAACTTGAGTCAAATAAAGGAACGATTAACTGTCAAAAACACTATAGGTTTCGTGGTAATCAACATGTGTCGTTTTAATTGTCATACATGTTTTAAAACATATTGAATGCCAGTGGGCACGTATTGTCATGAATGCTTTAAAACATCTTGAATGCCAGTGGGCACGTATTGTCATGAATGCTTTAAAACATCTTGAATGTCAGTGGGCACGTATTGTCATGAATGCTTTAAAACATCTTGAATGCCAGTGGGCACGTATTGTCATGAATGCTTTAAAACATCTTGAATGCCAGTGGGCACGTATTGTCATGAATGCTTTAAAACATCTTGAATGTCAGTGGGCACGTATTGTCATGAATGCTTTAAAACATCTTGAATGCCAGGGGGCACGTATTGTCATGGATGTTTTAAAACATCTTGAATGCCAGGGGGCACGTATTGTCATGAATGTTTTAAAACATCTTGAATGCCAGAGGGCACGTATTGTCATGAATGTTTTAAAACATCTTGAATGCCAGGGGGCACGTATTGTCATGAATGTTTTAAAACATATTGAATGCCAGGGGGCACGTATTGTCATGAATGTTTCAACACTTGTTATAGTCTGAACGTCAAGCAGGCGTTATTGTCTTGAACGTTTCAAGACATCTTATAGTCTGAATGCCAGGCAAGTAAGTGACTGGTGCGGCTGGAACGCCTGGTCACACGAGTAGGTGATAGGTTGGTCATGGATGTGATATCCTAGTTTGGCAGCTGCAGAATTGGATGGGGACAGTACAGGATCCATTACCAAGTTCACATTTCGACTTTTATTTCTGAAATTACTTAGTAATATGGAAGAGCCCTTATTTTGGGTATCCATCCCCAAGGTAGAAACTTATTGTTGTATGTATTATGTGGGTATTGCTTGTGGGTCCCTGACTATTGGTAGTCACTGGTGTCACATTCCTTATTTAAGGCCCAGTGGGCTGGTGAATAAATGTTGGCCATTTGTTTCATATATATTTTACTGCAAATAGTGGTATTAGAGAAGCCCATATTTTGGGTATCCATCCCCAAGGTAGAAACTTATTCGTGTATGGGTTATGTTTGTATTTGTTGTGGGTCCCTGCCTATGGGTAGTCACTGGTGTCACATTCCCTATTTAGGGGCCCAGGGGCCGTTCATCAAGTTCAAATTTCAACTTTCATTTCTGAAATTACTTAGTAATATGGAAGAGCCCTTATTTTGGGTATCCATCCCCAAGGTAGAAACTTATTGGTGTATGTATTATGTGGGTATTGCTTGTGGGTCCCTGACTATTGGTAGTCACTGGTGTCACATTCCTTATTTAAGGCCCAGTGGGCTGGTGAATAAATGCCGGATGATTGTTTCATATATATTTTTACTGCAAATAGTGGTATTAGGGAAGCCCACATTTTGGGTATCCATCCCCAAGGTAGAAACTTATTGGTGTATGGGTTATGTTTGTATTGGTTGTGGGTCCCTGCCTATGGGTAGTCACTGGTACCATATTCCCTATTTAGGGGCCCAGGGGCCGTTCATCAAGTTCAAATTTCGACTTTTATTTCGGAAATTACATTTTAATATGGAAGAGCCCATAAATTGGGTATCCATCCCCAAGGTAGAAACGTATTGGTGTATGTATTATGTGTGTATTGATTGTGGGTCCCTGACTATGGGTAGATACTGGTGTCACATTCCCTATTTAGGGGCCCAGGGGCCGTTCATCAAGTTCAAATTTCGACTTTTATTTCTGAAATTACATAGTAATATGGAAGAGCCCTTTATTTTGGGTATCCATCCCCAAGGTAGAAACTTATCCGTGTATGTAGTATGTGTGTATTGATTGTGGGTCCCTGGCTATGGGTAGTCATTGGTGTCACATTCCCTATGTAGGGGCCCAGGGGCCGTTCATCAAATTTCGACTTTTATTTCTGAAATGAAATAGTAATATGGAAGAGCCCATAAATTGGGTATCCAACCCCAAGGTAGAAAGTTGGGCTTATATGTATTGTGTGTCAATGTTATCCGGGCTCATGCCCATGCATAGCAAGTGGTGACACATTCCTTATTCAAGGCCCAGTGGGCCGTTGAATAAATATTGACTATTTGTTTCATATATATTTTAATGCAAATTACAGAAGCCCATATATCCATCCCCAAGGTACAAACCTATCCTTGTGTGTTATGTGTGTATTGGTTGTGGGTCCACGTCTATGCATAGTCACTGGTGTCAGATTGCATATTTAGGCCTCCCGGGTCCGTTCATCATGGTCGAATTTCGACTTTTATTTCTGAAATTACATAATGATATGGAACCAAAGGTAGAAAGTTGGGTTTATATGTATTGTGTGCCTATTGGATCCGGACTCATGCCCCTACATAGCAAGTGGTGTCACATTCCTTATTCAATGCCAAGTGGGCCATTGAATAAATATCGACTATTTGTTTCACATATATTTTAATGTAAATAGTGGCATTAGAAAAGAAAATTATGGGTATCCATCCCCAAGATACAAACCTATACTTGTATGTGTTACGTGCGTTTTGTGTGTGGGTCCACGTCTATGCATAGTCACTGGTGTCACCTTCCCTATTTATGGCCCCCGGTGCCGTTCATCAATATCGAATTTAGACTTTATTTCTGAAATTGGAATATATATTGATATGGAATAGCCCATACATTGGGTATCTAACCCCAAAGTAGAAAGTTGGGCTTATATGTATTATGTGCCTATTGGATCCGGGCTCATACTCATGCATTGTCAGTGGTGTCACATTCCTTATGTAAGGCCCAGTGGGTTGTTGAATAAATATCGACTATTTGTTCAATGTTTCTTATATATTTCAATTCAAATAGTGGAATTAGAGAAACCCATATTTTGGGTATTCATCCCCAAGGTACAAACTTATCATTTGATGTGCTATGTGCGTATTGGTTGTGTGTCCACGTCAATGGCTACTCACTGGTGTCACATTTCCTGATTAGGGTAAAGACAATTTAAGACATCGTATATATGACCCGACTCATTCCCTTCTCCGACTACTATGACACTGTTAGTCAAACATCTTTACAATTAAAGTGTACCTTGTCATGTGGGATGCTTGCTTTTCATCTACGAACTGATATCCATCGCTGTGAAATTTATGTCACCAGAAAGCCTGGTGTAATGCGTCAACGCCGAATATACAAAATGTCTAGTAAATGTGGCGTCCGTGGTCCAGTGGTAGAGCGTCGGATTTGGAATCGAACGGTCCCGGGTTCGATACTCGGCCAGGCCACGTATGTAGTGCCATTGAGCAAGGCACCTCACACACATTGCTTAGTACTGGTTAATCGCTAGGTTGGCTAAGCCTGCCCAGGAAAACATGTCTAAGGGGTTTGACATTAAAGGAACATACATACAATATTACCGGTAAAGGGACGCAAATCAGTCTGATTTTGTGTACGACAGTTACGCCCCTTGCCAATTTCCCATAATGCAACCTATTGCTCAAAACACTATTGATTGCTAGCTTGTTTTCAGTGTAAAATAGCACTTCTTTCCGCTAAAATTATCTGTTAAAATGCAAACATGCAGGATTGTGCGTGTTCAGAAAGATGAAATGACAGAACTGTTTATGGAGGGAATACTGGTAATTCGGGTAAGAATCCATGACTATATGTATGTACGGTTGTTACTGTTTATTCACGAGTAATTCCAATTAGTCGTCTGTTTTCGCGACCAACCCAGACTGCCAGTCATGGTCAGACACCGCTATTGCAATTTCCATAGGCCACCATTATAACACACAGTGCCATTAGATTTTCCCCAAAAATAGTTTGGCACAAAAGAGAGTAATTTTCAACAGAATGGCCTTTGAGCCACAGGAAAATGTCAAATTTCAATGGGGTTGACCAATTGCGGGTTTTTTTATTTCCCACTAAAGGCACCCACCCCCTACTCTGAAGGTAATTTGGTGGTGAATGTTACACTGACACCTGCATTTATAATATGCTGTTTATTTGTCACCAAATAGTCTGCAAATATTTTTAAATATTCCAAAATGCAGCTCATATATTGTATTTTAATATTTAGAAGTCATTTTCAATATTTGTGACAATACCTACTCAGCCAATCAGTTCATGTATCAATAACTCTTAAGGGCTTCCCTACACTTTTTCAACCAATCCCAGACCACCATATCAATAACACCGTCTGACCTCATACTGCGTTTAGGTCAGACACTGTTATTGAAATGACAGCCTCGGATTGGTTCGAAAAGTGTAGGGAAGCCCTTAACTTAAGAGTTATTGATACATCAGCTGATTGGCTGAGCATGTATTATCACCAATAGTGAAATTGACTTCTAAGAATTAAAATACAATATATTAGCTGCATTTTGGAATATTTTAAAATTTGTGGAACCTATTTGGTAAGAAATAAACAGCATATTATAAATGCAGGTGTCAGTGGAGCATTCACCACCAAATTAACCTCCGAGTAGAGGGTAGTAGGTGTCTTCAGCACGAAATTTAAAAAAACGCAATTGGTCAACCCCATCGAAATTTGTTGTTTTCTTGTTGCTCAAAGGTAGGTCTATTGAAAACCACAGTTGTATATGCCAAACTATTTTTGGGGAACATACAATGGGACTGTATGTTATACTGTAGGCCTATGGATATTTCAATAGCGGTGTCTGACCTAAAGGCAACTTTAGTGGGAAAAGTCTCGTGTTGTTGACGTAAGAATTTTTGTTTTGTTTATATTTCTTTTGACTAATCAGTCAGTTGCAATGTCTTTGAGACATTTCAAGATGGCAGCATCCAAGTTTTGGACGAAACTTGAAAGATATTTATCAAAAAAATCATATATACTGACACAGGGGGGGGGGGGGAAGTGAATATTGAGGACTGTTGTAGACTATGGGTGGGGTGTTGTGACAAGCATGGGTATGGAAGGAAAAGAATTAAATGGCCAGATGGCTCAAGCAGTGTAGTAGGTGTGCACCGGGTTGCCTATATGTTGAAACACCGGTTGTTCAAGGATCAAGTTGACCATCTGTCAGCGGCAGGTGTGCTCGAGATCAGCCATACTTGCAATAATAAATTGTGCATAAACGCCCGTCATTTGGTACTCGAGACACACGAAGACAACATGTCCAGGAATCATTGTTTTGCCAGGCATGGGGTTTTTACTTGCCGACACCTTCCTGCTTGCCGCTTCCCACCATGATTGTAGAAGTGCCTTGTGTACAGCTGGTGGTCAGTAGTACTACTACAGTTGGCCCCTTGTACGGCTGTGTGAGTTTGCATTTGTTGTTTGCGTTTTTGTCGAATTTTGTATTGCCGATCTTTCAACAGCTGTGCTTTAACATACTTGTGTTGCTCTCTATGTTGTTTGTGGAGCTTGTACATGATGGTACGACTTAGCTTTTTCTTCAGTTTGAAGGTTGCTGACTTTTCTCGTTCTTTCTTCAATTCAGATCGGCGCTGCTCGGCCAATAGTTGTGACGCCACAGTCCCACTTTCTGGTAGGGGACAGTCCGCGGCCATACAAAGTTTACGTATTGATTCTCCAGGCCCATTGTTCACAGAGTGTATTGCGCTGTTGAGTCTACCTTGATAGTTACGAGAATAGGTGACATTTTTAGGTAGGCATTTTCTAATAGCCCTATTTGTTCCCTCGATCTTTTGGGTATTTGTATTGAGCCGTGTTTTCTGAAGCATGTCCTCGCCCAGCCTAAACTCTCAATCCAGTCTAGTAGCGTATATTCATTTTCTAACACTGTCAAATTAATCTTGAAATTTCTAGTAAGGAATGAGCTGTTTGATAGCCAGTTGTCAGTTTGCCCTCCCCTACAGACCATAGCATTGAGTTTACATCCACTGTGATCATTGGCATAACATCGTTTGATGGCATTTATTGACAATTTGATATTCTCTGTGACTTTAGAGAAGTTGCCAGACGACTTCTCATAAAAGGCATTAAATTCAGCAGTGCATCTTTTACTGAGGTCTAAGGCAAATCTTCCACGAAGGAACATACGATATGCTGCATCATGGCCAGGCATCATATTTAGAATACGACTGCAACTGTTCATCTGTTTTCTGTGATTGTCGGCCAAATGCCTCGTATCAAACAGGTGGTGTGGTTTGGTGGTGGTGACATTTTTCCTATATAGATCTTCAGCTGCCTGAAATACACCAGTGTCAGCATCAGTGGTGAGGAAATTGGTCTCAAGGCCGTCATCATGGAGGTCCTGAAGGCAGTGAGTAGCCCAGGTTTTCTCATCGCCAATCGTCGTCTCCATGCAAGCGGTGGCCGAGCACCCGTCACAGTTTACGTCACAAGGATCATCATGTCTTGCATGAAAGCCATGCTTCGAGCAGAGTTTATTAATAGCTTCTGCTGCAATTATCTGCTTCTTGAAGGTGACATTTTCTGCAACAGTATATGATGCTTGTGTCGCAGGCTGGAATGGAGTTTTGCCCACACCACTATATAGGTTGTTGTTGTACTGGCCATCTGCTTGGATCGGAATTTGATGGATGGGCTCATTTCGATATTTGTTCACAGCTTTCAATTCCGTCCTGATGCGTCTCATATCTTTCCTATTCTCTTCTGTTATTATTTTGTTTACTTTATTGGCGTTTTGCTGCATGCCTGAAACTGATGGTGCAGGTATGTTGCTTCCAAGACACAACTTTCTTACACTGGTGGGTCCAACTGGAGTTTGTGTCATTGCTACTGCCATACCGGTATTGGCAGTGGCTGCTTTGACACCTCGTTTTCCAGTGTTCACCTCCATATACAGCTTGAAGCGCTTGGATGTGTACTGACATTTTGGGCAATAGGCAGCTTCACGCCAACCTAGACCCCACTATAGTGAAGAAGATGGATCAAAAGAGAGATTACCTTCACAGCCTGGGTATCGGGAGAGGTGCTCTTTTGTTACAAAATTTACCATTTCCCACAACTTTTGGGGGTGCATCAGCTTGTACGCCCCTGCATCTGGCCTTAAAATACAACCAAATACATTTCATTAGCTTGTTTCAGCCTAAAATCACTCGGTTGACTCACAGAAACTGAATATTTGATTATTTTATATACAGTTTGCACAGAGGTACATTTATTCTTATTGCAGTTGCGTCCCTTGCATCAGTGAACCAAATGAGTTTGCTTTCACACAGTTTTTACAGCAGCAAATTTTGGACACATTCTGATTTCTTACATTTTATGATCGATATGAGCATCCTGCACCCGATTGGAAAAATATAGAGTGATGTCTTTGGTTTTTGAAAGCATATTTTACTGCCCGTCGGACATTATATATCGAAATGTTAAAAAACGATAAACATCGGCATATCACTAATGAAATTTACTAACTCCTGTACATGTAAGTCACTGAATATGTTCAGCAGTAAGGAAATATTGTCTTACCTGGACTTGTTTCTTTTTCTGACTGCATTTGCAACACCAGGTCCTGTAACCGGCCGGCTACGTAGGAGCTTGAAATTCACGTGCTCCTCGTTTGAGATTGTGGTATGAGGCAATGCGTCTTGGTGTATAGGCCGCTGCTCAACCAGATTATGCATTTCTTGGCTCAGCCTCACATATTCCACTCTATCCTCCTGAACAATATTCCCAGAAAGTGAATGCACAACACTGACACCTGTCTTTCTCCTTGGAGACAAGGTATGACCCTTGCTGAAGTGACCGAGTTTCCTTTTGTAGAAACCTTTTCCAAATCGTGGCATCTTTTTTGTTTTAATTTGTATAAAACACTGACATTTGGTATATATAACACCTCTTCTGATGTGATTTTGACTGTAATTTGATACATATAGGCCACAGAGAGTCCAGCATTGCAGGGTTGTTTATGGGATGCATAGTTGGATGTATAGTCTGTGAAGGCATGTTTTTCTTTTCTGTCATAGCCTCTATTATCATCAGGTGGGGGGGTCCATTTTCATGTATAACACCACTTTGGCACATTTTATAAATCAGTAATGTGTTTTTTGTTTCATTGCATGCCTTGCTTGTCACACAGACCCATAGAAAAGTGACAGTTGACAAAAAGTGTCATTTACTGTCTAAACTTGGTGGGTGGGGTGCAAATAATACCCCATAAATAAAAATAAAATATGAGAAAGTGCTAAAAAAAGTGTGCATGTATGCCTTACATATGTCCTTATAAACATATGAATTCAAATGGCAAATCATTATTATGTATAAAAAAATGCATGACTTTCAATAAGATCACTAGTCATTATTTCATATTATTTTACAGGGCCCTGTAATGCACTAGTGACTGAGATATATGGGGTTACTAGAATTGCCACTAAAGGCTCAATATTTGCTTGAAATACATGCAAGATACATCGTTTGATGCGTAATTGTCTATTGTGTTGTAAAAATATGCAACAACAAGAAACCGCAGATATAACATTTGTCTTTAGGTCAGACACTGTTATTGAAATGACGGCCTCGGATTGGTTCGAAAAGTGTAGGGAAGCCCTTAAGAGTTATTGATACATCAGCTGATTGGCTGAGCATGTATTATCACCAATAGTGAAATTGACTTCTAAGAATTAAAATACAATATATTAGCTGCATTTTGGAATATTTTAAAATTTGTGGAACCTATTTGGTAAGAAATAAACAGCATATTATAAATGCAGCAGGTGTCAGTGGAGCATTCACCACCAAATTATCCTCCGAGTAGAGGGTAGGTGTCTTCAGCACGAAATAAAAAAAACCGCAATTGGTCAACCCCATCGAAATATGTTGTTTTCTTGTGGCTCAAAGGTAGGTCTATTGAAAACCACAGTTGTATATGCCAAACTATTTTTGGGGAACATACAATGGGACTGTATGTTATACTGTAGGCCTATGGATATTTCAATAGCGGTGTCTGACCTTAAGGTCAGACACTGGTATTGCAATTTCCATAGGCCACCATTATAACACACAGTGCCATTAGATTTCCCCCAAAAATAGTTTGGCACAAAAGAGAGTAGTTTTCAACAGAATGGCCTTTGAGCCACAGGAAAATGTCAAATTTCAATGGGGTTGACCGATTGCGGTTTTTTATATTTCCCACTAAAGACACCCACCCGCTACTCTGAAGGTAATTTGGTGGTGAATGTTGCACTGACACATGCATTTATAATATGCTGTTTATTTGTCACCAAATAGTCTGCAAATAATTTTAAATATTCCAAAATGCAGCTCATATATTGTATTTTAATATTTAGAAGTCATTTTCAATATTTGTGACAATACCTACTCAGCCAATCAGTTCATGTATCAATAACTCTTAAGGGCTTCCCAACACTTTTTCAACCAATCCCAGACCACTATATCAATAACACCGTCTGACCTAAAGACAATTTTTTTTGGCATTTCATT
Organism: Archivesica marissinica; assembly: GCA_014843695.1. Taxonomy (NCBI): domain Eukaryota; kingdom Metazoa; phylum Mollusca; class Bivalvia; order Venerida; family Vesicomyidae; genus Archivesica; species Archivesica marissinica. The sequence continues at coordinate 56,095,590 of CM026401.1, forward strand.
TAATATAAAAGATATATACCATTACAATGAACATTTCTGCACATAAATATGACTTTCTTATGTCTTCCACATCACCATTGCACAGCACATGCCTTCAAATGGGACACTATGCAGTGTGCTTAACATAGACTGTTGGCCATTTTTGCAATAGAACTCTAAATAAGACATTTATAATGTTGTCACATATTAATCTTTACACTAACAGTGTAATATTTCTCATGAATATATGAAATAATGTCTGCATGAGACAGACATACCACATTTATAGTATTAGATAAGACATTGTGGTGATTAGAGACAATTATTTTACCCCACCCTGCAAAACAAGGGTTTTTTGAAGAATGGAACTAAATCTTGCACCAGGAAGCTACTGAAAGGAAATACTTATTTGCATGGAGCACAAAAAATGTCACACAGGCAAAAAGGAAGACAACAAACATGGCAAATGATGGTCATTACAAATGCTGAGTGGGTCAGGCAGCTTACTGTAGGTCACATGACAGTAAGAAATGGCAGAAAAGTAACTACAATATGCATTTAACTTCAGCTAGTGTGTCTTGAACAAGCACTGTGAGAGAACTGTGCATTGCCTCTTGAAATATGACATTTCATCTTAGGGAGGTGAAGTTTGTTGCAAATATTAATAAATTACTGAAATATAACCACTCAAAAGCAATGAATATGCATATTTGTGCCATATATTTTACTGAAATTCTTTTTGTGAGGCCCTTGATATCTACTGGAACCAATTGCAAGCTTGTTTCAATTAAACAACACTATTTCCTAATGAAAAAATCAATTTTAACCATAACATACTCGCACTGAAGGACAGAGATATCAATTATAAAGTATTAACACTAATAAAGGGAGGTAATTTGAACATAACAGCCTGCTTATAGGTTCCTATATGCCATTATTTACTCAGTACAATGAATTATTTATCATTTTTTGGGTTCATTTTATATCAGGCAATGTAAAATGACCACTTTCATTGTTTAACTGCGTTCACATTGGGCTTATTGTGCCATAATAGGCATCTTTAGTGAAGTTTCAATAAATCAAATCCAATGTTGTAGGTCTGAACCAGCGTAGTAATTCTTATCAACAGTAATTAGAATGAAAGCTCCCTGGAAAATTGCACCACAATAAGTACTGCGAAGGAAACCGACAAATTTTAAGAAGCGCACATGGAACCTAGGTGGCAGAATTTGCGACATATGTCGCTGAAGCCATTTATTGATTCGCGTGAAAAACTGCATTTCTCCAGACCCTACTGTTGTATGTATTAGGAACCCCTTTGAATTATTATTTAAGCTTAAAATGGTTCTTAATGTACACCATGAGTAATTCCCAACTTGATAAACTAGTATATGTGATTCAGATGTTGCAAATATCTCAGCACAGTCTTTGTATCACAGAGCATAAGGACTAATCTTCATTGTAAACAATACATAAACACCTCAGAACTATGTTATGTAACACCCTGTCTGGACTCATATTGCATAGCTACCTATTGTTTCCAGCACTCACACATTCAAAGTATACTGCCGGGCAGTTAATCAAGCTATACATTGAAAATAAGCCTCTCCCAGGCAGCATTTTGGTGTGTAGTACTTTTCAAATAACATCATTCTTTACATTGTCCTTTAGGTCAGACACCGCTATTGCAATTTCCATAGGCCACCATTATAACACACAGTGCCATTAGATTTCCCCCAAAAATAGTTTGACACAAAAGAGAGTAGTTTTCAACAGAATGGCCTTTGAGCCACAGGAAAATGTCAAATTTCAATGGGGTTGACCGATTGCGTTTTTTATATTTCCCACTAAATGCACCCACACCCTACTCTGAAGGTAATTTGGTGGTGAATGTTGCACTGACACCTGCATTTATAATATGCTGTTTATTTGTCACCAAATAGTCTGCAAATATTTTTAAATATTCCAAAATGCAGCTCATATATTGTATTTTAATATTTAGAAGTCATTTTCAATATTTGTGACAATACCTACTCAGCCAATCAGTTCATGTATCAATAACTCTAAAGGTGGGTGCCTTTAGTGGGAAATATAAAAAACCGCAATCGGTCAACCCCATTGAAATTTGACATTTTCCTGTGGCTCAAAGGCCAGTCTGTTGAAAACTACTGTCTTTTGTGCCAAACTATTTTGGGGGAAAATATAATGGCACTGTATGTTATAATGGTGACCTATGGAAATTGCAATAGCGGTGTCTGACCTAAATGATAGATGCAGTAACGATAAATACAGAGCTGAATGACGTAAGCGACACAGCTAAGGCAGTGTTTTCTATCGTCGTGAGAAAATAACTTATATTTATTAATAAATAGAGATATAAGTGAAATAATAAGTGAAATAAACTATGTGATAAAGATATATATAAACGTGTATATATAAATCTGGATAAAATGTCTGCTGTGGACGGAATAAATAGCCAAACAATGACACAAGTAAGTGAACATGTAAACACGAATACACAAAATGGCCGCGTCCCACTGGTATTCTTCCAGGAGAGTAGCCTATTTGGGAAAACTAAACTACCTATACAAGACTGGTTAAAGCATGAAGAAATGTACAAAAGCATTGCAGAGGTAATAGACCCTACACATATAACAGGGCTGCAGCGTGTACGAGGTATGTGGAGAATATACCTAGATAACCTGGCCGACAAAGCGGCATTGATGACAGAGGGGGTAACACTAAGGGTGAAATCTCTCCCTGTGCTAATAACAAATCCACAACGTTTGGACTATGAAAACACAATACGAATAAGGGTACAAAATATCCGCAGACGACGGCATTATTGCACGTGAAATTGTACTGAAAGGAATTGAAGTTATCAAAATATATAGAGAAAAACTTCGCATCGACGGCCGCTTGACTAATTGCAAGACTGGAGACCGTCTCGTTATTGTGAAAGCCTTCACGATGTCAACACCGTTGAACAGATTTATGAACTTTGGGCAATTCAATGCACAAGTTATACACAGAGGACAAGTAAGCAAAAGCCTCAAGTGTTCTAAATGCACTACACGCATGTACAAACGATTGGAAATGCACACAATGCTTCACATCTGGTCATAAAAGAGGGCAGTGTGAAGTCAATAACACATCCTCAGTTGACCCTTCAGAGGCCTCTGAAAGCTCATCTGAGGACGAAAATACACCGACATCAGACATAAAGGGCGCCGATGCGTCCAGGATACCAGACACTAAAAGCGTAGATTCGTCCTCGGGTAAACCAAATAGTATGCCACCCCGCATAGCCCCCGAAACCCCACAAAGAACGAAGTCTGCTAAACGCAAAAATAAGCAGAAACAGACACAAATAACAGGACAACAAAACTTGGACAAGTACGTGGAACACGGGAAATTAAGTGATACACCAACTAAACAGAAACGTGGGTCAATTGTAAGATCACCACCGACGCCCACTGAAATTCTTCATGATGAATCCAAGAAACCGAGAAAACATGGCAGCGAGCTACAATTTAACTGACATGAGAGTGTTTTGTAATGAACAGTTATCGATGACTAAATACGGAATGAATACGGACTATGATTATAATTTTGTGAACTTGAATGAACAAAATAATTAAATGTCTAAAAATATCATGATGCAAATTGGTTATAACAAGAAGACATATAGTAAAATTACGTATGATACAATATATAGAAAACAAATGTATATATCTTACAAAAATACTATGCCTTGTAAAATAATGTTTAAAGATTTGTTAAGATATTATGTGTATACGAAATATCTATCTATTTATATAATAGATAAAAATGTGGATCTGTTACATATTCTTAACAGAGCAGACTACACGTGTTACTCTGCACGGTTTATGCATGACCTATATTTAATGGTCAATGGTTTTACTACTTGGTACGATATCTACGTCCGACACATCAACTCATTGAGACCAAATAACGGTATAACTAATAATAACAATACTTATAATACGGTCATAGAAAACGCATGCATAATAATAGCTTGTAAAATATTTCTGAAATATCTCAACAGGAATTGCAGGAATAAGGTGTATATAATATGCACGTATACGTGTGCATTGTATATAGAATGTCTATATTATTTATATATAAAGATTTTCTATCTCCGAAAATGAATTATGCTTTCATAGCATTGCATGAAGTACGTCATTCAGCTACTATGCATTGGGTATACAATATGTGTATACTATTTATATACGGGTATCTGCTCTTGTTACACTTTATTTTTTCTAAAGCGAATTATGATTTTATAACAGTTCATGAAATAATTAATTCCGTTAGTATGCAGTTTATAATGTTTATGCTTTTGTTACATTTTATATCGTGGAAAATGAATTATGCTTTTATAGCAGTGAATGAAATACTTCATTCCGCTATTATGCATTGGATTATAATGTATATATACATTTTGTTAGTACAATAATAATTATTCATATATTCGAAAATGAACTATGCTTTTATAGCAATGGATGAAATAAGTCATTATGCATTGGGTATATTTGATACAACTTTTTGTTGATTCTGGCTATCTAAACGGTATATCTGTTGTTTTAATAAAGACAGCTCAATATGTATGTAGATGGAGGATATATACCTCGTTACGAGTGCATACAATTACCACTTTTGCTTGTATATATCTGAATGATCATACGGTTAGTTTTGTATATAGAACAACAATATGTGCATTTATGTTTGATTATTCCATTGTTATATGCTTTACATCTCTACATGTGTGTGCATGCTTTATGGAAAGCTACCTAAATCAGTATGTACGGAGATGGTCTGCATCAGTTAAATACGATAGTTTTTGCTTCTTTGCGTTTCAATATTTCGGTAAGGGACTAATCCTTGTATTCCACACAGGAGTTATCGAATATTTTGTCATATTATTGAAAACAGATGCTGCAATCTTAATGATATTTGATAAATTATGAGTAAGTTCATACATTTTCTATCCTTGAATGTTCAAGGAATTCGGTGTAAGAATAAACGTGGACGACTATCTGAATACATTGTCACACAAAAAGTTCATATATTATTACTACAAGAAACACATTTTACAAATGATATAACCAATCTAATATCATTAGAATTTAATGACTGGAAAATGTTTCACTCGTTCGGTACTACCTCCAGCAGGGGGTGTTCTATTTTTATTAATAAATCTGTGAACCTTGAACTAATAGATTCGTTAGTAGACGCAAATGGGCGCTACATACTTATCAATATTTCTATCGACAATAATACGTATACTATTCTCAACATTTATGCAAATAATGATAAAACACTGAGAATCAATTTTTTTAATAATATAGATAAACTACTGAGTGAAAATGCACAAGGATATATGATAACTGGCGGTGATATGAACGATATATTGCAACGCTCTGATATATATAACATTAACAATAACTCTAAATCAACACCTGGCAAAGGACTTGCAAATTTTATTAAATCAAACAAACTAAAAGACATATGGAAACTTTTTAATGACAGTAAAACACAATATACTTGGAGAAGACGAAACGGTTCCGAAAAAAGCAGAATTGATTATTGGTTGATTGAGGAAAATGCGATGCGTTTCATTTTAAGTGCCGATATAAGACCAGCATGCATCAAATTTACAGACCATCAAGCTATATCATTAAAAGTATCAAAACCAGCCAAACGCGGACCAGGGTATTGGAAACTGAATACAATGTACCTTAGTGACAATATGTTTAAAACATTAATAGAAAACACAATAACGAAATGTGAAAACACATATAAAGATAAGGTGTCTAAAACTGATTTTTGGGAATTTTGTAAAATTGAAATTAAAAATGCATCAATTCAATATTCAAAAACAAAAGCAAATGAAAGGAGAAATAAAATAATTGACTTAGAAAAAACACTTAAGAACATTACTAGAGAGTAATGACACTGAATCTGATTCCACTAGACTAAAAATTCAAAATTTAGAATTTGAAATACAAGAAATATATGAAGTTAAAGCTAAAGGTGCACAAATAAGATCCCGAATAAATTTTATTGAACACGGAGAAAAAAACACAAAATACTTCCTAAACCTTGAAAAATCTAGGCAAACAAGAAAATCAATACACTCACTGAAAACTAATGATGAAATAATTACAGATGAAACATCGATTTTGAATGAAACAGTTAATTTTTACAGAACATTATATACATCGAATAAAAATGACACAGAACGATTAGAATCATATCTAGAAAATACACAATACGAACAAAAACTCACTGAAACAGATGCAGATATGTGTGAAGGTCTATTTACTATAGAAGAAATTAAGAAAGCCGTTTTTGCAATGAAAACTAATAAAAGCCCAGGTATGGACGGCCTCCCGGCCGAATTTTACAAAGAGTTTTGGTACAGTGTTGGAAATATTCTCACAGATTCCTTTAATAATAGTTTTCTTAAAAAAGAATTATCTCACTCACAAAAAATTAGTTGCTTGTCTTTGGTGTATAAAAAGGGTGATCATTTATCTTTAGAGAATTATAGACCAATATCATTACTTTGCGTAGACTTAAAAATAGCTACTCGTGCCTTAGCAAACAGATTACAGAAAATTATTCATAAAATTGTAAGTTTTGACCAACAGGGATATATTAAAAATAGATTTATTGGATATAACATACGACTTATACAAGATGTCATCGACTATTCCGAGAAACTTCAAACTGAAGGAGCAATTCTATTTTTAGATTTCCGGAAAGCATTCGATACTTTAGAATGGAATTTTTTAATACAGGTTTTGAAGCAATTTGGTTTTAAATCAAATTTTATTCAATGGGTTGAAACTATTTATTTCGATATTAAATCATGTACCTTCAATAATGGACACAGGTCTCAAACATTCAATCTAAATCGAGGCATTAAACAGGGATGCCCATTATCAGCGCTGTTATTTATAATAGCAGTCGAAGTTCTAGCCATACGAATACGTAAATCAGATAAAATTGTAGGTATTAAAATCAAAAATAGTAGGAAAAATATAAAAATATCACAACTAGCGGACGACACAACTTTATTCTTGAAATCAAACCATGATATTAATAATGCATTAAAACTCGTTGAGCAATTTGGCAAACATTCAGAACTTGAGCTTAATAAGACCAAAACAGAAGCTATGTGGATAGGGAGTAATCAATTAAAAACAGACACAACAGGGAATATAACATGGCCAAATAAACCAATCAAAGCGCTACGAGTATACTTTGGAACAAATACAGAAGAATGTTCATCACTAAATTGGAGTTCAAAATTAACAGAATGTCAAAAACTAATAGACAAATGGATGAAACGTAAAATGACAATTTACGGAAAAGTACAAATCATTAAAACTCTATTGATTCCAAAATTTACGTACTTGTTCCATTCTCTAATCGTACCCAAAAAAATCATAAAAAATATAAACACAATGATATTCAAGTTCCTTTGGAATAAAAAGGGAGAGAAAATTAAACGAACTACATTAATTGGTGATACAATAAATGGTGGCATAAATATGATAGATACTGATTCATATATCACTTCCATAACATTTAAGTGGATCAAAAGTTTAACAGATAAATTGGAGGCAAACTGGAAAGTAATACCAAACTATTTCTTAAGATTTTGGCAAAGATTTTCTTATTTTTCACAGTAATTTGGATAGTGTCAAAAACATTAACTTAACTAAAGTTTCAGACTTTTACAAAAACTTAATAGAACTTTGGCTGAGAATTAAAACTAAGGAAAAGCCTCCAGATATAAAATCTTTTGAGTGGACAAGAAGGCAAGTGATATGGGGAAACATGTTCATAAAAATAAATAATAAATGTCTGGTTTTCAATAACTGGATAGATTCGAACATTATTTTTGTCAATGACATTTTAAACACAAACGGGGAAATTGATCCGAATATAATTTTAGACAAACTTATAGATAAAAGAAACTGCTTAGCAGAACTGAACTAAATATATAAAGCAATACCGAAGTCATGGAAAGAAGCAATGAAATCCGAAGAATCTTATAGAACAAAAGTTAAAACTAGTAAAATTTTAAAAGTTGATGGAAAACCGATAGAAACATTAGATACTAGAGCGATTTATCATGCACTAATTAACAAAATTTATACAAAACCAATTACACATAACTTCTGGTCAAATAAAATTAACCATCAAATAGAATGGGACTATGTGTATCTATTCATTAAAAATATTCCTGATAATCGACATAAACAATATAAATTTAGAGTGATTAACAAAATATTTACAAGTGGGCATATACGATATGCTTGGAACATGTCTCAAATGCCAATGTGTGTAAAGTGCAACGTTTTTGAGGATTACGAGCATCTGTTGATCAATTGCACATCGGTAAATTTATTTTGGATGAAAATACAAGATCTTCTTCATAAATGCGGAATTCAAAGAAACATGAGGAATTTGATCTTTGGATACAAAATTATCGAATCAGATTATTTTTATATCAATATCTTTTTAACCATAGTAGGTTTTAGTATCTACAAATCATATTTTGCAAGTGACAATTGGACAAAAGACTACGATATATACAAAGTTTTTAAATCAGAATTTGAAATCATGCACCTTTACTACCAATTTAAAAAGATTAATATAACATTTTTCAAAAAGGTTCATGAAAATATTTAATAGTACTTTTACAGTCATTTATATTACTAGTATAATTACATACAATGTGTTTACTTAACATTTGCTTGTTGTGTATCTGGCAGTAATCTGGGGGAGTGTTTTCGAATATGTTCTAATATGATCGGTAAAAGCAAGGTTTGCAGAAATCAATCAAAGATGGCGGATGATACTGGTTGGACACGGCGTTTGTTTAAAACCCTTGCTGAATGCTACGATTTCATACATAGTACCATACATATGAGATTCAATCTACGTATGTAACGGGGACCGCGGTAAAGCAGTTTGGAAAGCTTGGTGAGCCTAGTTGTTGGTATTTCTAGGGATCTATAGGTTAGATAGATCTGTCTATAATCTTGTCAATAGAAACATGCAAAATAGTCCACTATCAATGTTTATCCGGAAAATCGCACACCGTCTGAATGCATACAACTTCAGAGTGACCCAAATGTTAGATTTCGTTAAAGGCTAAACGGTGTAAACCACTGTATCATTACTACCGCTTCATGGTGAGTTTCAGGTTCATTTTATTATGTCATGTAGGGATGTCTCGGGCTAACCGCTGTACATTACTTCCGCTTCAGGGTGAGTTTCAGGTTCATTTTAGGCTGTGTATGATGTCTCGGGCTAAACCGCTGTACATTACTGCTGCTTCATGGTGAGTTTTAGGTTCGTTTTAGGTCGTATATGATGTCTCGGGCTAAACCACTGTACATTACTGCCGCTTCATGGCGAGTTTCAGGTTAATTTTATGTCATGTATGGATGTCTCGGGTTAAACCACTGTACATTACTGCCGCTTCAGGGCGAGTTTCATGTTTGTTTTAGGCCGGGCATGGATGTCTCGGAATCAAGTGATCCACTATGTTGGTACAGCAGACATTCCATTGTACATTACTGACATATGATTATTAATGAATTACGGACAGGTCGGACCATGGACGAGTCGGACCATATTTGTGGACAGGTCGGACCATATTTGTGGACAGGTCGGACCATATGTGTGGACAGGTCGGACCACGGGCAAGGATTGGCAATGGATGAGTCGGACCACTGACTTGGATTAGCTGTTTGTTTTATTTTAATTAAGTGTACTACATGTACTGCATAGCATAACATGAAAAGTTTACATACAGCATACATGTAACGTAATATCGACAACTACTAATGTGTTCATGCATACAAATGTGATTTGTCTATCGTCTTCTTCTCAATAAGCACATTGTGAATAATACATGTAAATAGCACAGAACAATGTAGCACATCGTGACGAGTGTCATATACACTATTACACAGTCTATGTAGTTTTGCAACATGGTCCATAGAGACGGGCGACTTCTTGAGTGTTCATATACACTATTACACAGTCTATGTAGTTTTGCAACATGGTCCATAGAGACGGGCGACTTCTTGAGTTCGTTGTTATTTGGTGGTCGCCGTATTCCTCCCATAACTTCTGTAGCCCTCGACTCTGGTAGCTTGCCCTCGACTCTGGTAGATTGCCCTCGACTCTGGTAGCTTGCCCTCGACTCTGGTAGCTTGCCCTCGACTCTGGTAGCTTGCCCTCAACTCTGGTAGCTTGCCCTCGACTCTGGTAGATTGCTTCCTCTGGTGACGCTTGAGTTTCCCCTCCTTCACCAATTTCACCTGTGTCGGGATCTCTGCCGCTTCCTCGTATAGCAGCGTGATGAGCAGGTAGAACTGCAAGTTTCCTGCAAACAAAATGATCGTTTTAGGATGAAGTCATTAAGGATTCGAAACTAACCTTTCTGTGCTCTACGGTTCATCCGTGCGTGCCAACCCTCAACGTCGTTGTTCGTCCTGACGCTGCGACCGTAGACTGACCAGGAAGTGATGGGCCACACAGTGCTGGACATCCATGTGTTCTCAACGTAGTCCACGAACGATACGACGTCGGTAGTCTCTGGATCTATATTCGCTCTGATGGTGTCGAAGGCGCCTCTGATGTCGTCGGCAGGGAGAAGCGGGAGCTCGAATACCTTCTGGATTGCCTTGTACACGTTGTCCTTGGCCTGATACGGCACCTGAAATATGGATAAACATTACATTACCATATCTATATACATGTATTACTATATGTTAAAACTTTAAATAAATATTACGACATCGGTATATGAGTATGCAGAAATTCGATGTATGCCATGTATGTTGCATATCGTTAGAAATAGTGCCATGTATGTTGCATATCATTAGAAGTAGAGCAATATCTTTGTATTTGTTTTCTAATTTACCTGGAGACCATTTTCTTGCACCTTACGCCACAACGCCTGGCCGAAGTGGAACGCACATCCCTGAATCTGTGGCTCATCGAAGGCTGACCGTAGTCCCTGCCACAGACCAACCTCGAAGTCAACGACGAACGTCTCAACTTTCCTGTCAGGCGTCATCTCCTTGATGGCCTTGAAGATCTATAGTGGAAACAACGATACATATAGCATGTTATATGATAGCTGACTGTGATTTTTGTTAAATTGTAAATTATTACATGGATACTTGTATTATATTATGTCATACGATTAGCTTACTGCGATTGCTGTTAAATTGATCACAAAGATACATGTATTATTGTGAATTATGAAATTTATGGTACGTGTTACGGTGTCTGTTACGAAAGTACACTATCAATTAATATTATTTGCATGTAAAATTGTACGATGCTTGACGAGTTCGCTGAATAAAAGTTCTGAAACAATGTATACATACCTGTGTTACCACAACCACGGTGCTGCCATCTCCCACAAGAGTCACAGTCGATAGCCTGATGATGTGAAAAGACCTTCTCGCAAAAGATACACGGAAACGACGTAGACATCGTGAATGACGGTTGAGGTTTATTGCTACATTCGGTAAACTTTGTATTTTATAACAAAACACAGACAAGTGGCAGTTGAAATGAACAACTCATCTCATAATTACTATGCTTAATAACAGCATTTTATGCAATTAAGTTATTAGCTTGCTAATTATTCGGGTGAACTTCTGTTCATGATCAAAGCGTTTCTAATGAATGCAGGTATTCAGTGAATAATTATTGCGGTGAACTCTCGCTTACAATAAAGTATTTTTGATGAATTAATTAAAATTAAATTAAAGAAACAAGTCCAATCCAATCAATGCTTGGAATCACAGGATTAATTGTACACAGCAAGCGGTAATTATTAATCAATTATCATTCTTTGGGAATTACTGTTCAAAATAGCAAAATTAAAGAATACGTACAAAGTTATTTTTAATTTCTCGATTTTAACATGCCATTTCAACACATCGTCACATTGAGAATATGGTCCGACCTGTCTTCTGTTGATGGTCCGACCTGTCTTCTGTTGATGGTCCGACCTGTCTTTGAAATATGGTCCGACCTGTCCAAAACTGGGATGGTCCGACCCGTCCATGGTCCGACCTGTCCGCACACCTTATTAATAAGCTGACATTGTTTATTTATAGAGTTGGAAAGTATTGGAAGCAAGAACTTGTTTTGGGACAACTTGACACCATACTTCAAGCTAGGTCATAAAATTTTGTATTGCCAACACAGTAAAGACCAGCACAGAAAAAGAAAGGCGAAAAGGGTTAGTTTAATTATCGTAACATTATTTTTATCTATCGGTGCAGAACATAGAAATGCTTTAATTTTTGTGCAAGGAAAATGTTGTTACTTCAAAATATATGAACAGAAGCATTTCAGAAGATTGCAAATAAATACATGTATTTAACAGGCAACTAAATCGGCAGATGATCATGATTACATGGGAAAGCGTTTTCTAATTCATAATTCGAGAAAGCTTGGGTGTTCATCAAAGATCCTCATGAAAGAATTGGTTACGTTTCCACTATTCAAGGTATGTTACTTAGCTTTAATGTTTATACCCCCGCCTATAGAGCGACCTCTGCTATGAGAGCCCCTGGTGGAATCTATATCCAAGAGAAGAGAAAACGTGGATTTAAATGCCATGCTGTTAGGCATAATCATAACGGGTCCAACCTGAAATGAACGCACTACCACTGGACTATCATGACTTCCGCAAATATGTTTAGTTTAAGACGACAGCAAATATAGTTTCCTCTATATTTATTGCAGGCTACTAAAGATGATAAAAATCATAGATGTAAACTTGGAAAAGAGCTGAGGGAAAGCTTGAGCATCGGTGATGTGAAAACTGAGAAAATGTTCAGTGTTATTATCCATAATATTCATGACAATCATCAACTGGAAAGGTAACTATATTGAATCTATAAAGTAGTAGATATTAATGCACCCAATACTAACAGTTAGTGTCAAGGGTGACAGTGACACAGTGGTCTAATGGTTATGTAACTAGACCTGCAAGTCATAACACCTGCTGACACAGATATTTGATAATGTTAGGCAAGTTAGATTTTGGCACGTGAATTTGCAGCAATGCATACTTTTTAATAGCTATTTTCTCCAGAGATGTTTCTAACAGCTTCAGATCAAGGGTATTGATATTTTGTGAAAACTCATAATTTGAATGAGATTTTTCCACAAATAGATATTCAGTATACTAGCACTACATAAAAGCACAGCTAGAACCAGATCAAACAGCAACACACAGTATGTTTAGTCTGATCACATTCTATGCTCTTTTGTTTATGCTAATTTATTTTAGCTTGATAAAATAGAATCGTGCTCCAGTCAGCTTCCTCGAACAAACGAGTACATAGGAATGTGGATACGTTTCTTGATCAAGGAAAGGACAGTCCTGACTGGGCTCAAACTCACTCCCAGTCAACAATGCAGTTGTTACTAGACCAGGCCGATCCACTTACTTACGCTGTATTTACTGGAACGCTTTGGATCTATGTTGTATGCACATTACTTTCAGTGGCAAAGGACTAGAATTTATAACATTTCAAAATATACATGTGTGTGAAATTATTGAACCATGCTCTTGTCAGGGCACATGCAAAACATGGTGTTCTTCTGCACATAAAATAATTGCAATATATATATTGCTTACCAAAATGAGGATACATTTAGCATCTTCCATATTTCGCACAATACGTATGCATTGTCACTTCTCCCAACAATTCTGACCTAGAATGAACCCTGCAATATAATTGATACAGGTGACAAGATATGCACCTTTCACTGTATCAGCCAAATGATAACCTTTACCATTGTGTATCTAGGTACATATTGTGTGTATCTAGGTACATATTGTGTGTATCTAGGTACATATTGTGTGTATCTAGGTACATATTGTGTGTATCTAGGTACATATTGTGTGTATCTAGGTACATATTGTGTGTATCTAGGTACATATTGTGTGTATCTAGATACATATTGTATAATTGTTAAATTTTTATAATTTTACGTAATGCAATTATTGTAGGATGCAGAAACCTCCCAGCCTGTTGACAAGGCAATTATCACGAAAATTCACGAAATGGTTGCAGAAGGTGTAAAGGAGCCTGGTGAAATGCAGCGTCATATCAAAGCCTTTATTCCTTTAATAACTAGCTCCCAGCCAAGTGTTACTAATCGACGCTTTAATCCTTCAGTCAGAACAATAAAAAACCACATGTACTTGTCATCAAAGAAGGAGAGATGTAGTAGATCAGACCAAGAGAATCTGAAACAATTTGTAAGTGATATATCATCTTATTGCATACGTTGATATTGTTCCCATCAGTTTGCATTGGCACAAGACACCAGGTTTTTCCATATTGACCATTGTCAAGGAGTAATATTGGTGTTAGCTTACCCTCTGAGCTTTATCTTCACCATGTGCATTTCCATGGAGTGTGGTGATGCATGTTTACTGGCAGCGCTATAGGAATTTGACCGTTGCTCTATGAAACAAACAGAACGACAGATCGCCTTCGAATGTCACGCCAGTTGTAATCTAACACCATGAGGTCCAGTTTCGTGTATTCTCGCTGGTTTTGATATGATAATCCTCAAGTATTGTTCTGTTTTAGGAACATCCCTGGTGTAGTTAATCCTATCCGTGTTACTGAATATTCCTGTTAAGTGATTGATGTATGTAAATTTGTGTAATTTGAAGCTTAGACCCAACTCTATTTTGTTTAGCATGCATGCTGCCATCTTGAATGTACACAGTGTATTAGACGCTACGCGACAGTGTTCTATACACTGCTTTCGTAAACAAAGCATATCGCTTGTATGTGGCATTCATAGAGGGCGAATTTGTCTAAACGTAAGTTTCGGGGAGCCTCTTTATAAGTGTATGTATGTTATTGATATGTATGCAGTGTTTAGTTGACGCAACAGTTCTATTTTAGTTGCGAGTACCTGTGGTACTACGAAATTTGTGTGTGACGTAATGCGACATGTGGGCAGCGTCATGCGGCATGTGGGGCATGCACTGCGACATGTGGATTCCACAGTGTGCACCCACAGGTTGCACATCCCACACTTCGAATTGTGTGTTAGTATAAATACGAGGCAGAATGTCATTCTTGGCTTCCAACACTCCGAAATAGCCAGAAATCCTTGCCTGTCCAGTTTGTTATATCGTATATTGTATAGTGATCGTTAATAGTCACACATATGCGTATCAGTTGCGCTAGAGTAAAAGAAGATAGAAGAACATAACATCATTGTCGTCATTTAGTCAATTGTCTGCTGTGATCAGCCCATGTCCTGTCCTCCCGTCTGCCCACTAGATTGACCCCGGTTGGCGCGTAAAAATATTGACCACTGATATGGAGTGTTCACATTCTTTTCACAGTATTTTCATATCTGATTTTGACAATGAGGCACGGCTTGCACTATTGTTCACATTAAAATTGTCAATTGTTATGGCAGGCAGGTGCTTGCAATAACTTTATACAAGTATTGATTATTTTTCAATTTATTATCCATAAATGCACAAATATGATTGTGGGATAGGGATAAACAGTCTAATTATTACAAATATTGATGCAGTACCAGCACACAGTTCCTTGTGTTTGTAATGTTAAATATTGCATCAGCACATTTGGCAACTTGACAATTCCAAGGATCTTGTGTACATTAGACTTAAATCTGAAAATGAGGTACTAGTTGCATAGTTACTATAAATATTCTGTTGATTGTATTTCTTGTCCTTTCAGCTTAATACCGCCCTCTATTGTCCGTGTATTCTTAGCTAGGTTTCACAAACATGTTGACAAACAGGACCTACTTTAAACCATGTGCACACCATGCAACAGTTAATTCCAATAATCCGGAATTTCATTTGTTACATAAAAGTGTCAGTCCATCATTTGATTGACAGAAGGCGCCGACTCCGGAAATGTTCATTGCCATGTCAGTTGTACATTTTCTAGCCACGGTCATCGCCTCCTGTACTGCAACAGCTTTAGACATATCCAGAGCCATTCGGTGCTGGTAACAACAACAATTGAAAGAACAAAGGAGATGAACATGGCTAAGACCTGTACAACAATTTTGTTATGTTGCAAAATCACTTTTAATGTCGTATTAAAAGTAAAATTTATCATTACTTGTTACACTTGTACTACTTGGTTGTTTTTTCTACACATAGCAAGTCTAACCGGGTTGCATTACTATATTAAATGACATTAGAGTCAATAAATGCACTAGCTAGCCTTTGTAGTTTAATGGTTGAACACTTTCTAGCTTGGAAAGAGGACTGGGTTCGAATCCCAGCGGGGGCAGTGCAATTGTCTCTGTGTCACAGTTGAACCAAGTTATACACCTTATATTAAGCCAGCTCTTTGGCCCAGCTGTTTTTTGTGAAGTTCCTTTGCCCAAAAAACTTGCAAATATCAGGACTTGCTATTCTGACAGATCACGGGAAATAGCTTGTTATTTATGTGACTGGTTTACTGAAAATCGTATTCTACTAAATGCTGAACATACCACAAAGTAGGCACAGTCTAAACTAGTCTCGCCCGGTTGTAACATGTACTCGTAAATGCAAGTGAAAATTTCAACCCCAATGAAAATTACTTATTTATTACATTATTGTTGGGTTTTTTTTCACAGAAATTTCTGGTTGTACTACAGACAGAGTGGCAACAACAAATGTTGCAAACATATGGATGTACAGTCTTGTTGGATGCCACATATTGTACCTCACAATTTGATATTCCACTGTTCTTCCTGGCTGTGAAAACCAATGACACCCATCAGGTTGTGGCAGCATTCATCACTGAAGATGAATCATCACTCTCATTAAAAGAAGCCTTGTCAATTCTTAAGAAGAACAATCCACATTGGGCTCCAAAACACTACGTCACTGATTTTGACGAAAAAGAAATATCAGCAATGGAAAGCCTGTTCCCTGGTAATTGGTACTGGCTGGTATATGTTTTGTCTAACCCCAATTAGCGGCGCAGTTCGCGTTGAAACAAGCGTTCTGATTGGATTATGATTATTCTTCATATAAAAAATGTAATAGGACAGGATTTTACCTATTTTTAAACAAATATTATAAGTATTATTATTAGGGATGGGACCGAATAGCTAAATGGTATTCGAATATTCGAAAGTGGTATTCGAATATTCGATGAATATTTCACAACAAATCCAAACTTTTTCAAACCTGACCTATTCACCGGTTCACCGGTACACGTCGTGAAATTAACTTATATTGACATGGATTTGGTTACGACTTGTGAGGTCTATATCAAGGGTTGTTTCTATTGTTTATAAATGGTATGTTGTTCACAAAGAGGCAATTAGCATTGTTTTTCGTTTTAGTGACCATATTGATCATTTTATTTAAATAAGGTACTGGTCGATTTGCATAATTTCCCCATTAAAAGTTGTTTGAAGCTAAGCTTCTATAACAACACCTTGTACAAAGTGTCGAGGCGCGCGAGATTGGGAACAGGTGGCCAAGTTTTCGCACTTAAACAAACACACGAGGAGGTGTGAATCAGTGTACTTTATAGATTGAAATAACTAGAAATGACAAATATTAAAACAAAAATTGAAAATAGAATTATTTTATTTTTTGGTATTCGAATACCGAAATAGGATTCGAATATTCGGTCAGGTATTCGGATATTCGAATATTCGGTCCCATCCCTAATTATTATAGCTGAATTATTCGTCAATTTCTAAGTCATGGAGGCATCCATTTTGGAAAGCTTGCCTAGTTGCTTTCTAGTACGCTTGTTTTAATTGGCTGTTCAATACAGAAATCTACATTAATTGGAATGGGGGTGTTTTTATTAAAATGAGTTAGTCCTTTTCTATCATGTGATTTATGTTGACCAATGATCTATTTCTCCGGTCCTGTGCACATGGAAATGTCTATTTAATCTCCGACATATGTGTATTTGGCGATTAGGTTTGCTGGCCTTTGGGTCAGTATTCCAACAGAGCTTTGGCTTTGAACTTTAAATTGGAATTAGTTCCAAATGTAGTGATTATTCACTATCCAGCTACTTTATACATCTCTAGAAATCAATTATTTGATGTCCAAGTATAAACGGCTTCTCTGAGGACCCTTTCCCAATATGTTACAATACATGTTACTATTCAGTAACGTGTAGGTTGTGGATTAGCACATGGTTAGTTATTGAGTGCTAGTTGAACATAGATCAATACGTTAGTCTACCACTATACATAATTATACAAGGCAACGACTACAAATAGAACCTTTACCGAGTTGTCACGAGGTTAAGCTTTACATCTTGTTACATTCTAATAATCCAATCAGAACGCTCGTTTCAACGCGAATTGCGCCGCTTTAGAAATTTTCAAAACAAATCTCTTTTTGACGTACATTTTTGCCGAATAAACCTACACGTTAGTGGAAACACATTTTATTGATAATGTTATTCACAGTTAAAACTCTCCCGTCGAAGATTTTTTTTTGTTGCTGACAGAACATGTGACCTGCTATGGCCAATGTCTGTGGCAATTGTTTGCAAAGTATACATGCATGCAGCTTAAAGTTGTGTTTTATTTGAAGAACAATATAAAGACTCGGGATAGGCGTTATATTTGTACAAAATTGTTTCAGATAGGGCCATTTTACTGATCGATGCGAAATCTGACATCCCACAGAGTAGAATCCCTGTACTTAAATGTATATACTAGTACCCCCAAATGTGCTGAATCCCTGTGGTTTGAACAACCAAGTGCGGAACTTCTGAAAGAACTCCACTGGCTTCCAGTTAAAGCCAGAATCATTTTCAAAGTTCTAGTAATGGTATTCCGTGTCAATAATGGAACAGCTCCAGTATATCTGGGAGAAATGTTTGTACCCATTCGAGGAAGGTACAGACTAAGATCACAAAGTGACACTAACTTTAACATCCCAAGACGACAAACAAAATTCGCCGATAGATCTATGGCCGTCGTTGGACCCAAATTGTGGAACGATCTACCTAGTTATCTGGAAAAAAATTGAGTCGGAGGCCAGTTTCCGATCAAAACTGAAAACCCATCTGTTTAGGCAATTTTATGAACGATATGTTTTGTGCTCTTTGTACAAAAATAACATCTGTGTTGATATAAAACAGTTTAAATACAATATTTGTGTTCAATAAGATCAAAGTCGACTTTATGAGTATTGGATTGACGAGTGAAGTGTTGTATAGTATACATACTGCATGTACCGTATAGTTGTATAGTATACATACTGCATGTACCGTATAGTTGTATAGTATACATACTGCATGTACCGTACAGTTGTATAGTATACATACTGCATGTACCGTACAGTTGTATAGTATACATACTGCATGTACCGTATAGTTGTATAGTATACATACTGCATGTACCGTATAGTTGTATAGTATACATACTGCATGTACCGTATAGTTGTATAGTATACATACTGCATGTACCGTATAGTTGTATAGTATACATACTGCATGTACCGTATAGTTGTATAGTATACATACTGCATGTACCGTATAGTTGTATAGTATACATACTGCATGTACCGTATAGTTGTATGGTATACATACTGCATGTACCGTATAGTTGTATAGTATACATACTGCATGTACCGTATAGTTGTATAGTATACATACTGCATGTACCGTATAGTTGTATGTATACATACTGCATGTTACATACTGCATGTACCGTATAGTTGTATAGTATACATACTGCATGTACCGTATAGTTGTATAGTATACATACTGCATGTACCGTATTGTATTGTATACATACAGCATGTACAGTATAGTTGTATAGTATACATACTGCATGTACCGTATAGTTGTATAGTATACATACTGCATGTACCGTATAGTTGTATAGTATACATACTGCATGTACCGTATAGTTGTATAGTATACATACTGCATGTACCGTATAGTTGTATAGTATACATACTGCATGTACCTTATAGTTGTATAGTATACATACTGCATGTACCGTATAGTTGTATAGTATACATACTGCATGTACCGTATAGTTGTATAGTATACATACTGCATGTACCTTATAGTTGTATAGTATACATACAGCATGTACAGTATAGTTGTATGGTATACATACAGCATGTACTGTATAGTTGTATAGTATACATACTGCATGTACCGTATAGTTGTATAGTATACATACTGCATGTACCTTATAGTTGTATAGTATACATACAGCATGTACTGTATAGTATACATACTGCATGTACCGTATAGTTGTATAGTATACATACAGCATGTACCGTATAGTTGTATAGTATACATACTGCATGTACCTTATAGTTGTATAGTATACATACAGCATGTACCGTATAGTTGTATAGTATACATACTGCATGTACCTTATAGTTGTATAGTATACATACAGCATGTACCGTATAGTTGTATAGTATACATACTGCATGTACCTTATAGTTGTATAGTATACATACAGCATGTACTGTATAGTATACATACTGCATGTACCGTATAGTTGTATGGTATACATACTGCATGTACCTTATAGTTGTATAGTATACATACAGCATGTACCTTATAGTTGTATAGTATACATACAGCATGTACTGTATAGTATACATACTGCATGTACCTTATAGTTGTATAGTATACATACAGCATGTACTGTATAGTATACATACTGCATGTACCGTATAGTTGTATGGTATACATACTGCATGTACCTTATAGTTGTATAGTATACATACAGCATGTACCTTATAGTTGTATAGTATACATACAGCATGTACTGTATAGTATACATACTGCATGTACCGTATAGTTGTATAGTATACATACTGCATGTACCGTATAGTTGTATGGTATACATACTGCATGTACCTTATAGTTGTATAGTATACATACAGCATGTACTGTATAGTATACATACTGCATGTACCGTATAGTTGTATAGTATACATACTGCATGTACCGTATAGTTGTATGGTATACATACTGCATGTACCGTATAGTTGTATGGTATACATACTGCATGTACCGTATAGTTGTATAGTATACATACTGCATGTACCGTATAGTTGTATGGTATACATACTGCATGTACCGTATAGTTGTATGGTATACATACTGCATGTACCGTATAGTTGTATGGTATACATACTGCATGTACCGTATAGTTGTATGGTATACATACTGCATGTACCGTATAGTTGTATAGTATACATACTGCATGTACCGTATAGTTGTATAGTATGCATACAGCATGTACCGTATAGTTGTATGGTATGCATACAGCATGTACCGTATAGTTGTATGGTATGCATACAGCATGTACCGTATAGTTGTATGGTATGCATACAGCATGTACCGTATAGTTGTATAGTATACATACAGCATGTACAGTATAGTTGTATAGTATACATACTGCATGTACCGTATAGTTGTATAGTATACATACTGCATGTACCGTATAGTTGTATAGTATACATACTGCATGTACCGTATAGTTGTATAGTATACATACTGCATGTACCGTATAGTATACATACAGCATGTACCGTATAGTTGTATAGTATACATACAGCATGTACAGTATAGTTGTATAGTATACATACTGCATGTACCGTATAGTTGTATAGTATACATACTGCATGTACCGTATAGTTGTATAGTATACATACTGCATGTACCGTATAGTTGTATAGTATACATACTGCATGTACCGTATAGTTGTATAGTATACATACTGCATGTACCGTATAGTTGTATAGTATACATACTGCATGTACCGTATAGTTGTATAGTATACATACTGCATGTACCGTATAGTTGTATAGTATACATACAGCATGTACGTATGTTGTATGTATACTGCATGCACCGTATGTTGTATTGTATACATACAGCATGTACCGTATGTTGTATGGTATACATACAGCATGTACAGTATAGTTGTATTGTATACATACAGCATGTACCGTATAGTTGTATAGTATACATACAGCATGTACCGTATAGTTGTATGGTATACATACTGCATGTACCGTATAGTTGTATGTATACATACAGCATGTACAGTATAGTTGTATGGTATACATACAGCATGTACAGTATAGTTGTATGGTATACATACTGCATGTACCGTATAGTTGTATAGTATACATACTGCATGTACCGTATAGTTGTATGGTATACATACAGTATAGTTGTACGGTATAGTTGTATGGTATACATACTGCATGTACCATATAGTTGTATGGTATACATACTGCATGTACCGTATAGTTGTATGGTATACATACAGCATGTACCGTATAGTTGTATGGTATACATACTGCATGTACCGTATAGTTGTATGGTATACATACTGCATGTACCATATAGTTGTATGGTATACATACATCATGTACCGTATAGTTGTATGGTATACATACATCATGTACAGTATAGTTGTATGGTATACATACATCATGTACCGTATAGTTGTATGGTATACATACTGCATGTACCGTATAGTTGTATGGTATACATACATCATGTACCGTATAGTTGTATGGTATACATACATCATGTACCATATAGTTGTATGGTATACATACTGCATGTACCATATAGTTGTATGGTATACATACATCATGTACCGTATAGTTGTATGGTATACATACATCATGTACCGTATAGTTGTATGGTATACATACATCATGTACCGTATAGTTGTATAGTATACATACTGCATGTACCGTATAGTTGTATGGTATACATACTGCATGTACCGTATAGTTGTATAGTATACATACTGCATGTACCGTATAGTTGTATAGTATACATACTGCATGTACCGTATAGTTGTATAGTATACATACTGCATGTACCGTATAGTTGTATAGTATACATACTGCATGTACCGTATAGTTGTATAGTATACATACTGCATGTACCGTATAGTTGTATAGTATACATACTGCATGTACCGTATAGTTGTATAGTATACATACTGCATGTACCGTATAGTTGTATAGTATACATACTGCATGTACCGTATAGTTGTATAGTATACATACAGCATGTACCGTATAGTTGTATAGTATACATACTGCATGTACCGTATAGTTGTATAGTATACATACTGCATGTACCGTATAGTTGTATAGTATACATACAGCATGTACCGTATAGTTGTATAGTATACATACTGCATGTACCGTATAGTTGTATAGTATACATACTGCATGTACCGTATAGTTGTATAGTATACATACTGCATGTACCGTATAGTTGTATAGTATACATACTGCATGTACCGTATAGTTGTATAGTATACATACTGCATGTACCGTATAGTTGTATAGTATACATACTGCATGTACCGTATAGTTGTATGGGCATTCTCTTGGGTGAAGTGTTGTATGGTTCATACTGCATGTGTATAGTTGTATAGTATACATACTGCATGTACCGTATAGTTGTATGGGCATTCTCTTGGGTGAAGTGTTGTATGGGCATTCTCTTGGGTGAAGTGTTGTATGGGCATTCTCCTGGGTGAAGTGTTGTATGGGCATTCTCTTGGGTGAAGTGTTGTATGGGCATTCTCTTGGGTGAAGTGTTGTATGGGCATTCTCTTGGGTGAAGTGTTGTATGGGCATTCTCTTGGGTGAAGTGTTGTATGGGCATTCTCTTGGGTGAAGTGTTGTATGGGCATTCTCTTGGGTGAAGTGTTGTATGGGCATTCTCTTGGGTGAAGTGTTGTATGGGCATTCTCTTGGGTGAAGTGTTGTATGGGCATTCTCTTGGGTGAAGTGTTGTATGGGCATTCTCTTGGGTGAAGTGTTGTATGGGCATTCTCTTGGGTGAAGTGTTGTATGGGCATTCTCCTGGGTGAAGTGTTGTATGGGCATTATCTTGGGTGAAGTGTTGTATGGGCATTCTCTTGGGTGAAGTGTTGTATGGGCATTCTCTTGGGTGAAGTGTTG
>CM026401.1:56126412-56144145 GCA_014843695.1 Archivesica marissinica
TATTCCTATGCTCGCGGTATCCCTATGCTCGCGGTATCCCTATGCTCGAGGTATCCCTATGCTTGCGGTATCCCTATGCTCACGGTATTCCTATGCTCGCAGTATTCCTATGCTCGGGGTATCCCTATGCTCGCGGTATCATTATTATGCTCGATGTATCCCTATGCTCGCTGTATCCCTATGCTCTCGTATCCCTATGCATGCAGTATTCCTATACTCACGGTATTTTCCAGGCTATTTTCCTATGCAGATACCCGACTTTCCTTGCCTGCAACGGAGACGACCAATAATATGCTTTCACGTTACCCGTATCAATAGCTGCGCATGTGGATCACGTGACAAATCCGTCTGTTATAATTTACTTCTAGCAATTCCAATCATAATATTACAGAAATATACCCTATACCGAAAACTGTAAATTCTTCTTCCACTAAATCAAATTTATTTGATTTTCAAACTTATATATGGTTATTTGTTCAATTTTAGCTCGTAAAATGTATTCATATGATTAAGTAATGAAATATGGTATACCGCGAGGATAGGTTCACTTTGGGCTGAATTTACTGCTGTTTACGTATAACGTGTCGATAGCCAGCATTGTGTTCACTTTTAGCTCATAAAAATGTATTCATGAAATATGGTATACCGCGAGGATAGGTTCACTTTGGGCTGAATTTACTGCTGTTTACGTATAACGTGTCGATAGCCAGCATTGTGTTCACTTTTAGCTCATAAAAATGTATTCATGAAATATGGTATACCGCGAGGATAGGTTCACTTTGGGCTGAATTTACTGCTGTTTACGTATAACGTGTCGATAGCCAGCATTGTGTTCACTTTTAGCTCATAAAAATGTATTCATGAAATATGGTATACCGCGAGGATAGGTTCACTTTGGGCTGAATTTACTGCTGTTTACGTATAACGTGTCGATAGCCAGCATTGTGTTCACTTTTAGCTCATAAAAATGTATTCATGA
The DNA here is from genome assembly GCA_014843695.1 of Archivesica marissinica. NCBI lineage: Eukaryota > Metazoa > Mollusca > Bivalvia > Venerida > Vesicomyidae > Archivesica > Archivesica marissinica. The sequence goes on from CM026401.1 coordinate 56,127,392, forward strand.
AATATGGTATACCGCGAGGATATGTTCACTTCGGACTGAATTTACTGCTGTTTACGTATAACGTGTCGATAGCCAGCATTGTGTTCACTTTTAGCTCATAAAAATGTATTCATGACATATGGTATACCGCGAGGATAGGTTCACTTCGGACTGAATTTACTGCTGTTTACGTATAACGTGTGTGTCGATAGCCAGCAATGGTGCCATAACTCACGTGATGACGCAAAAAACAGCATGTACAGTTTCTTCATGGTTAACATTATGTTTTGGGAGAAAATCCCAGAACGGTAAGTTTTTCTGTTATTTTATCGGTTGATAATATATGCAAATACTGCGAGCATAGGTTCCACCACTCTAGACAAAGTTACGTGCATAGGTTCCACCACTCTAGACAAAGTCACGTGCATAGGTTCCACCACTCTAGACAAAGTCACGTGCATAGGTTCCACCACTCTAGACAAAGTCACGTGCATAGGTTCCACCACTCTACACAAAGTCACGTGCATAGGTTCCACCACTCTACACAAAGTCACGTGCATAGGTTCCACCACTCTACACAAAGTCACATGCATAGGTTCCACCACTCTAGATTTGTCAATTATGGTTTTTATAAAGATCCAATGAAAACAAATGTGTGGAGTTGGTAAGAACAGCTACACCTTGGTGTGTGTTTTTACCAGGGTGGGAATAAACATACCTGATTCAGATTTAATATATATGTATTCCACATGTACATGTATGCAGAATCTGTGAACAATCATTTTGTCAATCGCCTTATTTCCGTACACCACCTGTTTTTCAAATTTGTTTGCAAATGTCAGTAGCAGGTACTTAGATTTTGTTGTAGATGCTAAAACTGCCAAAGACGAAAATGACCTAAAACAGATCAATATTTACACTTATATTTCGAAAATATATAGAGTGGTGGAACCTATGCATGTGACTTTGTGTAGAGTGGTGGAACCTATGCACGTGACTTTGTGTAGAGTGGTGGAACCTATGCACGTGACTTTGTGTAGAGTGGTGGAACCTATGCACGTGACTTTGTGTAGAGTGGTGGAACCTATGCACGTGACTTTGTGTAGAGTGGTGGAACCTATGCACGTGACTTTGTGTAGAGTGGTGGAACCTATGCACGTGACTTTGTCTAGAGTGGTGGAACCTATGCACGTGACTTTGTGTAGAGTGGTGGAACCTATGCACGTGACTTTGTGTAGAGTGGTGGAACCTATGCACGTGACTTTGTGTAGAGTGGTGGAACCTATGCACGTGACTTTGTGTAGAGTGGTGGAACCTATGCACTGACTTTGTCTAGAGTGGTGGAACCTATGCACGTGACTTTGTCTAGAGTGGTGGAACCTATGCACGTGACTTTGTCTAGAGTGGTGGAACCTATGCACGTGACTTTGTCTAGAGTGGTGGAACCTATGCACGTGACTTTGTCTAGAGTGGTGGAACCTATGCACGTGACTTTGTGTAGAGTGGTGGAACCTATGCACGTGACTTTGTGTAGAGTGGTGGAACCTATGCACGTGACTTTGTATAGAGTGGTGGAACCTATGCACGTGACTTTGTGTAGAGTGGTGGAACCTATGCTCGTGGAATTTTGCATATTCACATTAACACAAGGCATTTTTTTTTTTTAATTTATTTATTTTACAACGATTGCGAAGCAAGTTTTACCAGGGTTGGCACATTTTGGACAATTGCATTTTGGACAGGGGTTTTGGACAGTCCAAAAGTGTCCTGTCTAGAATTAATAAAAGACACCAAATTGTCCAAAAGTGTCCTAAATGAATTTTTGACAACGTGACACGGCTATGGATTGGCTAGCAGAAAGAAACCAAGAATTCATTGAATGTGCTGTTCTCTTTGAAGCACAGGCTACCCCATATCCAGGTTATATGTTCAAAGCAACCAACTTACACCCAGTCATCTGGTGGACATCCTTGAAAAGAACCAGCCTTTCACCAGCCTTCATTGACCTTATGATTGCTCTACATACAGCCACTGCCTCATCTGCCTCAATAGAGCGTGTCTTCAGTACCTTCAGTCTGATCCACTCAAAGCTCAGAAATAGACTTGGTGTAAAACGAGCTGCTAAGTTAGTGTTTTGCTTTCGCATGCTTCGTGGCAAGGATGATTTGGATTACTGAATGAGTGACTAACAGATTACCTTGGTAACAGCTGCTTGATAAAAGACTATACTGTGCTAGTATTTTTTCTACATTAATCTAGTTGTGTTAAACTGTGTTGAATATATATTCCTGTGCTGAATAAATATATGATTGTGACACATAAATGACAATTGTTTGTTTTCCTTATTATTTATATGAAAGATATTATGAGTAAAAGAGAATGGCATTTGGTGTTTATTAACAACACACACACCTAATACCTTAATATTATATAATAAATTGTAAAATGCATTACCACAAACACATAGTCTTATGATATTAGACAAATAAAGACAATAAAGGACAATAAAGTACGCCTTTTTTAATAAAAGACACTTTTGGACATGTGTCCTGTCCAAAATTAAAAGACAGTCTTTTTTCCAACCCTGAGTTTTACCAACTTATATTAATCACTCTCGTTAGCCCGGATGAAAGCGTAAATGTGGTCATTCGTGTGGGAGGAAACCGGAGTACCCAGAGAAAACCCACCTGTCCGATCTGGCGACCACCGTACCATCTCACATACTTCCCGGTCCGAGGATCGAACCCGAGTTGCATTGGTGAGAAGCGAGCGCGCTAATCGGAGAACCAAGGCGTTTCTTCTGTTATACATAATGTATAACAATTGGTGCCGAGTTTAAACTGTATGTCTTTCGTTTGCATTTTAGAAATATATACATGTACTCCTAGATCATACTAGAGGAAACATGTTTATTACAAGAATGAGTGGCATACATGTTACACAGTCAAATATGTCCTAAGCAGCCAGCCAAGGAAATCTCAGAAAGTGGCTACTTAGCAGAGGTTTCTACTTAATAGAGGTGAAATGTATAATAAAACAACATATTGGGAATCTGGAAACTGGCTGCTTAATATAGGATGGATGTTTAATATAGGTGACCACTAACACAGGTTTGGCTGTACATGTTGGATGCTTAATAGAGGTGACCACAAACACAGGTTTGACTGTACATGTTGGATGCTTAATAGAGGTGACCACAAACACAGGTTTGACTGTACAGGTTGGATGCTTAATAGAGGTGACTACAAACACATACTTGACTGTACAGGTTGGATGCTTAATAGAGGTGACTACAAACACATACTTGACTGTACAGGTTGGATGCTTAATAGAGGTGACCACAAACACAGACTTGACTATACAGGTTGGATGCTTAATAGAGGTGACCACAAACACAGACTTGACTGTACAGGTTGGATGCTTAATAGAGGTGACCACTAACACAGGTTTGACTGTACATGTTGGATGCTTAATGGAGGTAGCCACTAACACAGGTTTGACTGTACAGGTTGGATGCTTAATAGAGGTGACCACAAACACAGGTTTGACTGTACAGTTGGATGCTCAATAGAGGTGACTACAAACACATACTTGACTGTACAGGTTGGATGCTTAATAGAGGTGACTACAAACACATACTTGACTGTACATATTGGATGCTTAATGGAGGTGACCACAAACACAGACTTGACTGTACAGGTTGGATGCTTAATAGAGGTGACCACAAACACAGGTTTGACTGTACAGGTTGGATGCTTAATAGAGGTGACCACAAACACATACTTGACTGTACAGGTTGGATGCTTAATAGAGATGACCACAAATACAGGTTTGACTGTACATGTTGGATGCTTAATAGAGGTGACCACAAACACAGGTTTGACTGTACACGGATGCTTAATAGAGGTGACCACAAACACAGGTTTGACTGTACAGGTTGGATGCTTAATAGAGGTGACCACTAACACAGGTTTGACTGTACAGGTTGGATGCTTAATAGAGGTGAACACAGACTTGACTGTACATGGATGCTTAATAGAGGTGACCACTAACACAGGTTTGACTACAGGTTGGATGCTTAATAGAGGTGACCACTAACACAGGTTTGACTGTACAGGTTGGATGCTTAATAGAGATGACCACAAACACAGGTTTGACTGTACAGGTTGGATGCTTAATAGAGGTGAACACAGACTTGACTACATGGATGCCTAATAGAGGTGACCACTAACACAGGTTTGACTGTACATATTGGATGCTTAATAGAGGTGACCACTAACACAGGTTTGACTGTACATATTGGATGCTTAATAGAGGTGACCACAAACACAGGTTTGACTGTACAGGTTGGATGCTTAATAGAGGTGACCACAAACACATACTTGACTGTACAGGTTGGATGCTTAATAGAGGTGACCACAAACACAGGTTTGACTGTACAGGTTGGATGCTTAATAGAGGTGAACACAGACTTGACTGTACATGGATGCTTAATAGAGGTGACCACATACACAGGTTTGACTGTACAGGTTGGATGCTTAATAAAGGTGACCACTAACACAGGTGTGACCGTATATTCAGCAAGTATTGCATTTATCACAGCACTAACAGTATCATATATTATTATTGTTTTCTGCAGGTTGAGATTCACGCCACCAACATCTGCTATTGAGGTTCATCTGTCACCATGGTGAAACCGGACAAGCCTACCCGAAGCAAGGACTATCAGTGCAGCATCTGTAAACGTAAATTTCGGTATGCGCCGAGTCTGGCGACACACATGCTTATGAACCATGAGAAAAATCACATAGCCGAGAAACCATTTAAATGTCAGACGTGTTTACTAGCGTTTCAAGATTCGACAGAATTGAAAGCTCACACTCTGACACATAAACGTGTTTATATACTGCATCCGTATGAATGTCGTATCTGCAAGAAGAGGTTTAACCGTAATGAAGATCTGAAGAAACATTGGATTGATAATCATGATTGTCAGTTCTGTGAGAAGACGTTTAGCGAAGCCCGATCCCTCAAGAGACACATGCTGCTTCATACAGGAGAGCGGCCGCATCAATGTAAAATCTGCATGAAGACGTTTACTGTGCCCGACTGCTTGAAGAAGCACATGAGCACGCATACAGTTGAGGAACCACATGAGTGTCGTCTATGCCTGAAGACGTTCAGCCTTGACGTCTATTTAAAGCAGCATGTACTGCGTGTTCATACGAGCGAGACGGACAAGAGAGAGCGAGTTTATGAATGTGAACTGTGCATGAAGAGGTTCAGACTCGAAACATCTCTAAGGAAGCATATGCTAATGGGGAAAAGCGCTCACGGCTGCTTTATATGCAATAGAAGGTTCTGTTCGTCCATTACTCTTAATAGCCATCTGCTGGAAGACCACGCGGACGAACAATCTTGTCCCCACATCTGTCAGTTCTGTACCAAAGATTTTTCAACAGAAATGAAACTAAAGAAACACATCAAGTTAACTCATACAGAAGAATCTACTTGTGTTTGCCAAACCTGTAAAAAGGATTTTGGAACAAAGTTTGAACTTAAGGAGCATATTCTGTTGTCTCACGGAGAAGAGCGTCAGCGTGTTTGTAAAATGTCCAAGTGTGAAACACCAGCATCTCATGATTGTATTAACGCAAATTTTGAATGTCTTATCTGCAATACATGGTATGTGGATGCTGCGAACCTTGACACACACCTGCTTCTTGACCATGGCTACGTCAATACAGTTGAAAAGGTGTGAGATATGTCTTCAAACATTTGACCATTTGACAGCATTTAAGAGTCATATAGCAACACATACAGGAGATTAGAGGTACAATGAGAGACATCTCTAATTTGTATTACCTCCCTTGGCAGATTAAGTCTGATTTATTCCAAAATGTGAATAAGGCCTTTTAGTTAGAATCCTTTGTTTTTACTGTTGTTCCGTAGCCAGATGTTGCGGTATGATAAATGTGATTTGATCAAAATCGTGTTAATTAAGTGATAACATTGTTATACAAGTAAGTACCCATTGCATATATATACTGTAGGAGATCTGTCGAGATAGGGTAATTTAATAATCATAAGAAACGATAGTGGAATAAAATTGCTAGCATGCTGTGCAAAGAAAGCAACGATAAAAACAGAGGAAAACTCTTAGGACCTATCTACTTTCAGAGAGTATTCAGGGGCAGTAACTGACTGATGTCTCTCATCAAGAGAAAGTATTACATAGAGCATGTTGTGCAAAGTAAACAAGGATAAAAACAGAGGAAAACACTTAATAGGATCTATCTACTTTTATGGAGTATTCAGGGGCAGTAACTGGCTGATGTCTCTCATTGCCAAGTATGCAACGAAGGTACGTTTGTCTTTCCCAAAGCCCTAGAGAAGCACATGAAAGCCATTCATGAAGGAGAGCATTTGGTATCTCACACTGAAGAACGTCTTTATGAATGTAAAATCTGCATGAAGAAACATATCAATTCTGAACTGAGAAACTTATTATTATTCGTACATATTTAAGTTTAACCCTTTCCCATATAGAAGCACCTCTTGACGCCATTACCAATACGACATACATTGACAATGTAGTAGCCAAACCAATGTTCATAATAAAGGCCAGAATCTCATGTAGTCCCAGTAATATCTATGGAGGTGGGATAGATATGGCGACTACTTATCCACTGCATGATTGCTAAATGGCTGTCGTTTGTATGGAGATATTATAGTATATTAACCTAAATCTCTATGAAGGAAAGGGTTAAACGTACTTATCTTATAACAATTGCGAAACAAGCTTTAACAACTTATATTAATCACTCTCGTTGGCTCGGATGAAAGCGTAAATGTGGTCATTCGTGTGGGAGTAAACCGGAGTCCCCGGATAAAACCCACCTGTCCGATCTGGCGACCTCTGTACCATCTCACATACTTCCCTGTCCAAGGATCGAACCCGGGTTGCATTGTTGAGAAGCGAGCGCTAATCGGACATATTTATAACCAGCAGACATGCTACTACACACATATGACACCAACACAAACATTCGTTAGGCCAAATAGAACCGGACACATTTTCTCATAGACGGGTCAGTAGTCCAGTGGTTAACACGTTGGACTGCGAATCCATGGATCGTAGGTTCGATCCCCTGTCTGAACATAATATTAACAGTCTTTCACATAGGACTTTAAACAGAGGTTTTGTGTCGGTGCTTTATACCGTGCACTCTGGAATCAGTCTCTGTCTGTATCATTGTACTATCATCTAAACATCTAAATTGACTAATCTCTTCAGGAGGCGTCGCTAATATGGGCAACCGGTAGCGACGATAAATAAACGTAAAACATACACACAAAGAAAAATCGAGAGCTGTCCCATGTTTTAATGTTTCGTTCGATCTCAATTTAACGTAAATGTTTTCACCATAGATACTAATATACGTATCTTTTTTATGCAAATTATTTTAGCTCGATTGCGAAACAAGTTATTACAACTTGTATTAATCACTCTCGATACCTCATTCCTGATGGAATCCATCGCCGCGAGGGAGAGGGAAGAGGCAATGTGGATTTTCAATGCACAATCGTAACGGCTCCAACTTAATATACGTTGTTTTGTATTATTGTCTATTGTGAAACTTGTTGTCACCCTGGTGTTTGTTATTTATAATTGTTATTAGTATTTATGATTTAATAAATTAAACTTCATCATAGCATATTTTATTAAACAAGTTTTGGAATTTTGCCATTTGCCGATTTGAGTTTAAACGATAAAATATTATGTTAAATGATTCAAAAACAAGCTCGACACGACCAATCAGAATCCTTCCAGGATGTATTACACGTGTGGACATATAAGAAAATATGTGATGGCTGTGTTACACTGAATACAAGTTAAAGTGATAAGCTAATATATTAGGAAATGATTTGTTGAGTGATTTGTTTTCATCTATACCAATGTTAACATTCTATTTTTACCGTTTCATAAATTGTCTTTATTTTTTTTATGTTGATTTTCGAACAACATAAATAGGATGAATATATGTTTTCCGTTTACCTCGTTATAGCTGCAAAAGAGTTTTTTACAGGGCATAATTCGTTACAGACGGATCTGTAGTCCAGTGGTAACACGCCAGACTGGTAATGCAGGTTCGATCCCCTGTCTGACCCTAATAAAATGAACAGTCTTTCAGATGGGACGTTAAACCGAGGTCTCATGTCGGTGCACGTAAAAGAACCAGGGGAGACTCTGGAATGGGCCTCTGTCTGTATCATTGCACTATCCTCCAAAATGACTAATCTCTTCAGGAGGCGTCGCTCATATGGGCAACCGGTAGCGACGATAAATAAACGTAAAACAAACAAAGCATAATTCGTGTACAAACTCAGAAAGAATGTATAGTATAAAGCACAGAGATGCTATTTCCCCGGATATCCGGATTCTTTTAACTTCCGGAAGTGTTCCCGATTTTATATAATAATAAAAATCACCAAAAACAAAACATTTTTTTTTTAGAAATGTCCGAACTGTACGTGTTAGTTATACACATTTATTTATACTCTCGAGACCTCATTCCTGGTGGAATCCATCGCCACGATGGAGAGAAGAGTCAACGTATTTAAATGCATTGCCTAAGGGCACAATCGTAACGGCTCCAGCGGGGCTCGAACTCCGGACCTGAAGCGAACGCGCATCTACTGCGCTATCAAAATATGTCCGTGTTGGGAACTGATCGTCCCCGAAGTTTCGTTGGAGTTATGTCCCATAGCCTGTATCTTGCAAAATGGTCTGTAATATTCATGTAGCCACGTACATACATTCAACAGAGTATTGCAAATGTAAAAACTGTCTAAAGATGCCTTTACAATGGCTCATAATTAATCTCAGAGCATCTACAACCCCAGAGCTGCCAGGAGCCTAGGCGGCCCCGAACCCCCGACTCTCAGAGCATCTACAACCCCAGAGCTGCCAGGAGCCTAGGCGGCCCCGAACCCCCGACTGTCAGAGCATCTACAACCCCAGAGCTGCCAGGAGCCTAGGCGGCCCCGACCTCTTTATCCCGAGACTATTTTCAGGATTGTTTACAACAAATAGCATCTCTGAAAGCATATTTAAAGACAATGAGATAAACGTACACAGATAGACGGATCTGTAGTCCAGTGGTTAACACACTGGACTGATAATCCAGAGATCGCAGGTTCGATCCCCCGTCTAACCCTAATAAAATTAACAGTCTTTTAGATGGGACTTTAAACCGAGGTCTCGATTCGGTGCTGTACACCGTGCATGTAAAAGAACCAGATGAGACCCTGTAATTGGGTCCCTGTCTGCATCATTGCACTATCTTCCAAAAATCTAAAATGACTAATCCCTTCAGGGGTGTTTTGGGTGGGTTGTTGGGTGGTGTTTGGGTTGTGTTTGTTTTTTGTTTTGTAAGCCTCACTCATTTATGCAACCGGTAGCGACGATACCTAAACGTAAAACACACACACCTACCAGGGCCGTCGCTGGAGCTATTTTGATGATACGCACGGCCAAATATGCTTGTTTGTCGAGTGAGCATAGCGAGCGAGTACGCTATGGGGGTCCGGGGACAATTAAACAAGCACGTAAAATAGCACAAACTAAATTTCGAGATGCACCATATTTGCAATGGGCTCAATTATTCCACCACTCCACGCATCACGGCGTCTATGTATCCCTACTACCCCCCCCCCATCTGGGGGTTTAATGAATGATTGGAGTTTTTATTGTTTTCATTCATTTTCTGTGACCAATGATACGCACGTGCGTACTTGCGTATGCCCAGCGACGGGCCTGCCTACAAATATACTATACCAAATCGTCATTCATTTAAACAATAATAACATCAAGAAGGCTCAGCAAATCGGAAATATTCGAAAGTTTTAAATAACCAGAAGGGAGATAACTCAGCGGAAGAGGTAACTCATGTTTATGATTTCTGTAAATAGTTTTTGATTTTAGCGTGGAAGCGACAAGCAGTGAACTGATTAGTAATGCCGGACGGGTAAATAACGTTTGCAGTAACATCGCTAATAAGCATAAAGCCTGCAAGAACGATTAAAGCGACATTACATGCAATAGCAAATAAAATGCATTTTTTCACGTATAAATGCATAGCTACTACACATTCTTCTGAATGAATTCAAACACTAACATTGAATCAATAAACAGTGTTTTTTTTCAAAAGTGAAAGTAGGATTTCATATAACTGTCATCCGCGTTCCTGAATTGACGTTTGTTTGTCACTGGAGTCAATACTAAACACGTGATACTTTCGATTAGAGATAATTTAACTAAGATTAGTCTACACATAAATATGCATAGGCACACTATGAGATATCACGGTAAATATGTACCATACCTCGTGTTATTCAGGATAAACGCGTTGTATTACGCATGGATGTCGACCATATTTACATTATTTTATTATGTCAACAAACCGCGTATACAACGTGTGTTTATTTGTTGAAATACTCGGTGTTCGAGACAAATATTTGGAAATAAATTATAATAGCAAATTACATTTTGCAGACATTTGCGTTTTCGCCGATGTAGTGTCGCTTTAAAACGTCATGGCACTTGATAAAGCATATGTATAATGTGAATCTTATTTATTTTTAATTTGGTATGGTGCCCGAATCACGACCTATAGACAGTATTTGGTATGATGCCCGAATCACGACCTATAGACAGTATGCATTCACTTGAGGGATCGGGCTTCGCTAAACGTTTTCTCACACAACTGACTGACAATGTTGCCCGAATCACGACCTATAGACAGTATGCATTCACTTGAGGGATCGGGCTTCGCTAAACGTTGGTCTTCTCACACAACTGACAATCATGATTATCGATCCAATGTTCTTCTGAAATAGAGGATCGTTGTGCTCTATTGGTGTAAGATATGATTTTATGTCATCGAGTGATCAGCGAAATGTGTATGTCCATGAGTGACGTTAGCTACTAGTGGACATATCCATTTCGGTGATAAGGAGATGAAATTTAAATCTGATCTATAAACACAACTATTCTTTTACTTTCGTGATTTCCAATGATTTTGGTTAATATAATATTTGTTATCAAATTTAATTAATTTTAGGAGGCCCTGTCGGGAGCCTCATTTCACTACAATACACAACTGCGCAGCCACTTATGTTAGTGAGAACGTCCGTAAAACATACGAAATAGTTCCGGTATAATTGTCTTCACGTTTGTTTCTGTTTCCTGTCAAAATTAAAAACTACAGACAAAACAAATTCATTAGAATATATTACTTTATAATTAAATGTTCATGATTGTCCGAAAATAGCCAAAATACAAAAGTACATTCAACCACGCGGAGGAATACAAATCTCAAACAGTCACATAAAATGCCATCTTCCAATGTTTGAAACATTCAAAGTAGTACTTCCTTTCACTGAGAAAACTTAATCATTAACTGGAAAGCATAAACGAAACATGGTGTCTAATAGTACAGTGACAATATTAATTTGTCTTTGTAAGTTATTTATATCGGTTATTAATAATGGAACAATGAAGATAATCTTTATAATAATTGGCTTGTTCTATATCAAAGGTTTCTTATTAAGGTTGTACTATATCAATGGTTCGATCTAAAGGTTGTTCTATATCAAACAATTATTTATGACAATAGTTTATAAACATACTCCTGATTATAAATAATTCATAAAAGAAACTTCTGCGCATTTGTAGATCTAGTACTCGCATTTGACAATAGTTCAAAGGAATATATATATTGTCAAATGCGAGTATTAGATCTACACATGCGCAAACGTTTCTTTTATGACTACGCTATCACGACTTCCTAAGATGTGTTAATGGAATTATCATTGTTTCATGTATAAGTGAATAAATTGTTGTTGACCTTACTTTACTTGTTAAATGATGTGTGTACCTGTCAACAATATTGTGTTTTACGTTTATTTATCGTTGCTACCGGTTGCCCATATGAGCGACGCCTCCTGAAGAGATTAGTCATTTTAGATTTTTGTAGTATAGTGCAATGATACAGACAGAGACCCATTCCAGAGTCTCCTCTGGTTCTTTTCTGTGTGTGTATGTTTTACGTTTATTTAGCACCGACACGAGACCTCGGTTTAAAGTCCCATCTGAAAGACTGTTAATATTATTAGGATCAGACGGTGGATCGAACCTGCGATATCTGGATTACCAGTCCAGCGTGATACCACTGGGCTACAGATCCGTCTGTCCAATTATTACTGTTGATGTAGTTTTATTTAAAGTCGCCACCGCATAAATGCATTTGGGCGACTGTATTCTCTAAGATGTTTATGTTGATTTCTCTCTAAGTTGTTTATGTTGACGAAGCTGTGAAGGCATCCTCGTTCTTCGCAGGGTGACAAGTCCTGTTTCCTCTTTCCAATGGGTCCTTTGTAGGGCCACCCTCCTCACTGTTGGTCACCCCGCAGCAGCATTTATACGGATCTAACAGTTAGACATCTGGTCGTCGATTGTCGCAAAAAGTCTACGGTCACTCCGCTGTAGATCGGGGGAGCGTGGATTCACGACCGTTGCCGCTCCCTCAGGTCCGCCATCTCTTCTAAACGCCGGTGGAGAAAGATCGAAAATACCAGTGTTCACCTCAAACACTATCTAGAAGAGACGGCAGATCTGTCCTGATGTGACATAGCCGTGGATCCACATACTGGGGAGATTCCCCCTTCGCAAGATCGACGACCAGAAGATCCCAGTATCCTACGCTGCTGCTGCGGGATGTGCACCTGTCACGACGTGCACGTCGTGAGGAGATCGACCGGCCAATTATTACTGCTGCATTATGTGCATTATATACACTTATAACAACCAATCACTAGCCAGAACTACATACGGATCTGTAATCAGTGTTAACACGCTGGACTGGTAACCCAGGGATCGCAGGTTCAGTCCCCCGGCTGACCCTAATAAAATTAAGTCTTTCAGATGGGACTTTAAACGTCGCTCATATGAACAACCGGTAGCGACGATAAATAAACGTAAAATACACACAGAACTACATGATAAATAATGAAGCACGTTTAACTCATAACTTGCATCTCTTCGCTGTCCCTGTTTGTCTTATCTAACATGCATGTTCAACATTAATTTTCATATTAATATACGCGGAATCCGTGCGATCTGTAATTCTAATCTATTGAATAACAACCACCATTATGCAGAAATCGATTTGCGTTCTTAAGAAAACTGCATTCTTAGCGCTGTCACAGATGTACTTGGACAGTTGACCTTGGTTTGACAATGACCGCTTATCTGCAAAGTTCATCACTTGACTTGTGTTTAATCTCCTCAACTAGACGATGGATCATTGGTAATAGTTTAGAATTGTATCGTTTCCCTGTAATTACCTCCTTGTCTTCCTATTCACATCAGTTACATTGCACGTCCTTCGTGTTGTTATGTCAACTGAGCCCACATGCACGTGCTGTTTGGTGTTGTGTGTATACGTCCAGTGTTTCGGTCGTGCGTGCGTGCGTCCGTTGCCCGTCAAATTGAGTACTCTGTAGACTGCATTTATTGAGTAGTAGGTAGGATTTACGCAATTCAGAATATTCATACACCAAAATGGCGGAGAAAATAATCCGTCTTCCTTTGTCCAAAATAGCAAGTTGTTCTTTTTCATGTGACTCAGATTGTGTTTAATTTCATTGTGTGTTCTGTTTGTGATATTTTGGCAGCATTTATCCTATATCAGGACAGTTAAAGAAATGTGTCGTTGATTTACAGAAAATGTATTCCTGCGTGCATTCTGTTGTAAATTTGGTAGATTACAGAAAATGTATTCCTGCGTGCATTCTGTTGTAAATTTGGTAGAATTTTAGACAGTACCCGGAAGTAAACACAAAATGATCTCGGGACATATAGCTTTTTTAATTTATTTTTGGGGAGGGGCTTCTCTAAGAGGCAGGGGTAAGTATTATTTAATTTACAACTCTGTGACTATTGTTGATTTAACATAGACAGCGGATTATGAATTACCTCTCTTTCACCAGTATCGAACAATTTCACACTCTAGATTATATTGGTCACACATCTTGTGAGCAGGATAGAGACCCCATTCATTGACCACATAAAAGCATGTGGCTCTTTATCGCAATGCGTATGTCTTACGAAGAAGCCATTGTCAGTAGTTGGCGTGCAGTGGAAAGTAACTATCTCAACCCATGCAACTTGATTACGATAATTAACGAAGCGACGGTGTCACAACATTTTTATCATAAATCAAATCGGACGTAACTGTATCCTCCATTGGTTGTCTTATTTTAAGAACATAATTATGCTGATCGATTCAGCCGACGATATGTCTGAGCAGTGCTATTTAACTCCATGGCAGAGAGAATAATGTCGTTAAAATCAAAGTACTTGTCCACTCACTGCTGTAGGAAGGAATCTCATTGCGTGTGTCGAATTATATATTGTGAGGAGGCTGCACAATTGGCTTGGCGGAAGGTCGGTGGTTCTATACTATGCTAGTTCGAGAATCCGAGCTCTACATATGCCTTCGTTCCGAATTCTCTAAGAGAAATTCAGGTTAGACTCTATGATTCAACTGGCAGTCGTGATAGCGCAGTGGATGCGCGTTCGCTTCAGGTGTGAAAGGTCCGGAGTTCGAGCCCCACTGGAGCCGTTACGATTGTGCCCTTAGGCAAGGCATTTAAATTCCACGTTGCCTCTTCTCTCTCCCTCGTGGCGATGGATTCCATCAGGAATGAGGTCTCGAGAGTGATTTATATAAGTTGAAATAACTTGTTTCGCAATCGAGCTAAAATAAATTTGTATAAACTAACTGCATGGTCTTCATACACAAATACCGATGGTAACTTTTCAGAACAATCTCATAAGTCGCTATACATCCTTATCCTGTTTGTCAATAATTTCGTGAACGTCATGTCATATTTGTTTTTCAAAACGGAAAGCTATATATGAGTCATGTAACCTTATTCATTATGTGAAAGAAGTAAATGAAAAGTAATTTGTAAATTAATATGATTGGCGACAAATGTGAAACCAGATTAAATGTCTTTATGCATGTTCATCACTCCATGCACATATAAGAACGCATGTATCGTATTTCCCACAGTTATAACTATATACAAATTATACATGTATTTGTATATATGTGGTTTGCCGTCCGACACACTCGTAAAATAGTGCATTACACCTTTATGGATATTACCGGGACAGATAATCTGCATGCCTATATAATAATACATATGATTATAGTATTAAAACTCATTTTTTAAAATGCATGTTTGATTGCATTGTCAGCTGTCATGGCCCTTTTTCATTGTGTCTGGTCTGGCCTGGCCTGGCTGGCAGGGTCCGTGGCTCTAGCTACCTCCCCTAGCGTTCCTGTTTAAGTGTTGTAACAACTACAAAATCTGTTTGAACAGTTTAGCGTGTTCAAGTCGACAAAGGGAAATAACTTGTAGGAGATAGCAAACTACAATAAGAGACATCGGTCAGTTACTGCCCCTGAATACTCCCTAAAAGTAGATAGGTCCTATTAAGTGTTATCCTCTGTTTTTATCGTTGTTTCCTTTGCACAACATGCTAGCAATTTTATTCCACTATTGCTTTATATGATTATTAAATCACTATATC
The DNA here is from genome assembly GCA_014843695.1 of Archivesica marissinica. Lineage (NCBI taxonomy): Eukaryota > Metazoa > Mollusca > Bivalvia > Venerida > Vesicomyidae > Archivesica > Archivesica marissinica. The sequence goes on from CM026401.1 coordinate 56,143,038, forward strand.
TCGACAGATCTCCTACAGTATATGCAATGGGTACTTATTTGTAAAACAATGTTGTCAGTTAATTAACACGATTTTGATCAAATCACAATTATCATACCGCAACATCTGGTTACGGAACAACAGTAAAAATAAAAGATTCTAACTAAAATGATCTATTCACATTTTGGAATAAATCGGACTTTATCTGCCAAGGGAGGTAATAGAAAATTAGAAATGCCGCTTTCTCTGTTCGTTTTACACTTCCCTTTAATAACAGTACCCACCCAATGCTCCATAAAACTAATTGCAACTGCTTCAGTCTATTTCAAAACAATAATCAATATATTAGTACACATAGGAAATAATTACCATGGTTATTTGGCACAGTAAATAGCAACAATTGCACATCATCTGCTAGGCTGAAGTGCTTTTATCGTCGCTACTGGTTGCCCATTAGAGCAACGGGCAGTTTACCATACAACACCTTTTCTGGGCCGGCTCCAGCGGTTAACTAGTACCTGCTGCAACAACCTCCGTAAGCAACTGCCAACGTTTTCATATAAACAGAAATGGTCTGAGCAGGGCTCGAACCCGTGAACATTAGTGATGATAGGTTACAGTGGTACACAAGTCAGCGACCGTAACCACTCGGCCACGGAGGCGGACAAGGACCATCAGTGATGATAGGTTACGGTTGTATACAAGTCAACGACCGTAACCACTCGACCACGGAGGCGGACAAGGACCATCAGTGATGATAGGTTACGGTTGTATACAAGTCAGCTACCGTAACCACTCGACCACGGAGGTGGACAAGGACCATCAGTGATGATAGGTTACTGTTGTATACAAGTCAGCTACCGTAACCACTCGACCACGGAGGTGGACAAGGACCATCAGTGATGATAGGTTACTGTTGTATACAAGTCAGCTACCGTAACCACTCGACCACGAAGGCGGACAAGGACCATCAGTGATGATAGGTTACGGTTGTATACAAGTCAACGACCGTAACCACTCGACCACGGAGGCGGACAAGAACCATCAGTGATGATAGGTTACGGTTGTATACAAGTCAGCAACCGTAACCACTCGACCACGCAGGCGGACCCAATATATGCGACTAGTA
>CM026401.1:56145145-56202966 GCA_014843695.1 Archivesica marissinica
TTTGCCCCTCACCGCTGTAGGTTTGCCCCTCACCGCTGTAGGTTTGCCCCTCACCGCTGTAGGTTTGCCCCTCACCGCTGTAGGTTTGCCCCTCACCGCTGTAGGTTTGCCCCTCACCGCTGTAGGTTTGCCCCTCACCGCTGTAGGTTTGCCCCTCACCGCTGTAGGTTTGCCCCTCACCGCTGTAGGTTTGCCCCTCACCGCTGTAGGTTTGCCCCTCACCGCTGTAGGTTTGCCCCTCACCGCTGTAGGTTTGCCCCTCACCGCTGTAGGTTTGCCCCTCACCGCTGTAGGCTGCCCCTCACCGCTGTAGGCTTGCCCCTCACCGCTGTAGGCTTGCCCCTCACCGCTGTAGGCTTGCCCCTCACCGCTGTAGGCTTGCCCCTCACCGCTGTAGGCTTGCCCCTCACCGCTGTAGGTTTGCCCCTCACCGCTGTAGGTTTGCCCCTCACCGCTGTAGGTTTGCCCCTCACCGCTGTAGGTTTGCCCCTCACCGCTGTAGGTTTGCCCCTCACTGCTGTAGGTTCGAATCCCACTTGGGGTGTCGAATTATTTCAAATGAGGAAGTTATTGCGGTAGGTCGGTACTCGGTAGTTCTACCTTTGTGTCTGTCCGTCCGTGCCTGCAATACTGCTCGTCATATGACCTAAGCTGTTGGTGCGACGTTCAACACCAAAAACAAATATAAGCTATTCCACTTGTACTGTAATCTTTGGCTACTTGTGTGGTATTGTCAGTCTGTCCCCTTTGTCACGTGCCATGCCCCCTTGTCCATTATGTATTTAAGCAATCCCCTTCAGCACCCCTGTGTTGGCCTCGCTCTAATGTCTACCGTAATCTTTTACTTGTGTTGTATTGTCAGTCTGCCCCCTTTGTATTACAAGAAGGCACGTGCCCTGCCCCCTTGTCCATTATGTATTTAAGCAATCCCCTTCAGCACCCCTGTGTTAGCCTCGCTCTAATGTCTGCGGTGCATTATACTTCAGGTAAAACCTTCCGTGGAGTGGTCTGAATCGGTGAGGTCTGCGGTAAGTACTAAACTGTTTTAAATTCCGTATTGTTTGTATTCAGTGTACGTTTAGTACGGGTGTCATTTTTTTCAAATTTGCATAGTGCATTTTCTTCCGGGTGCCATTTTATTTTCAAATTTGCATAGTGCATTTTCTTCAGTGTGCATTGTAAAAAAAATTTGCATAGTGCATTTTCTTTCGGGTGCCATTTTTAAAAAAAATGTGCATAGTGCATTTTCTTCCGGGTGCCATATTTTTTCAAATTTGCATAGTGCATTTTCTTCCGGGTGCCATTTTTTTTTAAATTTGCATAGTGCATTTTCTTCCGGGTACCATATTTTTTCAAATTTGCATAGTGCATTTTCTTCCGGGTGCCATTTTTTTTCTCAAATTTGCATAGTGCATTTTCTTCCGGGTGCCTTTTTTTCTCAAATTTGCATAGTGCATTTTCTTTCGGGTGCCATTTTTAAAAAAAATGTGCATAGTGCATTTTCTTCCGGGTGCCATATTTTTTCAAATTTGCATAGTGCATTTTCTTCCGGGTGCCATTTTTTTTTAAAATTTGCATAGTGCATTTTCTTCCGGGTACCATATTTTTTCAAATTTGCATAGTGCATTTTCTTCCGGGTGCCATTTTTTTTCTCAAATTTGCATAGTGCATTTTCTTCCGGGTGCCTTTTTTTTTCAAATTTGCATAGTGCATTTTCTTCCGGGTGCCATTTTTCCAGTGCCATTTTTTCCGATGCAATTTTTTCCGTACCCCGTTTAGTACAGAGCTAAGCTCTAGAGTTGAAAGGTCAAGGTCACAGAGCCCTGTAATTCATAAATTATTTTGTGTTCAACTATTGTCCAATTACCAACCATCGTGTGTACAGACATCAAACATTGAGACATATTTGATGAGATTGCAATGTACTACAGTATTAATTAGTCACCCAACCCCTTTGCTTCCCTTGTAGTTGATTGCACCACCGCCCTGGTGGCGGAATAATACACTGTCCACCTTGTGCTTGAATAATCCCTGGGAAGGGCCTTGTTGTTGCTGACTGCTGGCTATTTCCTCCAGCAACATGGCTGGCGATATTGACATACATTTTTGAGTTTACCTTTCGTCATTACAATTTTACTACATAGTCAAACCTGTGTTAGTGGTCACCTCTATTAAGCAGCCATCCTGCATTAAGCAGCCAGCTTCGAGATTCCCAATCTATTGTTTTACTATACATTTGACCTCTAATAAACAGCCAACCTGTATTAAGCAGCCAGTTTCCTGATTCCCAATATGTTGTTTTACTATACATTTGACCTCTATTAAGCAGCCACCTGTGCTAAGCAGCCACTTTCTGCAATTCCCTTGGCTGGCTGCTTAAGGCAAGTTTTGACTGTACATGTATTTTATCTGCATATATTTTTAACTATCTTGTATACAATATACTTATCCCGCCGGCGATATAGCCCAAAATGGTGCCGGCGTAAAACCCGAAATATACTATAACATAATCACTCACATTTTATGAATTACCAATATTAATATCATGGACCAATACACCAAGCACATACTTGGTGTTGAATGGGTTAATATCATGGACCAATGCACCAAGCACATACTTGGTGTTGAATGGGTTAATATCATGGACCAATCCACTAAGCACATACTTGGTGTTGAATGGGTTAATATCATGGACCAATGCACCAAGCACATATTTGGTGTTGAATGGGTTAATATCATGGACCAATGCACCAAGCACATACTTGGTGTTGAATGGGTTAATATCATGGACCAATGCACCAAGCACATACTTGGTGTTGAATGGGTTAATATCATGGACCAATGCACCAAGCACATACTTGGTGTTGAATGGGTTAATATCATGAACCAATGCACCAAGCACATATTTGGTGTTGAATGGGTTAATATCATGGACCAATGCACCAAGCACATACTTGGTGTTGAATGGGTTAATATCATGGACCATGCACCAAGCACATATTGGTGTTGAATGGGTTAATATCATGGACCAATGCACTAAGCACATACTTGGTGTTGAATGGGTTAATATCATGGACCAATGCACCAAGCACATACTTGGTGTTGAATGGGTTAATATCATGGACCAATGCACCAAGCACATACTTGGTGTTGAATGGGTTAATATCATGGATCAATGCACTAAGCACATACTTGGTGTTGAATGGGATAATATCATGGAACAATCCACCAAGCCTATACTTGGTGTTGAATGGGTTAATATCATGGACCAATGCACTAAGCACATACTTGGTGTTGAATGGGTTAATATCATGGACCAATCCACCAAGCCTATACTTGGTGTTGAATGGGTTAATATCATGGACCAATCCACTAAGCACATATTTGGTGTTGAATGGGTTAATATCATGGACCAATCCACCAAGCCTATTCTTGGTGTTGAATGGGTTAATATCATGGACCAATGCACCAAGCACATATTTGGTGTTGAATGGGTTAATATCATGGACCAATGCACCAAGCACATACTTGGTGTTGAATGGGTTAATATCATGGACCAATGCACAAAGCACATATTTGGTGTTGAATGGGTTAATATCATGGACCAATGTACCAAGCACATATTTGGTGTTGAATGGGTTAATATCATGGACCAATGCACCAAGCACATATTTGGTGTTGAATGGGTTAATATCATGAACCAATGTACCAAGCACATATTTGGTGTTGAATGGGTTAATATCATGGACCAATGCACCAAGCACATATTTGGTGTTGAATGGGTTAATATCATGGACCAATGTACCAAGCACATATTTGGTGTTGAATGGGTTAATATCATGGACCAATGCACCAAGCACATATTTGGTTTGGTGTTGAATGGGTTAATATCATGGACCAATGCACCAAGCACATATTTGGTGTTGAATGGGTTAATATCATGGACCAATGCACCAAGCATATATTTGGTGTTGAATGGGTTAATATCATGGACCAATGCACCAAGCACATATTTGGTGTTGAATGGGTTAATATCATGGACCAATGCACCAAGCACATACTTGGTGTTGAATGGGTTAATATCAATATAAATTCTATTCTATTTTGATATTCAGATTGGCGATATTTTCTTCGATATAATGATGAACAACACAGATTTCAACGTGAATATGTTCAGTGATAAACCAAAGTAAGTAGCGCTAAATTATGTGGCGGTCGGCACGAAAACGTAGCATCTGGGTGTAATTTACCGTAGCTTAAGATTTCGTATTCCTAAATCCGAATTTTTCAAAGACCTTTTGCGTCTAATACATAGAAGCAGTGGAAGTCGTGATAGCGCAGTGGATGCGCATTCGCTTCAATTGTGAAAGGTCCGGAGTTCGAGCCCCGCTGGAGCCATTACGATTGTGCCCTTGGGCAAGGCATTTAAATTCCACATGCCTCTTCTCTCTCCTTCATGGCGATGGATTCCATCAGGAATGAGGTCTCGTGAGTGATTAATATAAGTTGAAAGAACTTGTTTCGCAATCGAGCTAAAATTAATTTGTATAAACTAGAAGCAGGGCGTTGAAGACTGTCAGTCAGTCTGCCAATAATTGATATTTTTTTTACCCGGAAGACCGATTCTAAGAAAGAAATTTGTTGATGAAGATAAAATGTTTATACCTATTTATTTTCGCTCGATCATGAAACAGTTTTTGCAACATTGATAATAACTGATACCTCATTACTAATGGAATCCATTGCCATGAGGGGGAGATGTGGAATTTAATGTCTTGCCTAAGTACACCACCACCGTGGGTTCTTATAAGGCTTGAACTCGCAAACTCTCGGGTACAAGGCGAACACTGTATCCATTGCAGAACAGAGGCTCCAGATTGTGAAGATGGTACTAGCATATACCAGACCAACTAAATTATTTCACAACAATTTGCCTCCGTTGTCGAGTGGTTACGGTCACTGACTTGTATACCACTGTAACCTATCATCACTGATGGTCAGGGGTTCGAGCCCTAGGGTCTACAACAATTCACCTTCGTTTCTAGAAACAAAACACGGAAATTCTATTAATATATATCTATTTTTAGACAAGCACCTGTTATAATTTATAAGCGGTTACTTCCCTTGTAGACTATAATCTATATAATGCGTTTATTACTGTACCAGTCAGCTGTTCGCCTCCGTGGTCGAGTGGTTACGGTCGCTGACTTGTTTACCACTGTAACCTATCCTCACTGATTGTCACGGGTTTGAGCCCCGCTCAGGCCATGTCTCTTTATATGAAACAGTTGGCAGTTTCTTACGGAGGTTGGTGCACCGAGTACAGGCCCCGAGGTTATAAAAGTTTTCTCAGATCTCAAACTCAAGCTCAAATGATCTGATTGGTTGATTCTGAGTGTTACTGTCAGCTGAACCAACCAGACGCTTGAGACTGAGTTTTGAGATTGGAGAAAAGTTTTATAACCTTGGGGCCAGTGGTTAACCACTGGAGCCTTCCCTGGAAAAGTGTTATTAGGTAAACTGCCCACTTGCGATATAGCCCAAAATGGTGCTGATGCAGGCGTAAAACCCGAACAAACAAAGCTACAATAATTTGTACCATACCATGGCGACTTCCGTTTCTGTTCAATCCATTTGTTCTCATTAACCACAAACCAAATAACTTCAGAAATAGAAATATTTTCTTTCGTTCTGTTTTGGAACAATATTCAATAATTTATACAAACACAGTTGTGGACAAACGTATTTACCGAGTGTAGTACACCCCCCCCCCGTCCCACGGACATTATCCCACCTGAATACTTTAACACATGAAATAATGATAGGTAGGATTTTACCCCCGCCCCACCCATTGAAACTATTTGGTAGAACATTATTCCGTCATCATTGGAAATCATGTGTATGAATTTTAGATCTCTTATAGGGTGATAATGTGCAGGGGGATGTGGGTAATGTCAGGATGGTGGGGGATAATGTCCAGGGGGTGGGGGATAATGTCCAGGGGTGGGGTAATGTCAGTGTGGTGGGGGATAATGTCCAGTGGGTGGGGGATAATGTCCAGGGTGGTAGGTGATAATGTCCAGGGGGTGGGGGTAATGTCGATGGGTGGGGGATAATGTCCAGGGGATGGGGGTAATGTCGGGGGGGTGGGGGATAATGTACACGTGGGTGGGGATAATGTACACGTGGGTGGGGATAATGTCCAGGTGGGTGGGGGATGATGTCCAGGGGTGGGGATAATGTCCAGGGGAGGGATATGGGTAGGGGATATGTCCAGGGGGTAGGGGATAATATCCAAGGGGATGGGGATAATGTCCAGGGGGGGATAATGTCCAGGGGGGGGGGATAATGTCCAGGGGGTGGGGGATAATGTCCAGGGGGTAGGGGATATTGTCCAGGGGGTAGGGGATAATATCAAGGGGTGGGGATAATGTCCAGGGGGGTTGGGGATAATGTCCAGGGGGGTGGGGGATAATGTCCAGGGGGTGGGGGATTATGTCCAGGGGGTAGGGGATATTGTCCAGGGGGTAGGGGATAATATCCAAGGGGATGGGGATAATGTCCAGGGGGGTTGGGGATAATGTCCAGGGGGGTGGGGGATAATGTCCAAGGGGATGGGGGATTATGTCCAAGTGAGTGGGGGATTATGTCTGTTCCTAATATTTACCTAATGACTGTGTTTTTCTGTGAACATATACCTGTTGTATTGCTATCGTTGCAGGAAATTGAGTAAAGCTTTCTTCATTGTTGAAAGGACGAGAGATGGGCGACGGAACGTTGAAGTTAAGGTAAATCCGTCTTTAGTGAATGTACTTTCGGGTTTCAGTTTATAGCAGTCTCGCCGAGCCGAACATGCCAGCTCTTAGGAGTTAGAGATATGTATGAAAGTCCAAACTCTGAATATACTCAACTGGTTGCTATTGGTGACCAACCAGTAACAATAAACAATGCCAGCTCTTAGAAGTTAGAGATATATATGAAAGTCCAAACTCTGAATATACTCAACTGGTTGCTATTGGTGACCAACCAGTAACAATAAACAATGCCAGCTCTTAGGAGTTAGAGATATGTATGAAAGTCCAAACTCTGAATATACTCAACTGGTTGCTATTGGTGACCAACCAGAAGCAATAAACAATGCCAGCTCTTAGGAGTTAGAGATATGTATGAAAGTCCAAACTCTGAATATACTCAACTGGTTGCTATTGGTGACCAACCAGTAACAATAAACAATGCCAGCTCTTAGGAGTTAGAGATATGTATGAAAGTCCAAACTCTGAATATACTCAACTGGTTGCTATTGGTGACCAACCAGAAGCAATAAACAATGCCAGCTCTTAGGAGTTAGAGATATGTATGAAAGTCCAAACTCTGAATATACTCAACTTGTCGCTATTGGTGACCAACCAGTCGCAATAAACAATGCCAGCTCTTTGAAGTTAGAGATATGTATGAAAGTCCAAACTCTGAATATACTCAACTGGTTGCTATTGGTGACCAACCAGAAGCAATAAACAATGCCAGCTCTTAGGAGTTAGAGATATGTATGAAAGTCCAAACTCTGAATATACTCAACTTGTCGCTATTGGTGACCAACCAGTCGCAATAAACAATGCCAGCTCTTTGAAGTTAGAGATATGTATGAAAGTCCAAACTCTGAATATACTCAACTGGTTGCTATTGGTGACCAACCAGAAGCAATAAACAATGCCAGCTCTTAGGAGTTAGAGATATGTATGAAAGTCCAAACTCTGAATATACTCAACTTGTCGCTATTGGTGACCAACCAGTCGCAATAAACAATGCCAGCTCTTTGAAGTTAGAGATATGTATGAAAGTCCAAACTCTGAATATACTCAACTGGTTGCTATTGGTGACCAACCAGAAGCAATAAACAATGCCAGCTCTTAGGAGTTAGAGATATGTATGAAAGTCCAAACTCTGAATATACTCAACTTATCGCTATTGGTGACCAATCAGTCGCAATAAACAATGCCGATACTTGTTACGGCTTCCTAATGTTCTCTATAAACATTGGGTTTATGCTGACCGACTGAAGCATGAAACATATAGCTGTTTAAATATACTACCGTACTTGGCAGACTATACAGATTAATTGGCCCGTTGTATTTGATCAGAAGCATTAATCACGGATCGATTCATTACAGCCTCATCCCATGGTTTCATCATTGATGAATGCCCAGACGGATATGATCATGCCGACTGATAAGCTGCCGAGTTTGTGTCCGCCCGTTCCATACATGACACCAGGACAAGGTGGAGATTTTATAAACTCAGGTAAGTCATTCACGACACCAGGACAAGGTGGAGAATTTAGAGACTCGGGTAAGTCATTCACGACACCAGGGCAAGGTGGAGAATTTAGAGACTCGGGGTAAGTCATTCACGACACCAGGGCAAGGTGGAGAATTTAGAGACTCGGGTAAGTCATTCACAACACCAGGGCAAGGTGGAGAATTTAGAGACTCGGGTAAGTCATTCACGACACCAGGGCAAGGTGGAGAATTTAGAGACTCGGGTAAGTCATTCACGACACCAGGGCAAGGTGGAGAATTTAGAGACTCGGGTAAGTCATTCACGACACCAGGGCAAGGTGGAGAATTTAGAGACTCGGGTAAGTCATTCACGACACCAGGACAAGGTGGAGAATTTAGAGACTCGGGTAAGTCATTCACGACACCAGGACAAGGTGGAGAATTTATAAACTCGGGTAAGTCATTCACGACACCAGGACAAGGTGGAGAATTTATAAACTCGGGTAAGTCATTCACGACACCAGGACAAGGTGGAGAATTTATAAACTTGGTTAAATTATTCACTAGCCAGGGCAAGGTGGAGAATTTATAAACTTGGTTAAATTATTCACTAGCCAGGGCAAGGTGGCGAATTTAGAAACTCGGTTAAATTATTCACTAGCCAGGGCAAGGTGGCGAATTTAGAAACTCGGTTAAATTATTCACTAGCCAGAGCAAGGTGGCGAATTTATAAACTCGGTTAAATTATTCACTAGAAAGGGCAAGGTGGAGAATTTATAAACTCAGTTATATTATTCACTAGCCAGGGCAAGGTGGAGACTTTATAAACTCGGTTTAATTTTTCACTAGCCAGGGTAAGGTGGAGAATTTATAAACTCGGTTAAATTATTCACTAGCCAGAGCAAGGTGGAGAATTTATAAACGTGGTTAAGTCATTCACGGCACCTCTGTGCCCGAGGTTATAAAACTTTTCTCCAATCTCAAAACTCAGTCTCAATCGTCTTGATTGGTTCAGCTGACAGTAATACTCAGAATCAACCAATCAGATCACTTGAGCTTGAGTTTGAGATCTGAGAAACGTTTTATAACCTCGGTGCCAGGACAAGATGGAGACTTTATAAACTCGTTTAAGGTATTCACTAGCCAGGGCAAGGTGGAGAATTTATAAACTTATAAAAGTCGATGAAAATGTGCAACTTTCAAGTAACGGCCATTTGCACATCTTTTATCAAGTTTTACATTGGAATTGCTGCTGTAGCTGGATATGGCTGTTGATGATTTCAGCGATTGGGCATGGTTTGTATTGTTATTAGCCCAGTTTATGGCTGTCCGATTAGCGCAGTGGTTAGCACGCTCGCTTCTCACCAATGTAACCTGGGTTCGATCCTCGGACCGGGAAGTATGTGAGATGGTACAGTGGTCGCCAGATTGGACAGCTGGGTTTTCTCTGGTTTCAACCCACACGAATGACCACATTTACGCTTACCTCCGCGCCAACGAGAGTGATTGATATAAATTGTTAAAACTTGTTTCGCAATCGTTGTAAAATAAATAAAGTTTAAAACTTTGTTTATCTTTTTGACAGAGCGTATGAATACATACCGTGCTCTCATTGTATAGTTATCACACTAGTGAAATAAGAAAAATATGTAAAGACGATATTACCAGTATTATGGTATAAGTCACATCAGGTTTACAGTCAAACCTGTTTTAGTGGTCACCTCTATTAAGCAGCCAACCTGTATTAAGCAGCCAACCTGTATTAAGCAGCCTCTTTCCAGATTCTGAATATGTTGTTTTATTATATATTTGACCTCTATTAAGCAGCCACCTGTACTAAGCAGCCACTTTCTGTGATTCCCTTTGCTGGCTGCTTAAGACAGGTTTGACTGTATGCTGAAGGACACCTATTCATTTTTCAGTGAATGTAATACGGTGGTGTACGCCGCATCAGGTTCAACTGTTCAAGGACAATACGGCAGAAACGGGACCTGTTCTCGACTGTTTGAACGTGATGTCCACTTACGCCTGGAAAGTGAACAAACCTGTAAGTACATCGCTGGTTTACGAGTAAATTTGAGTGAAATATCACCTCGTCAGACCGGTATTTAGTTTAACCCTTTCCTTCATAGAGATTTAGGTTAATATACTATTATATCTCCATACAAACCACAGCCATTTAGCTATCATGCAGTGGATAAGTAGTCGCCATATCTATCCCACCTCCATAGATATTACTGGGACTACATGAGATTCTGGCCTTTATTTTGAACATTGGTTTGGCTACTACATTGTCAATGTATGTCGTATTGGTAATTGCATCAAGAGGTGCTTCTATGAGGGAAAGGGTTAAACTGTATTTATTAAAGTATACATTTTACAAGTACGTATATATAATATACAGTCCGCCTCCGTAGTTGAGTGGTTAAGGTCGCTGACTTGTATACCACTGTAACCTATCATCACTGATGGTCACGGGTTCGAGCCCCGCTCAGGCTGTGTCTCATTCATATGAAAAAGTTGGCAGTTTCTTACGGAGGTTGGTGCACCCAAGTACTGGTTAACTGCTGGAGCCTGCCCAGGAAAGGTGTTGTTAGGTAAACTGCCCGCCGGCGATATAGCCCGAAATGGTCCTGATGCAGGCGTAAAACCCGAAATATAACAATAACTAATTTATCATTGATTAGGGTGGTGATTTCCCTTTCTAAAAATATTTTTTGCCTAAACCCTTTCAACACCACAGACCTCTAAATAGGCTTACAAAAAGTGTAGATCCAGATGAGCCGGCTCGTGACGAGCCGTCTCATCAGGATCTGCATTTTTTGCCAGTGATATGACTATTTTTAGACTACATAATGTAAGTATTGGATTGGACCGGTATTTCTACTCTAGACTAGCATTCCTGTCAAACCGGGACATGAACAGCAGAGGTTTGAGTCCAACCTAGACACCATTTATGATATAATGCAATGTAATCACACGAACATTTCAGAGGGCCTCCGCGGCCGAGTGATAAAGGTCGTTTATTTCAAATCACTTGCTCTTTACCGCTGTAGGTTCGAATCCCACTGGAAGTGTCAAATTCTTTAAAGTGAGGAAGCTTGCTTGCAGAAGGTCAGGGGTTCTAGCCGGGCAGCCTGTCTCTGCCGGAAAATTGTTCGGAGGGACACCCGGCGTCTTCCTCCACCAATAAATAGCTAGTGAGTCGCTCTATGACCCAAGCTGCGACTTTAAGCGCAAAAACCACAAGCGCCAACTGTTTGCTTGTGGTATTGTTTGGTTTTAGGCTACCGTAATTTGCTATGTATAACGCGCTATCATGTATAACGCGCACCCACTTTTTGGCACGAAAACAGCATTTTTTCCCCTCCACTTAAGATTGTGTAACATGTTCATAATTTTCAAAATGGTAAGTAAATCAATTATGTGGTAAAACGCTGGACTGGTAATCCAGGGATCGCCAGGGATCGCAGGTTCGATCCCGTGTCTAACCCTAATAAAATTAACAATCTTTCAGATGGGACTTTAAACCGAAGTCTCATGTCAGTGCTTTACACCTTGCACGTAACATAACCAGAGGAGACTCTGGAATGGGTCTCTGTCTGTATCATTGCACTATCCTCCAAAAATCTAAAATGACTAATCTCTTCAGGAGGCGTCGCTCATATGGGTAACCGATAGCGACGATAAATAAACGTAAGTACACACACATGATAAGCCACTAAGTCGATGCATTAATTCACTAAATTATACTGCGTCACAGAAGTTAATGCGGAAATAGTAGCAACTCTTATGATTTATATATTTTGTTTGAAAGAAACTGTTTAAACTAATACATTATTTACTTATTTTGAAGGTATTGGACGTGATATTGAAGGTTTTCAAAGAAGGCGGTGACGTGAATCTAGACATTCCAATATTACCAGACAGGGTACCGAAGCCCGAGAGACCAGATCCAAGGTAATGAGCACAATATTGTCAGATCCGAGGTAAAGCAATATTGTCAGATCCGAGGTAAAGCAATATTGTCAGATCAGAGGTAAAGCAATATTGTCAGATCCGAGGTAATGAGCACAATATTGGCAGATCCGAGGTAAAACATAACAATATTGTCAGATCTGAGGTAAAACAATATTGTCAGATCCGAGGTAAAACATAACAATATTGTCAGATCTGAGGTAAAACAATATTGTCAGATCTGAGGTAAAACATAACAATATTGTCAGATCTGAGGTAAAACATAACAATATTGTCAGATCTGAGGTAAAACATAACAATATTGTCAGATCTGAGGTAAAACAATATTGTCAGATCCGAGGTAAAACATAACAATAGTGTCAGATCTGAGGTAAAACATAACAATATTGTCAGATCCGAGGTAAAACATAACAATATTGTCAGATCCGAGGTAAAACATAACAATATTGTCAGATCTGAGGTAAAACAATATTGTCAGATCTGAGGTAAAACAATATTGTCAGATCCGAGTTAAAGCAGAACAATATTGTCAGATCCGAGGTAAAACAGAACAATATTGTCAGATCTGAGGTAAAACATAACAATATTGTCAGATCCGAGGTAAAACATAACAATATTGTCAGATCTGAGGTAAAACAATATTGTCAGATCTGAGGTAAAACAATATTGTCAGATCCGAGTTAAAGCAGAACAATATTGTCAGATCCGAGGTAAAACAGAACAATATTGTCAGATCTGAGGTAAAACATAACAATATTGTCAGATCCGAGGTAAAACATAACAATATTGTCAGATCTGAGGTAAAACAATATTGTCAGATCTGAGGTAAAACAATATTGTCAGATCCGAGTTAAAGCAGAACAATATTGTCAGATCCGAGGTAAAACAGAACAATATTGTCAGATCTGAGGTAAAACATAACAATATTGTCAGATCCGAGGTAAAACATAACAATATTGTCAGATCTGAGGTAAAACAATATTGTCAGATCTGAGGTAAAACAATATTGTCAGATCCGAGTTAAAGCAGAACAATATTGTCAGATCCGAGGTAAAACAGAACAATATTGTCAGATCCGAGGTAAAACATGTCAAGGGCAATTAGACGCAGTACAGAGTGCAAGAACAGTAATTCTGTCCTTTGTCACTTCATTAATTACTTCCCCAGTCATATCTTCTACACGATGGAAGGGAATCATTTCCAGGCTCCATGTGTAGGATGTAAGCAGAAAACGATCCGGTATGTAAAATATTGGACTGTGTGAGGCGCGTAGCCAATATTTTACATATTGAATATGTTTGTAGCTTGCATACTATCTCTTACTTAAAATATACTTGTATAGCAATATCTTACTCATTTCTCATAGTGTCGTGGTGCACGGCACTGTTGGCACACGGCACTGTTGGCACACGGCACTGTTGGCACACGGCACTGTTGGTACGGCACTGTTGGCACGGCACTGTTGGCACGGCACTGTTGGCACGGCACTGTTGGCACGGCACTGTTGGCATGGCACTGTTGGCACGGCACTGTTGGCACGGCACTGTTGGCATGGCACTGTTGGCACGGCACTGTTGGCACACGGCACTGTTGGCACACGGCACTGTTGGCACACGGCACTGTTGGCACACGGCACTGTTGGCACGGTACTGTTGGCACGGCACTGTTGGCACGGCACTGTTGGCACGGCACTGTTGGCACGGCACTGTTGGCACGGCACGATCTGCCCAGTAACAATTGCCCATTAATTGACAAAAAGTTCACAAATTTGTGTGTCCGAATCCTGTTCTCTGTACCCAATGGGTGGACTTCTTTTAAGCTTAATCTCACTATAGTGTAGTGGTGCATGCATGAATTTCATCTCGATTAGGCCAGCAACACCTGAGTTATTGCCAGTTCTCAGTAACCAATGAGTGCAATGTTATGAAACTTAAAATAAATATGTATTACCCTAAATGTGTGCTGATCGAGTTTGGCAAGGGCTATCTATTCATCAAACTTGCTTGGTTTTTCCTTTTCATAGATAATCTTTTCCCCACAGTGTTTTTAGCTTGATTGTTTGTTTTGTTTTTCCAGCGTGCCGCCAGAGCACATAAAGGCATACAATAAAAAGATGTTTTCATACAAGAAGTCAATGTCTGAAGCGGTCAGTCTATGGTGGAGTGCTCTGTACAAACTGTCCATTGCAAATGATGTAAGTGTATAGTACAATGTAGAGATGTTTTCATACAAGAAGTCGCTGTCTGAAGCGGTCAGTCTGTGGTGGAGTGCTCTGTACAAACTGTCCATTGCAAATGATGTAAGTGTATAGTACAATGTAGAGATGTTTTCATACAAGAAGTCGCTGTCTGAAGCGGTCAGTCTGTGGTGGAGTGCTTTGTACAAACTGTCCATTGCAAATGATGTAAGTGTATAGTACAATGTAGAGATGTTTTCATACAAGAAGTCGCTGTCTGAAGCAGTCAGTCTGTGGTGGAGTGCTCTGTGCAAACTGTCCATTGCAAATGATGTAAGTGTATAGTACAATATAGAAGGTGTGGCGTCCGTGGTCCAGTGCTAGAGCGTCGGATTTGGAATCGAGCGGTCCCGGGTTCGATACTCGGTCAGGCCACGTATGTAGTGTCATTGAAGGCACCTCACACACATTGCTTAGTACTGGTTAACCACTTAGGTCGGCTAAGCCTGCCCAGGAAAACATGTCTAGGTCCCTGCAAGGGGTTTGACATTAATGGAACATACATACATACATAGAAGGTCATGTTGCATGTACATGCGGGTTGTCCCGGGTTCAACCATGGTCAGAATTGTTGGGAGAATTGAGAAAGTGCGTCCTTAAATTTATTTATTTATATTTCGGGTTTTACGCCTGCATCAGCACCATTTCGGGCTATATCGCCGGCTGGCAGTTTACCTAACAACACCTTTCCTGGGCAGGCTCCAGCGGTTAACCAGTACTTGGGTGCACCAACATCCGTAAGAAACTGCCAACTTTTTCATATAAATGAGACACAGCCTGAGAGGGGCTCGAACCCGTGACCATCAGTGATGATAGGTTACAGTGGTATACAAGTCAGCGACCATAACCACTCGACCACGGAGGCGGACTGCGCCCGTAAATACTATTATTTAATAAATTTCAACAAAGTCCGATTAAAATGCACAGTATGACCATTAAATACAACATTTTATGATTTAAATAGGAGTGCTTTACAATGGCCAGTGTATCTTACTGGATAAATAATGAAGTGCGAAGTCAAGGTCCCTAGGGCAACTATTTCGCCCAAGTCACCCTCTAGAATGAGTCCTAGCATATCGTTGGATAGTTTGACCTTGACCTTTGGCTGTTATGATGATTTTGTGATTTCAGTTGAGGGACAAGACATTCTGGCTTCCAATGAACATAGACTTCCGAGGAAGGACCTATCCTGTAGCCCCTCACCTTAGCAACCAAAGTGAGTATCTTAACGCAATAACCACCTATCCAGATCTATGCTCTACAGGAAATGAATGAATAATGAGAGACATCGGTGAGTTACTGCCCCTGAATACTCCCTAAAACAAGATCTATGCTCTACAGGAAATGAATGAATCAGTGAGTTACTGCCCCTGAATACTCCCTAAAACAAGATCTATGCTCTACAGGAAATGAATGAATCGGTGAGTTACTGCCCCTGAATACTCCCTAAAACATGATCTATGATCTACAGGAAATGAATAAATCAGTGAGTTACTGCCCCTGAATACTCCCTAAAACATGATCTATGATCTACAGGAAATGAATGAATCGGTGAGTTACTGCCCCTGAATACTCCCTAAAACATGATCTATGCTCTACAGGAAATGAATGAATCAGTGAGTTACTGCCCCTGAATACTCCCTAAAACATGATCTATGATCTACAGGAAATGAATGAATCGGTGAGTTACTGCCCCTGAATACTCCCTAAAACATGATCTATGCTCTACAGGAAATGAATGAATCAGTGAGTTACTGCCCCTGAATACTCCCTAAAACATGATCTATGATCTACAGGAAATGAATAAATCAGTGAGTTACTGCCCCTGAATACTCCCTAAAACATGATCTATGATCTACAGGAAATGAATGAATCGGTGAGTTACTGCCCCTGAATACTCCCTAAAACATGATCTATGCTCTACAGGAAATGAATAAGTTACTGCCCCTGAATACTCCCCTAAAACAAGATCTATGCTCTACAGGAAATGAATAAATTGGTGAGTTACTGCCCCTGAATACTCCCTAAAACATGATCTATGCTCTACAGGAAATGAATAAATCGGTGAGTTACTGCCCCTGAATACTCCCTAAAACAAGATCTATGCTCTACAGGAAATGAATGAATCGGTGAGTTACTGCCCCTGAATACTCCCTAAAACAAGATCTATGCTCTACAGGAAATGAATGAATCGGTGAGTTACTGCCCCTGAATACTCCCTAAAACAAGATCTATGCTCTACAGGAAATGAATGAATCGGTGAGTTACTGCCCCTGAATACTCCCTAAAACAAGATCTATGCTCTACAGGAAATGAATGAATCGGTGAGTTACTGCCTCTGAATACTCCCTAAAACAAGATCTATGCTCTACAGGAAATGAATGAATCGGTGAGTTACTGCCCCTGAATACTCCCTAAAACATGATCTACAGGAAATGAATGAATCAGTGAGTTACTGCCCCTGAATACTCCCTAAAACATGATCTATGATCTACAGGAAATGAATGAATTGGTGAGTTACTGCCCCTGAATACTCCCTAAAACAAGATATATGCTCTACTGGAAATGAATGAATCGGTGAGTTACTGCCCCTGAATACTCCCTAAAACAAGATCTATGCTCTACAGGAAATGAATGAATCGGTGAGTTACTGCCCCTGAATACTCCCTAAAACATGATCTATGCTCTACAGGAAATGAATGAATAATAGAGACACGGTGAGTTACTGCCCCTGAATACTCCCTAAAACAAGATCTATGCTCTACAGGAAATGAATGAATAATGAGAGACATCGGTGAGTTACTGCCCCTGAATACTCCCTAAAACAAGATCTATGATCTACAGGAAATGAATGAATAATGAGAGACATCGGTGAGTTACTGCCCCTGAATACTCCCTAAAACAAGATCTATGCTCTACAGGAAATGAATGAATCGGTGAGTTACTGCCCCTGAATACTCCCTAAAACAAGATCTATGCTCTACAGGAAATGAATGAATTGGTGAGTTACTGCCCCTGAATACTCCCTAAAACATGATCTATGATCTACAGGAAATGAATGAATTGGTGAGTTACTGTCCCTGAATACTCCCTAAAACAAGATCTATGATCTACAGGAAATGAATGAATCGGTGAGTTACTGCCCCTGAATACTCCCTAAAACAAGATCTATGCTCTACAGGAAATGAATGAATCGGTGAGTTACTGCCCCTGAATACTCCCTAAAACATGATCTATGCTCTACAGGAAATGAATGAATCGGTGAGTTACTGCCCCTGAATACTCCCTAAACCAAGATCTATGCTCTACAGGAAATGAATGAATCAGTGAGTTACTGCCCCTGAATACTCCCTAAAACAAGATCTATGCTCTACAGGAAATGAATGAATCAGTGAGTTACTGCCCCTGAATACTCCCTAAAACAAGATCTATGCTCTACAGGAAATGAATGAATAATGAGAGACATCGGTGAGTTACTGCCCCTGAATACTCCCTAAAACAAGATCTATGATCTACAGGAAATGAATGAATCGGTGAGTTACTGCCCCTGAATACTCCCTAAAACATGATCTATGATCTACAGGAAATGAATGAATTGGTGAGTTACTGCCCCTGAATACTCCCTAAAACAAGATCTATGCTCTACAGGAAATGAATGAATAATGAGATACATCGGTGAGTTACTGCCCCTAAATACTCCCTAAAACATGATCTAAGCTCTACAGGAAATGAATGAATAATGAGATACATCGGTGAGTTACTGCCCCTAAATACTCCCTAAAACATGATCTATGCTCTACAGGAAATGAATGAATAATGAGAGACATCGGTGAGTTACTGCCCCTAAATACTCCCTAAAACATGGTCTATGCTCTACAGGAAATGAATGAATAATGAGAGACATCGGTGAGTTACTGCCCCTGAATACTCCCTAAAACAAGATCTATGCTCTACAGGAAATGAATGAATTGGTGAGTTACTGCCCCTGAATACTCCCTAAAACATGATCTATGCTCTACAGGAAATGAATGAATAATGAGAGACATCGGTGAGTTACTGCCCCTGAATACTCCCTAAAACAAGATCTATGCTCTACAGGAAATGAATGAATTGGTGAGTTACTGCCCCTAAATACTCCCTAAAACATGATCTATGCTCTACAGGAAATGAATGAATAATGAGAGACATCGGTGAGTTACTGCCCCTAAATACTCCCTAAAACATGATCTATGCTCTACAGGAAATGAATGAATAATGAGAGACATCGGTGAGTTACTGCCCCTGAATACTCCCTAAAACATGATCTATGCTCTACAGGAAATGAATGAATAATGAGAGACATCGGTGAGTTACTGCCCCTGAATACTCCCTAAAACATGATCTATGCTCTACAGGAAATGAATGAATTGGTGAGTTACTGCCCCTAAATACTCCCTAAAACATGATCTATGCTCTACAGGAAATGAATGAATAATGAGAGACATCGGTGAGTTACTGCCCCTAAATACTCCCTAAAACATGATCTATGCTCTACAGGAAATGAATGAATAATGAGCGACATCGGTGAGTTACTGCCCCTAAATACTCCCTAAAACAAGATCTATGCTCTACAGGAAATGAATGAATAATGAGAGACATCGGTGAGTTACCGCCCCTAAATACTCCCTAAAACATGATCTATGCTCTACAGGAAATGTATGAATAATGAGAGACATCGGTGAGTTACTGCCCCTGAATACTCCCTAAAGTATATATGTCCTATTAAGTGTTTTCCTTTGTTTTTATCGTTGTTTCCTTTGCACAACATGCTAGCAATTTTATTTCACTGTCGCTTCTTATAATTATTAAATTACTATATCTCAACAGGTCTCCCACAGTACATGCAATGGGTACTTATTTGTAAATGAATGTTATCAGTTAATTAACACAATGTTGATAAAATCACAATTATCATACCGCTATATCTGGTTAAACAGTAAAAACAAAGGATTCAAACTCAAAGGACCTATTCACATTTTGGAATAAATTGGACTTTATCTGCCAAGGGAGGTAATAGAAAAATACAGATGTCTCTCATTGTGAGCAATTCATTGATAATAGCCTTGTATAACAGCTGTTTCCATCCATACAACTCCTGAAACAGATGGATCTGTAGTCTAGTGGTAACACGCTGGATTGGTAATCCAGGGATCGCAGGTTCGATCCCCCGTCTGACCCTAATAAAATTAACAGTCTTTCAGATGGGATGTTAAACCGAGGTCTCGTGTCGGTGCTTTACACCGTGCACGTAAAAGAACCAGAGGAGATTCTGGAATGGGTCTCAGTCTGTATCATGCACTGTCCTCCAAAATCTAAAATAACTAATCTCTTCAGGAGGCGTCGCTCATACGGGCAACCAGTAGCGACGATAAATAAAACGTAAAAACAACTGCTCTTTTCTATACTAATACTAATTTTTTAAATATTTTTTTCTTCTTGCTTTTTCCCCCAATTTTCCATTTGATTCTGGATACCGTTCAAACGGTATTTGCAAAGAACATAGAGCCAGATCAGCCACCACGGAACGTGCCGTCTTATCAGGCTCTATGCTCTATACCCAAAATAGCTTGTACATGTATTTCCCAATTCTAAAAATAGCTAACATAGAGTCACGCTGTTACGTCTGGTTTCCTAACAGTTATGCGCTTGAATGTATATATACAATTTGCAAAACTGTCTATTCCCGCATTTCCAGACTTCAAAAAAAAGTTGAACCTCCCTAGAACAACAACCTCTACAACAACCAATCTCGATGTATCCAGATGGTGTTTGCTCTGGAGAGGTTTGACTGTATATAGGTTAAAATTCATTATCTTATATTTTGAGTGTCTAAGTCCTCAATAATTAAAGAATATATTCTAATAATATCTTTTACACATACCTTGTTTTACACATACCTTGTTTTACACATACCTTGTTTTACACATACCTTGTTTTACACATACCTTGTTTTACAGATCCTGATTATGTGAAAGCCCTTATGCTGTTTGGTAAAGGGAAACCACTAGGGGATGTAGGTTTTGATTGGTTGAAAGTTCATCTAATTAACCTGACGGAGCTGAAGAAGAGGTGTGTATCCTGTATTATTATATCTCGCGTGACCACTCGATGGCGACGCCTCGGTTAATGTTCGATGGCGACGCCTCGGTTAATGTTCGATGGCGACGCCTCGGTTAATGTTCGATGGCGACGCCTCGGTTAATGTTCGATGGCGACGCCTCGGTTAATGTTCAATGGCGACGCCTCGGTTAATGTTCGATGGCGACGCCTCGGTTAATGTTCAATGGCGACGCCTCGGTTAATGTTCGATGGCGACGCCTCGGTTAATGTTCAATGGCGACGCCTCGGTTAATGTTCATGCTCTCGGGGCGATATATTTTCATATTGATCCACAACAGAAAAAGGCAATTACTCATTTTATCTTCAATGGCGACGCCTCAGTTAATGTTCATGCTCTCGGGGCGATATATTTTCATATTGATCCACAACAGAAAAAGGCAATTACTCATTTTATCTTCAATGGCGACGCCTCGGTTAATGTTCATGCTCTCGGGGTGATATATTTTTATATTGATCCACAACAGAAAAAGGCAATTACTCATTTTATCTTCAATGGCGACGCCTCGGTTAATGTTCATGCTCTCAGGTGATATATTTTTATATTGCCCTCTGACGAATGCAATATTTATATAATATCCTATTTTCATATTGATCCACAACAGAAAAAGGCAATTACTCATTTTATCTTCAATGGCGACGCCTCGGTTAATGTTCATGCTCTCGGGGCGATATATTTTCATATTGATCCACAACAGAAAAAGGCAATTACTCATTTTATCTTCAATGGCGACGCCTCGGTTAATGTTCATGCTCTCAGGTGATATATTTTTATATTGCCCTCTGACGAATGCAATATTTATATAATATCCTATTTTCATATTGATCCACAACAGAAAAAGGCAATTACTCATTTTATCTTCAATGGCGACGCCTCATTTAATATTCATGCTCTCGGGGCGATATATTTTCATATTGCCCTCTGAGGAATGCAATATTTATATAATATCCTATTTTAATATTGATCCACAACAGAAAAAGCCAAGTACTCATTTTATCTGTGAGGGGGCATCCGTGGACGAGTCGTTTAAGGTCGATGACTTCACATCACTTGACACTAACCTGGGGGTGTTGATTATTCCATGCAAGGAAGCTATCCAGCTGGCTTGCGGTGGGTATACCTGGGTACCCGTCCATGCATGAAATACTGGGGAGTCGCCATATGACCAAAGCTGTTGGTACGACTTTAAATCCCCCCAAAACAATTGTTGTCCTAAATGTCTTCCCTTGAAGTGTTTCACCCACATGACAAAAGCTGTTGTTTCGACTTTAAATCCCCCCAAAACAATTGTTGTCCTAGATGTCTTCCCTTGAAGTGTTTCACCCACATGACCAAAGCTGTTGGTACGACTTTAAAACAAACAAACAATCATTGTCCTAGATGTCTTCCCTTGAAGTGTTTCACCCACATGACCAAAGCTGTTGTTTCGACTTTAAATCCCCCCAAAAACAAAGTGTTCCAGCAGGGCACAAACTCTTGGCCTTTTGCTCCTGAAACAAACGCTCTATCACGACTTCCACCCCTAATATTGAAAATCATTGAGAAATTCGAAGCTGTGTGTTTGATATTTTGTTTGTGTTGTGCATATAGTGACCTCGTGAGGCGTATTCTAATGACCCATTCCTACCTACCGGTAGATATGGTAACGTTTTAATGTCTGAAGTCCGCCTCCGTGGTCGAGTGGTTACAGTCGCTGACTTGTATACCACTGTAACCTATCATCACTGATGGTCACGGGTTCGAGCCCCGCTCAGGCCGTTTCTCATTTATATGAAAAAGTTGGTAGTTTCTTACGAAGGTTGGTGCACCCAAGTACTGGTTAACCGCTGGAGCCTGCCCAGGAAAGGTGTTGTTAAGTAAATTGCCCGCCGGCGATATAGCCCGAAATGGTGCTGATGCAGGCGCAAAACCCGAAATATAGCATAATTTAATGTCTGTGATTTGGTTGTTAGGGACTCGTTGGAAGAGAGATTGACGTATGCTGACGAAGTTATGCCTCAGATTCTTGATTCAGCCGAGAATCCATTAACGGTAAGTTTTTTGTAAGCTTGCTCTATTTGTACTAGTTCTGTTTATTGCACATCTAATGCAGTTAGTATATACTTTATTTATTTTACAATGATTGCATAACAAGCTTTAACTACTTATATTAATCACTTCCGTATGAGCGGATGAAAGAGTATATACATGTATATTCCCACAGTGGTCTGTATTCACAGCATGGTCATTGTTCACAGGTTGTTGGGTCTTTTATGCACTGGTAAGGTGGTCTATTCCCACAGTGGTCTGTATTCACAGCATTCTCATTGTTCACAGGTTGTTGTGTCTTTTATAGGCAGGTAAGGTGGTCTATTCCCACAGTGGTCTGTATTCACAGCATGGTCATTGTTCACAGGTTGTTGTGTCTTTTATGGGCAGGTAAGGTGGTCTATTCCCACAGTGGTCTGTATTCACAGCATGGTCATTGTTCACAGGTTGTTGCATCTTTCACTGGTAAGGTGGTCTATTCCCACAGTGGTCTGTATTCACAGCATTCTCATTGTTCACAGGTTGTTGTGTCTTTTATAGGCAGGTAAGGTGGTCTATTCCCACAGTGGTCTGTATTCACAGCATGGTCATTGTTCACAGGTTGTTGCGTCTTTCACTGGTAAGGTGGTCTATTCCCACAGTGGTCTGTATTCACAGCATGGTCATTGTTCATAGGTTGTTGCGTCTTTTATAGGCAGGTACGGTGGTCTATTCCCACAGTGGTCTGTATTCACAGCATGGTCATTGTTCACAGGTTGTTGCGTCTTTCACTGGTAAGGTGGTCTATTCCCACAGTGGTCTGTATTCACAGCATGGTCATTGTTCACAGGTTGTTGTGTCTTTTATAGGCAGGTAAGGTGGTCTATTCCCACAGTGGTCTGTATTCACAGCATGGTCATTGTTCACAGATTGTTGCGTCTTTTATGCACTGGTAAGGTGGTCTATTCCCGCAGTGGTCTGTATTCACAGCATGGTCATTGTTCACAGGTTGTTGTGTCTTTTATATGCAGGTTGTTTTTAAGCACAGGTTAGACTTATCTGTATGTACATTTCTAAGATATTGATTTATACACACTTCGTTTGGATGTTTAGGGTGACAAGTGGTGGATGGAATCGGAGAATCCGTGGCAGACACTCGCTGCCTGTATGGAAGTAGCCGCTGCAACTAAAAGCGGAGATCCGAGCCAATATGTGTCCGACTTTCCGATACATCAGGATGGATCCTGCAACGGATTGCAGCACTATGCTGCATTAGGACGGGATGCTACTGGTGCACGATCGGTGAACCTGAAGTCGTACGCGGCAACACCAGCGGACATATATTCGGACGTCGTGGATTTGGTAAGTGTGCAGATTACGAATATTATCTCGAGATATAATTGCAATTATGTACCTCTCACCTCTGTGGATTCGAATCCCACTGGGTTTCAAATTCTTTCTGTCCAACTGTCCACCACCGTCGTTGAGTTGTTAAGGTCGCTGACCTGAATACCACTGTAAGACTTGTATACCACTGTAACCTATCATCACCGATGGTCACTGGTTCGAGCCCCGCTCAGGCCTTTTCTGTTTATATGAAAAAGTTGGCAGTGTCTTATGACGGAGGTTGGTGCAGGTATGGAAAGAGATAGTGTAATTTATTGGGATATGAATTTTACCATTGCAGGTTCGGAAGGTGATAGAGTAGTTTATTGGGATATGAATTTTACCATTGCAGGTACGGAAGGAGATAGAGTTTGATATTGACAATAGAAGCGGAGATGCTGTAATCGCCGAGCTATGTCAACCATTTCTGGAGAGGAAGGTAGGTCGCGGTAATCCCCTGGGGGTGAAGTCAGGGTCCCTAGGATCCGCCTCCGTGGTTAAGTCGCTGACTTGTATACCACTGTAACCTATCCCGTGGTCGAGTGGTTAAGTCGCTGACTTGTATACCACTGTAACCTATCATCACTTGTTTGAGTCCCGCTCAGGCTGTGTCTTATTTATATGAAAAAGTGGGCAGTTTCTTTTACGTAGGTTGGTGCACCAAGTATTGGTTAACTGCTGGAGCCTGCCCAGGAAAGGTGTTGTTAGGTAAACTGCCTGCCGGCGATGTAGCCCAAAATGGTGCAGATGCAGGCGTAAAACCCGAACTCATCAACAATGACTGGGTTGTTGGGTAAACGATTTAGGCTGCCTCTAGTTCATAAGTTTTAATTAATCACCCCTTTGACATGGATGAAAGCATATATGTGGTCATTTGTGTGGGAGGAAACCGGAGTACACGGAGAAAACCCACCTGTCCGCAGGGTTCATTCTAGGTCAGCATTTTTGAAAGCAAGTGAGAAAGCACACGATCACGTCTTTGAATGGCGTTATTAAATAAATTTCAACAAAATATGGTTAAAATGCACAGTATTACCATTAAATACAACATTTGAATAGAAGGAGTGCTTTATAATGGGCCAGTGTATCTTACTTTTTTTTAAGGGAGAAGTTAGGGGGGCCCCCTGAGGGTGAAGTCATCAGAAGTCGGGGCCCCCTGAGGGCGAAGTCAGGATCCCTAGGGCGACTATTTCGCACACATCGCCCTTAAGAATGAGCCCTGTGTCCGATCTGGCGATCACCGTACCATCTCATATACTATCCCGGTCCGAGGATCGAACACTGTTTAAAGTGAAAAGCGAATGTGCTAGCCACTGCGCTGATCGGACCGGCTTATGGTCATGAATGTCAAGTTGTGCACTTGCCGTGCTTATTTCTCTGCCCATTGCAACAAGAGAATCGCTTCTCACCAATGCGACCCGGGTTCGATCCTTGGACAGGGAAGTATGTGAGATGGTACAATGGTCGCCAGATCGGACAGGTGGGTTTTCTCCGGGTACTCCGGTTTCCTCCCACATGAATGACCACATTTACGCTTTCATCCGCGCCAACGAGAGTGATTAATATAAGTTGTAAAATAAATAAAAAATTGCACGGGATAATTGTGACGTTGATGTCCACCTCGTGTCCTACAGGTAATCAAGCAGACGATAATGACGACCGTGTATGGAGTTACGATGTTCGGCGCCAAGCTACAGATCCAACGTCAGCTGGGATATAAAGATTTCCCGGAAGAACATATTCTTGTCGCTAGTAGATACCTGGCGCAGAAAACATTCCATTGCCTAAACAATCTGTTCACATCGGCTCGACAGATACAGGTATTTCATTTCATGATTTTCCAATGGATTAATCATGAGATATTTACATCGTTAGTGCATTTCATTCGATGAACATATCTGCTCTGTTTGTATCTATCTTCATTTGAATTTCCTCACTAATGATATGCAGCATGCGAGTTTGCAGTATTGGGCAGCGTCTCTTTGATAATAGAGGCGTGTCTTATAGATTCCGCTGTTCCCAGGATAATCTAAATTACCATATCCTATACGTGGCAAGACACAAATCTAGCCTAATTAAGGCATAGAGTTTTCCCACCGTCTGTGTGTCGCACCCATAAAATAATATTTCTGTGGCTAAGAGAACAAAAAGGTTTACTGTCTAGTGGTCTAGGGTTAGGGGTTATGTGGCTATAAATACTTTGGTGTGGCTATATCCAGGGATCGCAGGTTCGAACCCCCCCCCCCCCTACCGTCTGACCTTATATAATAACTGGTTTGTTTATACGTTAGACATTTTAAAGTGCACAGGTTCTTTCATCAAACTTTACAGACGGATCTGTAGTCTAGTGGCATCACGCTGAACTGGTAATCTCTTCTGTGAAAGGTTGATACATAACTGAACACGAAAATCAATTGAAATAAATTCAATCCCCCGTCTGACCCTAATAAAATGAACAGTCTTTCAGTTGGGACTTTAAACCGAGGTCTCGTGTCGGTGCTGTACACTGTGCATGTAAAAGAAACAGAGGAGACTCTGGAATGGGTCTCTGTTTGTATCATTGCACTATTCTCCAAAAATCTAAATTAACTAATCGGCTATAAATAAACATTAAACACACACTCAATTTTGTTTATGTGGCTATAGAGAACAAAACAATAGCCACTTAATATGCAATTTGGCTCTGTCCGTCTGTCCGTCCGAGTTAATATTTCCATTCTGGCTTTGTGGGGTGGTCGAGTGTTTACTGTTGTTAACTTCAAATCACTTGCCACTCACTGCTTTACGTTCGAATTACACCGGGGTGGACATTTGTTTCACGTGAGGAAGTTATCAATGTGGAAGGTTGGTGGTTCTATCTGTCCATTCATAAAATAGCGATCAGAGCGGATCTGATGGTGTTCTTGGCACAGCGTGTTCTGTAGCTGTATACAATTAAACCTGTCTTAAGCAGCCAGCCAAGGGAGTCAGAGAAAGTGGCTGCTTAGTACAGGTGGCTGCTTAATAGAGGTGAAATATATAGTAAAACAACCAATTGGGTGTCTGGAAACTGGCTGCTTAGTACAGGTGGCTGCTTAATATAGGTGAAATATATAGTAAAACAACCAATTGGGTGTCTGGAAACTGGGTGCTTAATACAGGTTGGTTGCTTAATAGAGGTGACCACTAAC
This sequence comes from Archivesica marissinica, assembly GCA_014843695.1. Taxonomy (NCBI): domain Eukaryota; kingdom Metazoa; phylum Mollusca; class Bivalvia; order Venerida; family Vesicomyidae; genus Archivesica; species Archivesica marissinica. Next base: position 56,172,356 of record CM026401.1, read on the forward strand.
AGGTTTGACTGTAGAATGTTTAATTTGTTATTAATATATTGTATATTACAGAATTGGTTCGACCAGTGCTCTGTAGCCATAGGTCGCTCAGGACACTCCGTGGAATGGAAGACTCCGCTCAACTTTGTCTGTATCCAGCCATACTTCAGGAGCAAGCCGCAGCCCCCCAACATGCCGGATAAGGTCTACAATTATTTAATCACGAAAACATACTCGTTAAGGTTGGTTTACTTTCTTTAATAATTTTACTTGTTTACTTTTGTGCTTACGCTTGCAAATACAAATCTTGGGTTCAATCGTACTCTAACACCTGTGAACAACTGATGGTCACTGGTTCGAGTCCCGCTAAGGCTGTGTCTCATTTATATGAAAAAGTTGGCAGTTTCAGTTTTGACACTAATAACTGTTGGAGAGTGGCCATATGACTGACCTAAGCTGTTGACTTTACATTCCCAAAACAAACATATAATAAACAGAAAATTCAATACTTTTAGTACGAATTTCCTAAAAACAAACAAATATTTCCATACCTCATTGGAAAGCATAAAATAGAGCTATATTAATGCTTGAGAATGTTTTTCATTTCTTCAGAGTTGCGGATGTGCATAAACAAAAGAATGGATTTGCTCCAAACTTTATCCACTCTCTTGATTCTACCCACATGATGTTGACCTCGTTATATTGTTACAGGTAAGACCGAGTCTTAGGGTCCATCCCACATACACGCTCTCTCCTATTTGGAATATGTGAGATGGTACGGTTGTCGCTGGATCGGACAGGTGGGGTTTTCTCCGGGTACTCCGGTTTGCACCAACACGAATGACCACATTTACGCTTTCATCCGTGCCAATGAGAATGATTTAATATAAGTTGTTAAAACTTGCTTCTCAATCATTGTAAATTAAGTAAATAAAGTATATACTTACCTATTTTATAAAGTTGAATTTTTGATTAGATTTTTGTTCTAAGTTATATCTTTAACCCTTTCCCTCAAGAGAAGCACCTCTTGACACCATTACGACATACCGTCAAACCTGTCTTAAGCATAGCACCCAAGTACTGGTTAACCATTGGAGCCTGCCCAGGAAAGGTGTTGTTAGGTAAACTGCCCGTCGGCGATATAGCCCGAAATGGTGCTGATGCATGCGTAAAACCCGAAATATAAATACTGTCTTAAGCAGCCAGCCAAGGGAATCACAGAAAGTGGCTGCTTAGCACAGGTGGCTGCTTAATAGAGGTCAAATGCATAATAAAACAACAGATTGGGAATCTTGAAACTGGCTGCTTAATACAGGCTGGTTGCTTAACCCATTCAACACCAAGTAACTCACATGGACTGGTCCATGATATTCATAAACCAATAAATGAATCAGAAAATCACATTTGGACAAGTTCATTTATCAAAATGGGTAATTATGTCTAAATATAGTCATATCACTGGCAAAAAGTGCAGATCCTGATGAGACGGCTCGTCACGAGCCGGCTCATCTGGATCTACACTTTTTGTAAGCCTATTTAGAGGTCTGTGGTGTTGAAAGGGTTAATAGAGGTGACCACTAACACAGGTTTGACTGTACATTCAAGTCGGACCAAGCAAAAGGCTTCGACATAACCGAACGTTTGACTTAACGAAATTCAATATAAACGGAGCCAGTTATATATGTAAAATGGTAGTGTCTGAAATGGGACTTGGATCCGACGTCGAGATAACCGGAGAATTCGACACAACCGACTGACATAACGGATGTAGACTGTATTACATAATATTTAAGAAATAATAAGTATCAACCGTGGTATATCGCAGAATAAGCCGAGTTTGAAGTTCTTATACGTAGAAATATATTACGAAGGCCTGAGTGATATATTTCTACGCATAAGAATGACAAACGAGGGTTATTCTGCGATATACCACAGTTGATACTTATTATTTCGATTCTAACACGACTTACTTCTAATAATTTTAAAGGAGTATTTTCTTCAAACGCCGCTGCATTTGGCTTTCGAAATTTCCTCCCGCGTAAGGGGTGATGACGTTATTTTTTATGGAAAATATCAATCTAGTGCATAAATGAACAAAAGTTGTAACTGATCAATAATTTTATTTATTTTGTCAAATAAAACTGTACAGAATAGTAACTGAAACGTTACTTAACAGAAAAACAAGACGGACAAGAGATTATCTGATTCTAAAAATAGCTCACTTCCGCGAATTCCCACGGTATTTTTTACAAACATCACGTGACTTCCATTCATAAAACTTTACACTCATTGTATAAATGGAATAGCCAAAAACACGGTGCGCGCGCAGCATAGTTCAAGGTAGGTATATCGCAGAATAACCCGAGGTAGGTTTTACTCTACAAGTATGTATGTTATTAGCTGTGTCGTGTTAGAATATGTAATAATGGAAATCATTGTCTTAAATTTGCAGGAAGGGTTTGATGTATTCTTCGGTGCATGACTCGTACTGGACTCACGCCTGTGATGTGGACGAGATGAACCGGGTAAGTACCTTTGTACATGATAATGCCATACCCCACCCAACCACATCAAAAAGGGATTCGAATAAGTTATACTTTTTTCCCAATCCTATCTGTGCTATTGTAACTAGTCCTATGTTATGTACCATTCTTGAATAAAATATTGTTTAACGCCTGTGATGTGGACGAGATGAACCGGGTAAGTACCTTTGTACATGATAATGCCATACCCCACCCAACCACCTCAAAAAGGGATAAGTTACTATGCAACTTTTCCCCCAATCCTAACTGTGCTATTGCAACTAGTCCTATGTTATGTACCATTCTTGAATAAAAATATTGTTTAAACTAACCACCTTAAACAAGTTTGGAAAGAGGATGTGTAGGGAATGGCTTCGGTAGTTGGTTCCTCTGCATGAGAGCAAGTGTCTTGTTGGGAACCAACTCCGTGGTCTAGTGGTTATGGTCGCCGACTTGTATACCACTGTAACCTATCATCACTGATGGTCACGGGTTCGAGCCCCGCTCAGGCTGTGTCTCATTTATATGAAAAAGTTGGCAGTTTCTTACGGAGGTTGGTGCACCCAAGTACTGGTTAACCGCTGGAGCCTGCCCAGGAAAGGTGTTGTTTGGTAAACTGCCCGCCGGCGATATAGCCCAAAATGGTGCTGATGCAGGCGTAAAACCCGAAATATAACATTGTCGGGAACCAACTCCGTGGTCTAGTGGTTACGGTTGCCGACTTGTATACCACTGTAACCTATCATCACTGATAGTCACTGGTTCGAGACCTGCTTTGTTTTTGTAGTGGCTTTCGACACACCAATTAGCCGTCTGCTATTGTGTCATCCTGCAGCTATGTAATAACTCCATTTAGTTGGAACTGATATTTTGAACGGTTGGAACTGATATTTTGAACGGTTGGAACTGATATTTTGAACGGTTGGAACTGATATTTTGAACGGTTGGAACTGATATTTTGAATGGTTGGAACTGATATTTTGAACGGTTGGAACTGATATTTTGAACGGTTGGAACTGATATTTGATATTTTGAACAGTTGGAACTGATATTTTGAACAGTTGGAACTGATATTTTGAACAGTTGGAACTGATATTTTGAACGGTTGGAACTGATATTTTGAACGGTTGGAACTGATATTTGATATTTTGAACAGTTGGAACTGATATTTTGAACAGTTGGAACTGATATTTTGAACGGTTTTGGGATTGGTTTAAACATATTTATTTTCTATCATGTACATGAATATTTACAACAATTGAAGTAAGGAATTGGACAGAAAGCTATACAGCTTATTGTTGTCGTCTCCTGCTTAGAGTTGATTTAAACATATTTATTTTCTATCATGTACATGAATATTTACAACAATTGAAGTAAGGAATTGGACAGAAAGCTATACAGCTTGGTTTAAACATATTTATTTTCTATCATGTACATGATTATTTACAACAATTGAAATAAGGAATTGGACAGAAAGCTATACAGCTTATGGTTGTCGTCTCGTTCCTATATAATTTACACAAACATTGCATGGCATGGCAATCACCTGTTGATGCTTAACCCTTTCAACACCACAGACCTCTAAATAGGCTTACAAAAAGTGTAGATCCAGATGAGCCGGCTCATGACGAGCCGTCTCATCAGGATCTGCACTTTTTTGCCAGTAATATTTATTACTATTTTTAGATAAAATTACCCATTTTGATAAATGAACTGGTCCAAAGGTAATTTTCTTATTAATTTATTGGTCTGAAAATATCATGGACCAGTCCATGTCAGTTACTTGGGGTTGAATGGGTTAAACTTTAAACATATTTATGTTCTATCATGTACATGGTTATTTACAACATTTGAAATAAGGAATTGGACAGAAAGCTATACAGCTTATGGTTGTCGTCTCGTTACTAGGGAAATAAGGAATTGGACAGAAAGCTATACAGCTGATGGTTGTCGTCTCGTTAGAAATAAGGAATTGGACAGAAAGCTATACAGCTGATGGTTGTCGTCTCGTTACTAGGGAAATAAGGAATTGGACAGAAAGCTATACAGCTGATGGTTGTCGTCTCGTTACTAGGGAAATAAGGAATTGGACAGAAAGCTATACAGCTGATGGTTGTCGTCTCGTTACTAGGGAAATAAGGAATTGGACAGAAAGCTATACAGCTGATGGTTGTCGTCTCGTTACTAGGGAAATAAGGAATTGGACAGAAAGCTATACAGCTGATGGTTGTCGTCTCGTTACTAGGGAAATAAGGAATTGGACAGAAAGCTATACAGCTTATGGTTGTCGTCTCCTTCCTATATAATTTACACAAACATTGCATGGCATGGCAATCACCTGTTGATGCTTAACCCTTTCAACACCACAGACCTCTAAATAGGCTTACAAAAAGTGTAGATCCAGATGAGCCGGCTCGTGACGAGCCGTCTCATCAGGATCTGCACTTTTTGCCAGTGATATGACTATTTTTAGGGTTTAGGATTTGTAATGTTGTTATAAAATCCTCTTTTGTAGATAACGAGGGAGCAGTTCATAGCGCTACATAACCAACCAATCCTACAAAACCTCTCGCAGTACTTTATAGATAGAGCCATTGAAAGGTAACTTTGCCGAAAATCAATTCTGAATTTCTTGAGAACCTATTTTTCCACCCAGTCCCAAACCGTTACGAGGCAGTTGTGATTAAGCTCGGCTTGAGTGGTTACGGTCCTTGACTTCAAATCACTTGCCCCTCACTGCTGAATGTTTGAATCCCACTGGAAGTTATCCAGCTGACTGGAAGTAGGTCGGTGGTTCTATGCCTGCAATGCTGCTCAGATAATAGCTGGAGAGTTGCCGTATGACCGAAGCTGTTTGTGCAACTTTAAACCCAAAAAACAAACAAGCAAAAACTATAACAACTACAGTCAAACCTGTGTTAGTGGTCAACCTGTATTAAGCAGCCAACCTGTACTAGGCAGCCACTTTCTGTGATTCCCAATATGTTGTTTTATTATATATTTTACCTCTATTGAGTAGCCACCTGTATTAGGCAGCCACTTTCTGTGATTCCCAATATGTTGTTTTATTATATATTTTACCTCTATTGAGTAGCCACCTGTATTAGGCAGCCACTTTCTGCGATTCCCAATATGTTGTTTTATTATATATTTTACCTCTATTGAGTAGCCACCTGTATTAGGCAGCCACTTTCTGCGATTCCCAATATGTTGTTTTATTATATATTTTACCTCTATTGAGTAGCCACCTGTATTAGGCAGCCACTTTCTGTGATTCCCAATATGTTGTTTTATTATATATTTTACCTCTATTGAGTAGCCACCTGTACTAAGCAGCCACTTTCTCTTGACTCCCTTGGCTGGCTGCTTAAGACAGGTTTGACTGTATTAGTGCTTATTGATTTAGGAATTTGGCGATGTGTTGATAGCCCCATCATTCCTTTATCATCGAGTTTATTGTCTGTCCATCAGTAGCGAACCTCCGATATATTTCCTTCTCTTTCTTAGATATTTTTTATTACCGTCAAACCTGTCTTAAGCAGCCAGCCAAGGGAGTCAAGAGAAAGTGGCTGCTTAGCACAGGTGGCTGCTTGATAGAGGTCATATATATAATAAAACAACCGATTGGGAATCTGGAAACTGGCTGCTTAATACAGGTTGGCTGCTTAATAGAGGTGACCACTAACACAGGTTTGACTGTTTTTACTTGATTTTATTTTTATTATTTTTTATTAATTTTTTATTAATATTTCTTGTACGGTATTTTTATTAATTATTATTTCTTATATATTTCAGGGATGACCTGACGGCAGAACAATATGCCAAATTAAACAGCATTTTTTCTGCTGTACCCGAGCGAGGTAAGCTTTTGTTACTCTGTATTGGGGATTGTACTTGCGATGTTTTAGTTTACATGTATATGCAGCATCCCACATTCATAGCTTGATCAGCAACGTAAACACAGAAAGGCTCGTGCTCATGGTTCCCGCTTTCGGTCGTCAATGGCGCGAATTGTGACAAAAAACAAATATTGTTGCTAAATCTTTCTGAATTACCCAAAATATTTGGCGCAACTTTTTTCTCTTTTGCGCAACATGTTTTTATCAAATGGATCACAATGGCACCTACATCCGTTGTGTTGAATTCCGTTGGACCGAACAAAATATTTCGACATAACTCCGAAGTTTGACTGAGCCAGTTATATGTACAATGATAGTGTCTGAAACGTGACTGATCCGACTTCGAGATAACCTGTGAATTCGACATGACCGACTTTGACATAACGGTTGTAGACTGTATTACGCCAATTTAGCAAGAAATTAACAATTTTAGACACCACAACCATCTATGCACTTCTGAAAATGTATCCATGCATTTCTTGAAACTTTTTTTTTTTTTTAATTAAAAATTAAAAAAATGCATTTCCATTGTACTTTGTTTATGTATTGTTTGCTATAAATATGTTATCATATTTAATGCAATAAATATATTGAATTGAATGTAAGTAAACCGTTTATCTTTTTATTTCAGGCGATTTTGATTTAAACGAGGTAATGAAATCAACGTATTTCTTCAGTTGATAAACAATGAACTAGATAACAAAAAGGAACTAACTGATAAACAGGAAGCAAGTTTATAAATGAGGAACCAACTGATAATTGTGGAATCTGGCGACAAACCAGGAACCAAGAAATAAACGTGGAACCATCTGATAAACAGGAAACTTTCTGAGGAACTATATAAATAAACAACAAATCAACGGATACGGACGAGGAAACAGCTGCTAATGATGAAGTAGTTGATGAGAAAAGCGATGAACCAACAGATAGAGAGAACCAGTTGATAAGTGATGATGAAGTTTATAAATGAGGAAGAAGCTAATGATAAAAGCCGAGAACCAACACATAGAGAGAACCAGTTGATAAGTGATGATGACGCGATGATGAAGTTGATAAATGAGGAACAAGTTTATGAGATAAGCCAAGAACCAACAGATAGAGAGAACCAGTTGATAAGTGATGATGAAGTTGAGAACCAGTTGATAAGTGATGATGAAGTTGAGAACCAGTTGATAAGTGATGATGAAGTTGAGAACCAGTTGATAAGTGATGATGAAGTTGAGAACCAGTTGATAAGTGATGATGAAGTTGAGAACCAGTTGATAAGTGATGATGAAGTTGATCAGCAAGGAGCAATTGTAGTGACTGAGTGGTTACGGTATTTAACTTTAAATCACTTGCCGCTCACCACTGTAGGTTCGAATCCTACTGGGGGTGTTGAATACTTTCAAGCGAGGAAACTTATCATGCTGGCTTGTGGTAGGTCGGTGGTTCTACCTGGGTGCCTGTACGCACCTGAAATACTGCTTGGATGGGCATACGGGATCTTCCTCCACCAAAAATAGCTGGAGAGTCGCCGGAGGATAAACAAGGAGGCAACTGATAAACACAGTACTAGTTGATAAACAAGGAGGCAACTGATAAACACAGTACTAGTTGATAAACAAGGAGGCAACTGATAAACACAGTACTAGTTGATAAACAAGGAGGCAACTGATAAACACAGTACTAGTTGATAAACACAGTACTAGTTGATAAACACAGTACTAGTTGATAAACAAGGAGGCAACTGATAAACACAGTACCAGTTGATAAACAAGGAGGCAACTTATAAACACAGTACTAGTTGATAAACACAGTACTAGTTGATAAACACAGTACTAGTTGATAAACAAGGAGGCAACTGATAAACACAGTACTAGTTGATAAACAAGGAGGCAACTGATAAACACAGGACTAGTTGATAATTAAGGAGGCAACTGATAAACACAGTACTAGTTGATAATCAAGGAGGTAACTGATAAACACAGTACTAGTTGATAAACAAGGAGGAAACTGATAAACACAGTACTAGTTGATAAACAAGGAGGAAACTGATAAACACAGGACTAGTTGATAAACAAGGAGGCAACTGATAAACACAGTACTAGTTGATAAACAAGGAGGCAACTTATAAACACAGTACTAGTTGATAAACACAGTACTAGTTGATAAACACAGTACTAGTTGATAAACAAGGAGGCAACTGATAAACACAGTACTAGTTGATAAACAAGGAGGCAACTGATAAACACAGGACTAGTTGATAATTAAGGAGGCAACTGATAAACACAGTACTAGTTGATAATCAAGGAGGTAACTGATAAACACAGTACTAGTTGATAAACAAGGAGGAAACTGATAAACACAGTACTAGTTGATAAACAAGGAGGAAACTGATAAACACAGGACTAGTTGATAAACAAGGAGGCAACTGATAAACACAGTACTAGTTGATAAACAAGGAGGTAACTGATAAACACAGGACTAGTTGATAAACAAGGAGGCAACTGATAAACACAGTACTAGTTGATAAACAAGGAGGTAACTGATAAACACAGTACTAGTTGATAATCAAGGAGGTAACTGATAAACACAGTACTAGTTGATAATCAAGGAGGTAACTGATAAACACAGTACTAGTTGATAAACAAGGAGGTAACTGATAAACACAGTACTAGTTGATAAACAAGGAGGAAACTGATAAACACAGGACTAGTTGATAAACAAGGAGGCAACTGATAAACACAGTACTAGTTGATAATCAAGGAGGCAACTGATAAACACAGGACCAGTTAATAATCAAGGAGGTAACTGATAAACACAGGACTAGTTGATAATCAAGGAGGTAACTGATAAACACAGTACTAGTTGATATAATCAAGGAGGCAACTGATAAACACAGGACTAGTTGATAAACAAGGAGGCAACTGATAAACACAGTACTAGTTGATAAACAAGGAGGAAACTGATAAACACAGTACCAGTTGATAAACAAGGAGGCAACTGATAAACACAGTACTAGTTGATAAACAAGGAGGCAACTGATAAACACTACTAGTTGATAAACAAGGAGGCAACTGATAAACACAGGACTAGTTTATATAATCAAGGAGGCAACTGATAAACACAGGACTAGTTGATAAACAAGGAGGCAACTGATAAACACTACTAGTTGATAAACAAGGAGGCAACTGATAAACACAGTACTAGTTGATAATCAAGGAGGCAACTGATAAACACAGTACTAGTTGATAAACAAGGAGGAAACTGATAAACACAGTACCAGTTGATAAACAAGGAGGCAACTAATAAACACTACTAGTTGATAAACAAGGAGGCAACTGATAAACACAGTACTAGTTGATAAACAAGGAGGCAACTGATAAACACAGTACTAGTTGATAATCAAGGAGGCAACTGATAAACACAGGACTAGTTGATAAACAAGGAGGAAACTGATAAACACCGGACTAGTTGATAAACAAGGAAGCAACTGATAAACACAGGACTAGTTGATAAACAAGGAGGCAACGGATAAACACAGTACCAGTTGATAATCAAGGAGGCAACTGATAAACACCTGGCCAGTTGATAAACAAGGAGGCAACTGATAAACACAGTACCAGTTGATAAACAAGGAGGCAACTGATAAACACAGTACTAGTTGATAAACAAGGAGGAAACTGATAAACACAGGACTAGTTGATAAACAAGGAGGCAACTGATAAACACAGTACTAGTTGATAAACAAGGAGGTAACTGATAAACACAGGACTAGTTGATAAACAAGGAGGCAACTGATAAACACAGGACCAGTTAATAATCAAGGAGGTAACTGATAAACACAGGACTAGTTGATAATCAAGGAGGTAACTGATAAACACAGTACTAGTTGATATAATCAAGGAGGCAACTGATAAACACAGGACTAGTTGATAAACAAGGAGGCAACTGATAAACACAGTACTAGTTGATAAACAAGGAGGAAACTGATAAACACAGGACTAGTTGATAAACAAGGAGGCAACTGATAAACACAGTACTAGTTGATAAACAAGGAGGCAACTGATAAACACTACTAGTTGATAAACAAGGAGGCAACTGATAAACACAGTACCAGTTGATAAACAAGGAGGCAACTGATAAACACAGTACTAGTTGATAAACAAGGAGGCAACTGATAAACACAGTACTAGTTGATAATCAAGGAGGCAACTGATAAACACAGGACTAGTTGATAATCAAGGAGGTAACTGATAAACACAGTACTAGTTTGATATAATCAAGGAGGCAACTGATAAACACAGGACTAGTTGATAAACAAGGAGGCAACTGATAAACACAGTACTAGTTGATAAACAAGGAGGCAACTGATAAACACAGTACTAGTTGATAATCAAGGAGGCAACTGATAAACACAGTACTAGTTGATAAACAAGGAGGAAACTGATAAACACAGTACCAGTTGATAAACAAGGAGGCAACTAATAAACACAGTACTAGTTGATAAACAAGGAGGCAACTGATAAACACAGTACTAGTTGATAAACAAGGAGGCAACTGATAAACACAGTACTAGTTGATAAACAAGGAGGAAACTGATAAACACCGGACTAGTTGATAAACAAGGAAGCAACTGATAAACACAGGACTAGTTGATAAACAAGGAGGCAACTGATAAACACAGTACCAGTTGATAATCAAGGAGGCAACTGATAAACACCTGGCCAGTTGATAAACAAGGAGGCAACTGATAAACACAGTACCAGTTGATAAACAAGGAGGCAACTGATAAACACAGGACTAGTTGATAAACAAGGAGGCAACTGATAAACACCGGACTAGTTGATAAACAAGGAAGCAACTGATAAACACAGGACTAGTTGATAAACAAGGAGGCAACTGATAAACACAGTACCAGTTGATAATCAAGGAGGCAACTGATAAACACCTGGCCAGTTGATAAACAAGGAGGCAACTGATAAACACAGTACCAGTTGATAAACAAGGAGGCAACTGATAAACACAGGACTAGTTGATAAACAAGGAGGCAACTGATAAACACCGGACTAGTTGATAAACAAGGAAGCAACTGATAAACACAGGACTAGTTGATAAACAAGGAGGCAACTGATAAACACAGTACCAGTTGATAATCAAGGAGGCAACTGATAAACACGGTACCAGTTGATAAACAAGGAGGCAACTGATAAACACAGGACTAGTTGATAAACAAGGAGACAACTGATAAACACAGTACCAGTTGATAAACAAGGAGGCAACTGATAAACACAGGACTAGTTGATAATCAAGGAGGCAACTGATAAACATAGTACCAGTTGATAAACAAGGAGGCAACTGATAAACACAGGACTAGTTGATAAACAAGGAGGCAACTGATAAACACAGGACTAGTTGATAAACAAGGAGGCAACTGATAAACACAGGACTAGTTGATAAACAAGGAGGCAACTGATAAACACAGTACCAGTTGATAAACAAGGAGGCAACTGATAAACACAGTACCAGTTGATAATCAAGGAGGCAACTGATAAACACAGTACCAGTTGATAAACAAGGAGGCAACTGATAAACACAGGACTAGTTGATAATCAAGGAGGCAACTGATAAACACAGTACTAGTTGATAAACAAGGAGGCAACTGATAAACACAGGACTAGTTGATAACAAGGAGGCAACTGATAAACACAGGACTAGTTGATAACAAGGAGGCAACTGATAAACACAGTACTAGTTGATAAACAAGGAGGAACTGATAAACACAGTACCAGTTGATAAACGGAGGCAACTGATAAACACAGGACTAGTTGATAAACAAGGAGGCAACTGATAAACACAGGACTAGTTGATAAACAAGGAGGCAACTGATAAACACAGTACTAGTTGATAAACAAGGAGGCAACTGATAACACAGGACTAGTTGATAACAAGGCAACTGATAAACACAGTACTAGTAAAACAAGGAGGCAACTGATAAACACAGTACTAGTTGATAAACAAGAGGCAACTGATAAACACAGTACTAGTTGATAAACAAGGAGGCAACTGATAAACACAGGACTAGTTGATAAACAAGGAGGCAACTGATAAACACAGTACTAGTTGATAAACAAGGAGGCAACTGATAAACACAGTACTAGTTGATAAACAAGGAGGCAACTGATAAACACAGGACTAGTTGATAAACAAGGAGGCAACTGATAAACACAGTACTAGTTGATAAACAAGGAGGCAACTGATAAACACAGGACTAGTTGATAAACAAGGAGGCAACTGATAAACACAGGACTAGTTGATAAACAAGGAGGCAACTGATAAACACAGTACTAGTTGATAAACAAGGAGGCAACTGATAAACACAGGACTAGTTGATAAACAAGGAGGCAACTGATAAACACAGGACTAGTTGATAAACAAGGAGGCAACTGATAAACACAGGACTAGTTGATAAACAAGGAGGCAACTGATAAACACAGGACTAGTTGATAAACAAGGAGGCAACTGATAAACACAGGACTAGTTGATAAACAAGGAGACAACTGATAAACACAGGACTAGTTGATAAAGAAGGAGGCAACTGATAAACACAGGACTAGTTGATAAACAAGGAGGCAACTGATAAACACAGGACTAGTTGATAAACAAGGAGGCAACTGATAAACACAGTACTAGTTGATAATCAAGGAGGCAACTGATAAACACAGTACTAGTTGATAAACAAGGAGGCAACTGATAAACACAGTACTAGTTGATAATCAAGGAGGCAACTGATAAACACAGGACTAGTTGATAAACAAGGAGGCAACTGATAAACACAGGACTAGTTGATAAACAAGGAGGCAACTGATAAACACAGGACTAGTTGATAAAGAAGGAGGCAACTGATAAACACAGGACTAGTTGATAAAGAAGGAGGCAACTGATAAACACAGTACTAGTTGATAAACAAGGAGGCAACTGATAAACACAGGACTAGTTGATAAACAAGGAGGCAACTGATAAACACAGGACTAGTTGATAAACAAGGAGGCAACTGATAAACACAGTACTAGTTGATAAACAAGGAGGCAACTGATAAACACAGTACTAGTTGATAAACAAGGAGGCAACTGATAAACACAGTACTAGTTGATAATCAAGGAGGCAACTGATAAACAAGGACTAGTTGATAAACAAGGAGGCAACTGATAAACACAGGACTAGTTGATAAACAAGGAGGCAACTGATAAACACAGTACTAGTTGATAAACAAGGAGGCAACTGATAAACACAGTACTAGTTGATAAACAAGGAGGCAACTGATAAACACAGGACTAGTTGATAAACAAGGAGGCAACTGATAAACACAGGACTAGTTGATAAACAAGGAGGCAACTGATAAACACAGGACTAGTTGATAAACAAGGAGGCAACTGATAAACACAGGACTAGTTGATAAACAAGGAGGCAACTGATAAACACAGGACTAGTTGATAAACAAGGAGGCAACTGATAAACACAGGACTAGTTGATAAACAAGGAGGCAACTGATAAACACAGGACTAGTTGATAAACAAGGAGGCAACTGATAAACACAGTACTAGTTGATAAACAAGGAGGCAACTGATAAACACAGTACTAGTTGATAAACAAGGAGGCAACTGATAAACACAGTACTAGTTGATAAACAAGGAGGCAACTGATAAACAAGGAGACTAGTTGATAAACAAGGAGGCAACTGATAAACACAGGACTAGTTGATAAACAAGGAGGCAACTGATAAACACAGTACTAGTTGATAAACAAGGAGGCAACTGATAAACACAGTACTAGTTGATAAACAAGGAGGCAACTGATAAACACAGGACTAGTTGATAAACAAGGAGGCAACTGATAAACACAGGACTAGTTGATAAACAAGGAGGCAACTGATAAACACAGGACTAGTTGATAAACAAGGAGGCAACTGATAAACACAGGACTAGTTGATAAACAAGGAGGCAACTGATAAACACAGGACTAGTTGATAAACAAGGAGGCAACTGATAAACACAGGACTAGTTGATAAACAAGGAGGCAACTGATAAACACAGGACTAGTTGATAACAGGAGGCAACTGATAAACACAGGACTAGTTGATAACAAGGAGGCAACTGATAAACACAGGACTAGTTGATAAACAAGAGGCAACTGATAAACACAGGACTAGTTGATAAAGAAGAACCAATAGATACATAAGGAAGAAAGTGAAAATAAAGTAAACAGGAAATCAGTTGGGAAACCAGTTGATAAACAGGAAACCAGTTGATAAACAGGAAACCAGTTGATAAACAGGAAACCAGTTGATAAACAGGAAATCAGTTGGGAAACCAGTTGATAAACAGGAAACCAGTTGATAAACAGGAAACCAGTTGATAAACAGGAAACCAGTTGATAAACAGGAAATCAGTTGGGAAACCAGTTGATAAACAGGAAACCAGTTGATAAACAGGAAACCAGTTGATAAACAGGAAACCAGTTGATAAACAGGAAATCAGTTGGGAAACCAGTTGATAAACAGGAAACCAGTTGATAAACAGGAAACCAGTTGATAAACAGGAAACCAGTTGATAAACAGGAAATCAGTTGGGAAACCAGTTGATAAACAGGAAACCAGTTGATAAACAGGAAACCAGTTGATAAACAGGAAACCAGTTGATAAACAGGAAATCAGTTGATAAACAGGAAACCAGTTGATAAACAGGAAACCAGTTGATAAACAGGAAATCAGTTGATAAACAGGAAATCAGTTGATAAATTGGGGAAGCAGGTGAATGGAACTGTGATATAGAGACAAGAGTGACATAACCAGTTCATACCTCGCATCGTTTGGGGCAGTATTATTTTGTGCCAAAACATTTCAAATTGTCTTTATTAACCCATTTCATTCTGGATACCGTTCAAACGGTATTTACAAAGAACATAGAGCCAGATTAACCGCCACGGAACATTCCGTCTCATCAGGCTCTATGCTGTTTGCTATTCAGATGATCTTGCTAAGACACTTGGCTATGCAGCAAACAACATAGATCCTGATCAGCACGCAGCGTCACGCTGCGGCTGATCTGGATCTATGTTGTTTGCAATAGCCTTTAAATATATCCAGAATGAAATGGATTAAGGGTTGTATGACGAAAAGTCGATCTGTATAATCGTTTAGAATGCTTCGAGGTGTTGTTTTCTAAATGAAAAACCGTCTGGAGGTCTGTCATATCGACCATGGATGTCCATAGCACTCGAGTACATGCAATGGGAACCAGGGGTGAGGATCTGTCACCTGGGGTTGTACGTCGTACTTCAGAACTTATACCCTATATATATCTTAACCCTATTTCCTATTTCAGCTCGATTGCGAAACAAGTTTTACAACGTTAGATTAATTGTTCTCGAGACCTCATTCCTGATGCAATGCATCGCCATTATGGAGAGGAGGCATGGTGGAATAATCATAAGGACATAAATTCAATATTGCTTCTCTTTCCCTCGTGTACTGGATTCCATCGTGAATGAGGTCTCGAGAGCCATTTAACTAATGTTGTAAGAACTTGTTTCGCAATCGAGCTAAAATAAATTTGTATAAACTAATATAACGGTAGCTTACGACTAGATTATTGTTAGTTTGGAATTACTGCCAAGAAAGAATATGTTAAATAAATGGTCAAAGAATTTGTTAAAGAATTTGCAAAAGAATTTGTTCAATTCTTTGGTTTGGTAAAATGTAAAATGTAATGTATTCGTTTTTAAGGTATTTAGAATTTATTTTTAATCGTGTGGAAATTATTTTACCCCGTCAAACTTTTGGTTTGTGCATGTTCATATTGGAATCATTCTGTCCCATCTGTTTGACCAGTATCCCCTTTCAAGGGGTTTGGCATATGTCGTCGCACTTCACATGGTCCAATTTTCCTTAAAATGAGCCAAGTTCTGACCAAAATGAAATCAATACCCTATTTATTGTGTTGTTTCCCCCTATGTTCCATATGACCTTTGTTCCATATGACCTTTGTTCCATATGGTCTTTGTTCCATATGGCCTTTGTTCCATGTGACCTTTGTTCCATATGACCTTTGTTCCATATGACCTTTGTTCCATATGACCTTTGTTCCATATGACATTTGTTCTATATGACCTTTGTTCCATTTACTTTGTTCCATATGACCTTTGTTCTATAAATGATACAAATGTACCGTCCATGCTCGGCTATAAGATGAACCCCCCCTACTTTGGTCGTGAAATCTGTGAGTTTTGACCTGCACTCGCGCATATATAAAGACGGTTTGATAAAATGACAACCAGGACAGGTATCCAATGTCCAGTGCAAGTTGAGGAAACTGTCAGTGTCTGAGTACTTTTCCCTCTGTGTGGCGTCCGTGGTCCAATGGTAGAGCGTCGGATTTGGAATCAAACGGTCCGGGTTCGATACTCGGTCAGGCCACGTATGTAGTGTCATTGAGCAAGGCACCTCACACACATTGCTTAGTACTGGTTAACCGCTATGGTCGGCTAAGCATGCCCAGGAAAACATGTCTAGGTCCCCGCAAGGGGTTTGACATTAATGGTACATACATACATACTTTCTTTTCTAAAGCATAATTATGGAATACGATTTAACACAAAGTGAAAGTCGCGGTAGCGCATTGGTATTGGGTTCGCTTCAGGTGCGAAGTTCGAGCCCCGCTGGAGCTCTTACGATTGTGTCCTTAGGCAAGGCATTTAAATGCCACGTTGGCCCTTCTCTCTCCCTCGTGGCGATGGATTCCATGAAGATTGAGATCTCGAGAGTGATTAGTATAAGTCGTAAGAACTTGTTTCGCAATCGAGCTAAAATCAATTTGTATAAACTAACGCATTTTAAAATTTTTTTTAGCACTCATTTATGCGGGAAGCAATTTTGAAGCCATAATCTGGTCGTAAAAAACTCTTTATTGGGGAGTATGGACGGAATGCAAGTTGTGTGCTTTTGATTGGCTCTTCCTTACAATGAGAGACATTACTGGTTTTTCTATTACCTCCCTTGGTGGATAAAGTCAGATTTATCCCTAAATGTATATTGGTCCTTTTAGTTGGAATCCTTTGTTTTTACTGTTGTCGTCTAAACAGATGTTGCGTTAGGATAAATGTAATTTTATCAAAATCGTGTTAATTAATTGAACCAATTTTTACAGTAAGGTATCCATTGGACATGCTAAAGGATATCTGTCGAGATTTAATAATTTCATATTTATAAGACGAGAATACGGATGATAATGGAAAACATGTGGTGCAAAGGAAACAACGATAAAAACGGAGGAAACCAATTAAGACGACCAATATACTTTTAGGAGTATTCAGGGGCAGTAACTGACTAATGTTTCTCATTGTCCATTATTGTCCATCATTCAAATGTTGAAAACCTGATAAGGTGCTAGATTTGCATGAAAAATAGCTATACAAATATATGCCATCAACGACTTCAATCTCGCGAGATTTCGACTACGCGAGATGAAACCTGCTCACGAAAACTATGGCATTTTATGGCTAAGTTACATTTCAATCGTCGCACATATCTAAACAAATGTTTTTTCTTTAAATGTTGGGGGTATGAATCAAATTCAGTGATAGCTCTTGTTTCATATTGCTCATATTTGAAAATTGACAGTGAATACTTTGTATGTATTTACCGTAATATGTATATGTAGCCGGTATTGGGTCATTTATCATTGATTAACTGCAAAATGGCGATTGGATGGTTATTTTGATACAGGATGCGGTTTTGCTGATGTTTGTCAGAATATTGTTTTATGCATTTATATTTCCATTAACAATTATAGCAACAAATAACATTAATGCAAAATAAAGGATAAGAATGAAAGACCAAGTGTCCTAGTGTGTGTGTGTTACGTTTTTTTATCGTCGCTACCAGAGCGACGCCTCCTGAAGGTTAGTGTGAACGTCCGTAATAAGAAATAATTCCTGGATAATTTTCTGCTTGCTGTCAAAATTAAAAAGTGATCCTCTATGCCATATAGCGCTCGTATTTTTGCACAAAATAATATTGATACTTTCATTTTGGCGTCTTAAGTGTCGAAGCAAATTGTCATGACGTCACTAAATTGTCACGACGTCATTTACGCAATATTTATGTTTTAAACATCATTCTAATAATGACGAGACTTCTTTTAAATCGTCGTCTGTCTTGCCATTAATATTATGTACCAATTCAAATAGAAATACGCATAATTTAAAGGGTTAATTTACAAGTTATAAGTCTGCCTCCGTGCTCGAGTGGTTACGGTCGCTGACTTGTATACCACTTGTAACCTATCATCACTGATGGTCACGGGTTCGAGCCCCGCTCAGACCGTGTTTCATTTATATGAACAAGTTGGCAGTTTCTTACGGAGGTTGGTGCACCCAAGTACTGGTTAACCGCTGGTGCCTGCCCAGGAAAGGTGTTGTTTGGTAAACTGCCCGCCGGCGATATAGCCCAAAAATGGTGCTGATGCAGGCGTAAAACCCGAAATATAACAAATTATAAGGTTTATTCTCTCAACCAATCAGAATCCTACCAGTTCCAGGTTGTATTAATCAGGTCAGATCTTGTATACACAACATTCGAAAATCAAAACGATCATTGTTGTCATTACGGTACTATTATTATGATCGAATATGATTGGGAAATTCCCTCAGTGATATGTGAGACAGTAGCTGCGTTGTTTGAGCATTGGACGTCCAAACCGAAAGTAGTAAGCTCATTAGGCTGTCCGATTAGCGCAGATGTTAGTGCGCTCGCTTCTCACCAATACAACCCGGGTTCCATCCTCGGACCGGGGAAGTATACAAGATGGTTTTCTCCGGGTACTCGGGTTTCCTCCCACATGAATGACCACATTTACGCTTTCATCCGCGCCAACGAGAGTGATTAATATAAGTTGTTAGAACTTGCTCGTTTAAACTTTAAGCTCATTAGTGGCTCATCAGAGTAGGTTGGGTGACTTGGAGCAGACGGCCCGCATCGTCATTGAGCGTAACGTGATGATGTTGTCTCAACACATAGGTCGGACGCTGATTGATGCGCCTGGGGGAGGGTCGGGTCCAGGGCGGACGCTGATTGATGCGCCTGGGGGAGGGTCTGGTCCAGGGCGGACGCTGATTGATGCGCCTGGGGGAGGGTCGGGTCCAGGGCGGACGCTGATGCGCCTGGGGGAGGGTCGGGTCCAGGGCGGACGCTGATTGATGCGCCTGGGGGAGGGTTGGGTCCAGGGCGGACGCTGATGCGCCTGGGGGAGGGTCAGGTCCAGGGCGGACGCTGATTGATGCGCCTGGTGGAGGGTCGGGTCCAGGGCGGACGCTGATTGATGCGCCTGGGGGAGGGTCTGGTCCAGGGCGGACGCTGATTGATGCGCCTGGTGGAGGGTCGGGTCCAGGGCAGACGCTGATTGATGCGCCTGGGGGAGGGTCGGGTCCAGGGCAGACGCTGATTGATGCGCCTGGGGGAGGGTCGGGTCCAGGACGGACGCTGATTGATGCGCCTGTGGGAGGGTCGGGTTCAGGACGGACGCTGATTGATGCGCCTGTGGGAGGGTCGGGTCCAGGGCGGACGCTGATTGATGCGCCTGGGGGAGGGGAGGGTCCAGGGCGGACGCTGATTGATGCGCCTGGGGGAGGGTCGGGTCCAGGGCAGACGCTGATTGATGCGCCTGGGGGAGGGTCGGGTCCAGGGCAGACGCTGATTGATGCGCCTGGGGGAGGGTCGGATCCAGGGCGGACGCTGATTGATGCGCCTGAGGGAGGGGAGGGTCCAGGGCGGACGTTGATTGATGCGCCTGGGGGAGGGTCGAGTCCAGGGAAATTTCAATTTCCTTAACCCTTTGCATGCTAGCAGCTCATAAAATCACTGTTGCAAACAGCATAGAACCGTGTCTGATCAGGCTCTATGCTGTTTGCTATTGAGATAGTGGAGCTAAAACACTTGGCTGAATAACAAACAACATAGATCCTGCAGTCCGGTGTCAATTTAACCTATCTCGTCTACTTCTGGTGGTCAAATCCAATATCTCACTGGCCTTGTGCGTGTCAAATATGCAAATGAGAAAACGCATCCTATATGACCTACACATGTGGGGGGGGGGGGGCAAATCCAATATCTCACTGGCCTTGTGCGTGTCAATATGCAAATGAGAAAACGCATCCTATATGACCTACACATGTGGGGGGGGGGGGGGGTCAAATCTAAGGAAATTAAAGCATGTTATATATACCGTCTCCGTGGCGTACAGAGCGGGAGGTCGAATGTTCGAACCTCGTCAGGGGCATCGTTCTGATATGGCCGGTTGGTGAGCTGCCAGCTAGTTAAATAATGGTTATCGATTGCCTACTAACCTGGCGCCTTGCATACAAGCAAAGGATTCGGGAAGTACTGATGTTCATAAAAAGAGGTGTCTCGCAAGTCAGAAAGGGCTGGCCCTTTTTCGGGGTGACACTATAATAAACACTTTATACAGGTGAAGGCCATTTATAGCAGAAACTGGACAATGGCTAAACATGCTAAGATAAATGAAGAATATTTCAAAATAACTAATTACATGTTACAATTGAAGGCATGTTTAGTTCTGCAAAAAACTTTATTTATAACATTAATTGTAATTGCCAACTGTTACGGCTGCTCTTACAACATGCTAAATGTCGTCTCAGTCTCCACGCCACTACCTCCCTCCCCCACCCTCACCACCTCTAGCACCTTGAACACCCCGCTGAGCATGCTTCAGCTGTTGCCACCTGCATAGCCTGTAGTTGCGGCACTGTCGGGGGATGAGGTGCGGTACAGCGACATGTAGGATGACGGCAGCGTGGGTGGCACCAGCTGTGAGGGCGGCGGCACCTTCTCTGGTAGCCTGTGCGACGACAGCGGCGCGGGTGACGGCAGCAGCATGGGCGACAGCATTGACGTGGGCAGCGTTGGGAATGACCCCTGCTACAAGGCCTCCTCCGAAAGCAGCTTGGTATAGATCTATGCCTACATTATTTCCAGGTCCCATATCACCAAAAAACATCACTATCGTTATCACCACCAGCACTAATATCCATTAATGAGAGCATCTGAAAGAGAACATGTGTAACATATCTTATGAACACTCTCGATGAATTATGCGGGCTGGCTTCCAGGACTTCGAGCATACATATAGGTAGGGGTGGCCTGCGTGACTTAATGGATACTCTCCTTGGTTTCAAATGACTTACCCCTCACCGCTGTGTGGCCTGCGTGACTTAATGGATACTCTCCTTGGTTTCAAATGACTTACCCCTCACCGCTGTGTGTTCGACTCCCATTGGGGGTATCGATTTCTTTCATGTGAGGAAGTTATCCTAGTGGCTTGCAGAAGGTCAGTGGTTCTATCGGGGTGTCTGTGCAGGCCAAATACATTGCTCTTAGGCAACCTGGGGTTTCTTCCACCAAAGATAATAACTGGTTTGTTTATCAAACGGTGCAGCCATTATACTGTAGACATTTTAAAGTGCATAGGTTCTTTCATCAAACTTTACAGACCGATCTGTAGTCCACGCTGAACTGGTAATCTCGCAGGTTTGATCGCCCGTCTGACTCTAATAAAATTAACAGTCTTTCAGATGGGACTTTAAACCGAGGTCTCGTGTGGTTGCTTTACACCGTGCACGTAAAAGAACCAGAGGAGACTCTGGAATGGGTCTCTGTCTGTATCATTGCACTTTCTTCCAAAATTCTAAAATGACTAATCTCTTCAGGAGGCGTCGTTCATATGGGCAACCGGTAAAACACACAACTTTACCCAATTCGAACCGAAATCCTCAATGTGTGAGCTGATTTCTATATTGCCCGTCACGGCTCAATCGGAGTTCGGACAAATAGAAATTAAAGACAACAAAGACAATAAAACTGTAAACGAACTATGGAACATCCTTAAAGACAATCTCCAAAAATCAATAAATAAGAATATACCAACTAAATCAATCAAGCACAACAACAAACTTCCCTGGGTATCAAATATGCTAAGAAAGAAACTACTTAGAAGCAAGCAAAAGCACCACCACAAAGGTGATAGCCTAAGACAAATGAAACAAGAAATCCAAAAAGAACAGAGGCAAGCCTACTGGCAATACATTGAAAATATGATTTATGACATTCCTCTCCCTGAACAGGACAATCCTAACCTCTCTAAAACTCCCAAAAAACTCTTTTCCTACATCAAAACGCAATAAACAAAAATTCAGACCAGATTCGTTACCAACCGATACCATAACACTAGTTCAGTCTCCGAAATGATCGACAACCTAAACTGGCCAACACTTGAGACACGCAGAGTTAGATACAGCTTGATTCTCTTCTATAAAATAATACACCAAATAGTAGCTGTAAACATTCCCATAAACCTTTTGATACCCGTAGACAACATAACCAGACACACAAACCCATATTGTTATAAACACATCCCTGTCAACAAAGACTCATACAAATTCTCTTTTTATCCAAGAACCGTCATCCAATGGAACTTGTTACCCCTTGCCGCACATGAAGCAATAACAGTTGATGGCTTTAAAGCACTTATCCCTGTTTCTGCCCTCCCAACCATGATCTAAAGCATTCACTCTATGTACAAAATCTTAAACAAGCACTGTAGTATATCTGTCTTTGGACATTCACTTATTTGTTAATTAATCATTGTAAATATCATCATCTCAAAATTCACCAACGACGACACATATAATCCTCAATATTGAGGGAGTGCCGAAATCACCAAGAAGAAGAAATATTTCGAGAAAAGTTAAATGATCAATTGCATTTGGGCGACTAATCCATGTTCAATCCAAACTATGTTCAAGCAATACTTGTCAATTTAATAAACGTCTTTGTCGACAGGGTGGAGCAATACTGGTCCACAGGCACACATATTTTGTTTGCCCTATGGCCATAGCTGTAAACATCACTAAATATATGACCATAGGGCAAAAAAAGAGAAGAATTGTGCCTGTGAACTGGTCAATTTTATTAACGTCTGTGTCTGCAGGGTCGGTACCGGTCAATTTTATAAGCAACTTTGTCAATACGCGGTGTGGTAATGGTCTAGTTTATTTATAAGCAGGGGCGAGTGCTATACTGTCAATTGTATAAGCATCTGTGTCGGCAATGTGTAAGGTGCTTTGCCCAATGACATTACTGTAAACGTTCCGTCATCGAATATTGAACGTAGGACTCTTCGGTTCCGCCGCTCTACCACTGAACCACGGACGGTCGTCGTGTCAAAGTATAATTTATTCTATATTTTGTAAGAAAAATGAAATACAGCTTACACAGATAAATCCGTCCACTGTTTAGAGAATGTTCACCTCTAGACATACCTTTTCGCACCGTTTTGGGTGTGTGAGAAATCCTGTCTAACATGGTAGACAAGGGAAGTACTTATGGTAGACAAGGGAAGTACTTTATGCTAATTAGATATCACGAACAAGTCTGGTAATTTCCGTTTATTTCCGCGTCCAGATTTTATATAATTTCATTGGGTAATGATAAAATCCGAACACTGCAGTGAAGTTACGTCATTATAATAACAGCGATACGCAATTAATGACGTATTGCTGCCATGCATGTCTTGTTCACATGCCTA
This sequence comes from Archivesica marissinica, assembly GCA_014843695.1. Classification (NCBI taxonomy): domain Eukaryota; kingdom Metazoa; phylum Mollusca; class Bivalvia; order Venerida; family Vesicomyidae; genus Archivesica; species Archivesica marissinica. The sequence continues at coordinate 56,196,395 of CM026401.1, forward strand.
CTATTACCAGTTCCTCTTCTCTCCCTCATGGCGATGGATTCCATCAGGAATGAGGTCTCGAGAGTGATTAATATAAGTTGTAATAACTTGTTTCGCAATCGAGCTAACATAAATTTGTATAAACTGTGCTGCTCATTTTCATGTTGAGGTCATGCACAACGCTCGTCTCACAGGGATTCGGCACGTTTGGGGGTACTAGTATATATATTTAAGTACTTAAATATATATACTAGTACCCCCAAACGTGCCGAATCCCTGTGGCTCGTCTTAGATAAAACATTTTGGGAGAAATGAGAACCCACACGATTGCGTCATTAAATGGTTCATGTATTATTCAATAAATATCTTTAAATAAACAATAGGGTTAAAGTACACAATATGACCATTAAATACAACAGTTGAATAGAAGAAGTGCCAGTGTATCTTTAAGACTTACTATTGTAAAACAAATTGAGAAGTGGACTAAAGTCTCCAGAACGAGTCCTGGCCCCGAGGTTATAAAACCTGTCTCCAATGAATCTCAAACTCAGTCTCAAGCTTCTGATTGGTTCAGATGAATGTGAACCTCACACTCAACCAATCAAATGTCTTGAGTTCAAGATCAGAGAAAAGTGTTATAACCTCGGGGCCTGGTCACGGTTACATTTGACTAATTTCAATTGTCAACAAGATAACATAAATAACTTTAGTTTACGTCAACATTAGATTGTACTGGTGTCAGCTAACACAGTACTTCACCATGGTCGCCAAACGTTAGTTTCTCCTTTTGTGCAGGACTGTACCCCAAACTCATGTTTAATATAGGAATATGTGACACCAGTAACACTCGTCTTATCAACTGCTGTCTCATGCTCTTCTTCGATGCGCTCATTAAAACTACTAGAGGACTTGTAAGGATCTGGAAAGTCAATTTTGTCGTCTAATCTCCTCTTAACGCCAGTGTACTGTAAAACGCCCGGATATTGTGACGTATGATCATTCGATACCTGATACACTCTCTTTTGAGTAGTTGTCCGAAACTGCATTTCAGGAATCGCGAATTGAATTTTCTCCCTCATTCTAGTAGTGTCGTCTGCTTTTGAAATTATCGTGTCTGTTGACTGGGATTTATCTGTCGAAAATATGTCGTCGCTAAGACAACGCAGAGCTTGTCTCGCACATGATTGGTAATCACAGTTGTACTGAAGTTCCGTCGCCATGGCAACCATGGATTGTCCGCGCTGAAGCATTTTCATGTAGTTGACGGTCATTTCCAAGATGTCCGCCTTGAGGAGTTTGGAAGTCTGTCTGCCCTTAAAATGAGAACGGGCGGGTTATTTAAAATGACGAACTATCATCGGTTAAATCTGTGTACAGGTAGGTAGGTCCGCGGTAATTGACAGTTCTAACTGAAATGATAGGCCTACATGTAAATACCAGCTGTAAGGAAATAAAAAATACACCATAATTTAGAAGATACAATTTAGTAGGGCCTATTACATTTGGGCAATACTAATTTACTTTATCCTTGGCTTAGTGATTACGGCACCGGTCTACAGAGCGAGAGGTCGAAGGTTTGAAACTTTGAGATCGAAGGTTTGAAACTTTGAAACCTCGTCAGGGGTTATTGCTGATATGGCCTGTTGGTGAGCCACTAGCTAGATCGATAATAGTTACTGATTGCCTATCAGTCTGGCGCCCGACCTGCAATGAGTGTGGCGTCCGTGGTCCAGTGGTAGAGCGTCGGTCTTGGAATCAAACGGTCCCGGGTTCGATACTCGGTCAGGCCACGTATGTAGTGACATTGAGCAAGGCACCTCACACACGTTGCTTAGTACTGGTTAACCACTTAGGTCGGCTAAGCCTGCCCAGGAAAACATGTCTAGGTCCCCGCAAGGGGTTTGACATTAATGGAACATACATACATACAATGATAGGATTCGGGAAGTATTGATGTTCATAAAACGTGTCTCATACGTCAGAAATTGCTGACCGAAATTGGGATGACTCTATATTAAACAAACACTCTCTAGCTTATGTATATGTTGTATAGATTTAATTGATCATAATTGGTTTGGTACGAGTGATCTATGGAAGATTGACGTTGTCAACTGAGTTCCGTCGTTAATATAGTTTTTATTATTCTTATTATTATCGTGATGATGATAATAATGATGATGGTGATGCTGCTGATGATTATGATGATGGTGATGATGATGATGTTGTTGTTGATGTTGCTGTTGTTGTTGTTGTTGTTGATGATGATGATGATGATGATGGTGGTGGTGGTGATGATGATGATGATGATGCTGCTGATGATGTTAGTGATGGCGATGATGATGATGGTGGTGGTGATGGTGATTATGATGATGAGATTAAAAATAAAAAGGGATCGTTATCTCACCCCTTGTCTCCGTATGTTGTCCAGTAGAAACGTCTTTAGGTGTGTCAATGAGCGGTTTATTCTGTCTCGACGCTTCTTTTCCATCAGTGGTTTCTTGATCTAAAACACATAACACACGGTTTTTTCTTTATTGGGGTGGGGGCAGATTCGCACAGCCTAGGTGGTCTTATGGCGCCTATCCATCTATTATTGGTCTGAAGTTCCTCTCTGAGCAATATTGCAGGCACGGCCGGGCACAAGGGAATCCGCAAGCCAGCGGGATAGCTCCCTCACATGAAATAATTCGACACCCCCAGTTGGAATCGAACATACAACGGGGCCAATGATTTGAGGTCAGCACATCTGGTTAGGGAATAACAGTAAAAACAAAGGAGTCCGACTAAAAGGACCGCTATACATTTCGGGACAATCGGACTTTATCTGTCAAGGGAGGTAACAGAAAGCCAACGATGTCGCCAATGACGTTTTGATACTTTAGTTTAAACATATTTTATTCAGTTAATTCAATATAAAAGTAAAGTAAAAAAGTAAAGTGTTTGTAATTAAATTATCTCTAAACGAAAGTATCGCGTGCTTAGTATTGACATCAATGACAACACACATCAATTCAGGAGCCTGGATGACCGTTATATGAAATCCTACTTTCACATTTACCATAAAAACACTGTTTATTGATTCAATGTTAGTGTTCGATGTAAAAGTAAAGTGTTTGTTTATTATAGTGTCACCCCTATTTAAAGGGCCAGCCACTTCTGACTTTAATATATATATACAGTATACAATATTCAGGATATTTGAAATGGATTGGAAAACAAGCTGAGAGCTTATGTAAATTCCTTTCCATGAGGATGTTACAATATACAGTTGTTAGCATTGAGAGCGGTTAGTGAGACATGGCGGGCATTGTCTTAAGTTCTTTAGCCCCGAGTTGTCCTGGGTGTTTGCATGTGTACTTGTGATATGTGGGGCAATTTGTAACATGTGTTTTGTCACAGACGGATCTGTAGTCCAGTGGTAATCCAGGGATCACAGGTTCGATCCTCCATCTGACCCTAATAAAATTAACAGTCTTTCAGATGGGACGTTAAATCGAGGTATCGTGTCGGTGCTTTACACCGTGCACGTAAAAGAACCAGAGGAGACTCTGGAATGGGTCTCTGTCTGTGTATCATTGCACTATTCTCCAAAAATCTAAAATGACTAATCTCTTCAGGAGGCGTCCCTCATATGGGCAACCGGTAGCGACGATAAATAAACGTAAAACACACACATGTGTTTTTTCATCATGTGTGCACTTATTGGTGGTGAAGATTTGGAAAATTAGTATATAGGATGAAATGAAATGGGTTGCTGTGACACGTGGGATAGGGGGGTGGGGGTACATTAATTAACATACCTTTCTCATAGTGTGTCTGGATATGTTCTCATCGTCTGTTCCTGTCACATTCTCGTGACAAAACTCCATGTCTTAAATAACAGATCATTAGAATTTAAAACGTTTGAAAATGTTTAAATAACAGAGATCATTTGACATTTGAAAATGGAATTATTATTAAAATGTTCGCAGATCCTATGTGTATATCCTATCTATATGTGTGTGTGCGTGACCACCCAGAAGCAACTGTTCTAACGTGATGTCTTAGATAACACATTATATATACATGTATTTATAATATATCTAAAGTATAAGTACAATAAGCTTACTGCATAAAACAGTATACATGTTTGTAGCAATTAAGTAAGAACAGGAAGTGACATGGAACTTTACAAAAGAGCACACTCACAAGTTCAAATATATGTGTAAAATATGCATTAGTTTCGTTGCTTATTTGCAAAATGTAAATGAACCTATACAGACTACCATGCAAACATATCAGGTTTTTAAATTATTGGTTATTGAATCGTAATTGAACAATTCAAAAGTATATTGGCATGCGACGGAACAAAGACACGATGCAATCAAGTGTTGGTAACAGGTGTGAAACATACGGGACGTCTTCGTGTGTGTGTGTGTCTAGCACAGGATTTTAAACATGTTTCAAGTTTTCAAAATGTATTGGCATAATCAGCAACTATATTGCCTTTGGCCATTTACAATGATAGAAATATGGCAAAGACATCACAACACATGTTACATAATTATATACATATATAAACAAATACAATACAGTGCAGACGGATCTGTAGTCCATTCGTAACACGCTAGACTGGTAATCCAGGGATCGCAGGTTCGATCCCCCGTCTGATATTAATAAAATCAACAGTATTTCAGTTGGGACTTTAAACCGAGGTCTCGTGTCGGTGCTTTACACCGTGCAAGTAAAAGAACCAGAGGAGACTCTGGAATGGGTCTCTATCTGTATCATTGCACTATCCTCCAAACATATAAAATGACTAATCTCTTTAGGGGGCGTCGCTCATATGGGCAACCGGTAGCGACGATACATAAACGTAAAACACACATTAAGAAACAGTAGTTATTGACAGGGTATTACTACGTGATGACATGCTTCGTTGATGTATTTACACACATTTATCAAATGTTTTTTAAATTTTTGTCTGACATAATATATATAAATTTATTCATTGATGGACAGACGGATCTGTAGTCCAGTGGTAACAAGCTGGACTGGTAATCCAGGGATCACAGGTTCGATCCCCCGTCTGACCATAATAAAATTAACAGTCTTTCAGATGGGACTTTAAACCGAGCTCTCGTGTCGTTGCTTTACACCCACCGTACACGTAAAAGAACCAGAGGAGACTACTTGTATTCCTTCTTGATTTGGCCTGTCGGGGTCATAGGACACATTCATACACCGGTACTACTTTGTCCCATGCGTTAACAGATCATCGATAGCCCTGGCATCTACTAGTTTATACAACTTTATTTGAGCTCGATTCCGAAACAAGTTCCTACAACTTATATTAATCACTCTCGAAACCTCATTCCCGATTCATTTCGAGAATATTCAAACACATACATTTCAGAAAAACGTATGCTTCTATTAATGCTATTGGTGTTGCAATGTATTCTGGGTAGCCTGGGTTACAGTCTGTCGATATTTCTCTTTTTAACTTCTGGCCAAATGATAAAACTCAATACGGCCCAATTAATAATTAATTTGACTGACGAGGCAACCAGGCGCGTAGCTGCCTATACGCGAGTACGCGGTTGAATCCACATGATTCTGAAGGGGAAAAAATTCGGCCAAAGTTGCAATTCAGCCAAAGTTGCAGTATGCGTACTTGACTACATACTCATATTATAACGTGCCTTGCCGGATTAAGTAGCCCTTGAGGAGATCGCGGGAGCTTCGGACGTGAAGTTGCCTGCTGGAAAGTTAGGTGGTCTTTGGGAGAAGCAAAGCCTTCTGACCTCAGCACACCTTTGAAGGACACAAACAAAACTTTGTACCCGGACATTTACACACTGTCATGTCTGGTGGTGCTCATCACCATGCCGGTTTCAACAGCCTCAGCTGAGAGGTCGTTCAGTATCATGAGAAGAGTGAAGAACTATATGAGGTCTACTATGTCCACTGAACGCCTGTCTGGGCTAGCAATGATGCATAGCTACAGACATATGGACATTGGCATTGAACATGTAATCATGCAGTTCGCTGGCAAAAAGGACAGAAAATTAGACTTCTGTTAGACAATCGGGGCTTGTATTTGTTTGATATTTCAGCTCTATTTTAGAGAAAACAAATCTGCCGAGTAAAGGGTTTATTTGTTGATTTATGATCATAAAACTTTCAAATTTCCAGTACTAAATATTGCACCTCAGAACGCCCAGAATGCACCAGATTGCACCATTGTATCAAAACTATTTCGGGGGGGGGGGCATGCCCCCGGACCCCTAGTACAATTATGAATCCACATGGATAGAGGGCTAGCTACGCCCCTGGCAACATATATCGACGCCTGTTCCCAGGCTATATTCTAGGTTGTAACATCGTTCTGTGATGTAGTACTCCGGGGGAGTGCATGGTATGCGCCGGATGCTTGTGGTGTAGTACCCCGGGGGAGTGCATGGTATGCGCTGGATGCCTGTGGTGTAGTACCCCGGGGGAGTGCATGGTATGCGCCGGATGCCTGTGGTGTAATAACCCGGGGGAGTGCATGGTATGCGCCGGATGCCTGTGATGTAATAACCCGGGGGAGTGCATGGTATGCGCCGGATGCC
>CM026401.1:56203966-56219066 GCA_014843695.1 Archivesica marissinica
GATTCGTATGTACATTATGTACAGAACATGCTAGATTCGTATGTACATTATGTACAGAACATGCTAGATTTGTATGTACATTATGTACAGAACATGCTAGATTCGTATTTACAGAACATGCTAGATTCGTATATACATTATGTACAGAACATGCTAGATTCGTATTTACAGAACATGCTAGATTCGTATGTACATTATGTACAGAACATGCTAGATTCGTATGTACATTATGTGCAGAACATGCTAGATTCGTATGTACATTATGTACAGAACATGCTAGATTCGTATGTACATTATGTACAGAACATGCTAGATTCGTGTGTACATTATGTACAGAATATGCTAGATTCGTATGTACATTATGTACAGAACATGCTAGATTCGTATGTACATTATATGCTGGATTGCTGTGTAATGAAACTGAAATGTTGAGACATTCTAGATAGGTAATCAAAAACTAATGTGTGTCGTGTAATTTTTGTAAATTTGTAAACTAACTATTTTTAAAACACTGTCGTGACGTCATACCTTTGTCCGTTATTATTAATATTGGACTGCTGTCAAAAGGCCAGAGTATTATATTAAATACTACGTGTACATGTACGAAATTAACTAATTTAATTAGTAGAATCTTGTTATATAAGTGTGTGTTTTAAGTAAGATATAAGCCTCAAACGGATGCAATATGTAAAATTTAGGTAGTGTCGTCGGCGTTACAGGCCTCACACAGTCCAATATTTTACATATTGGATCGTTTTCGACTTATATCCTATACTTAAAACATTATAGTGACGTCATACCATTGTACTAGCAGTCCGTTATTATTAATATTGGACTGCGTTATTATTAATAATGGACTGCGTTATTATTAATATTGGACTGCATTAATATTGGACTGCTTTCAAAAGGACAGCATATTATATTAGCATATTATCGTAAATTTACGAATTTAACAATTTTAATTTGTAATATCTTGTTATATATGTTGTATGTTTTAAGTAAGATATAATCTACACGCCTCACACAGTCCAATGTTTTACATATTGGATCGTTTACAGTGTAATATTTTAACCTTGCCAGAACCACAGTATAGGTGTCCTTAAGCAAGATATTTAAAATCCACACGTGGAAGTTGTGATAGCGCAGTGAATGCGCGTTCGCTTCAGGTCCGAAAGGTCCGGAGTTCGAGCCCCACTGGAGCCGTTACGATTGTGCCCTTAGGCAAGGCATTTAAATTCCACATTGCCTCCTCTCTCCCTCGTGGCGATGGATTCCATCAGGAATGAGGTCTCGAGAGTGATTTATATAAGTTGAATAACTTGTTTCGCAATCGAGCTAAAATAAATTTGTATAAACTAAAATCCACATTGCCTCTTCTCTCTCTCCCTTGGGTTCCATCTGTCGGAATTGTTTCTACACCAATTCCATCGCCAATGAGAAACATTAAGTCAGTTACTGCCCCTGAATAATCCTAAAAGTATATTGGTCGTCTTAATTGGTTTCCTCTGTTTTTATCGTTGTTTCCTTTGCACCACATGTTTTCCATTTTTATCCGTATTCTCATCTTATAATTATGAAATTATTAAATCTCGACAGATATCCTTTAGCATGTCCAATGGATACCTTACTGTAAAACTCGGTTCAATTAATTAACACGATTTTGATAAAATTACATTTATCGTAACGCCACATCTGTTTAGACGACAACAGTAAAAACAAAGGATTCCAACTAAAAGGACCAATATACATTTTGGGATAAATCTGACTTTATCCATCAAGGGAGGTAATAGCAAAACCAGTAATGTATCTCATTGAAAAATTGGAGCCAACTAAGAGGCATAGTGTTCACAGATAAATATTTGAAGCCAGGTACATTTGTTCATGACATGAGTACACTAGGCCTACATGAAATCAGGAACAAAGATAAACGATATTGATAACATTTCATTCTTTAATTTGAACCTCTCAAAGGGTCACCCCCTAGAATACTGATACTCCACAATATGTAATTGAATTACAACTATCATTCTACTGATCACACGTGCTTTTCTTAACAAAACCTGTAAGAAACACATTTTTATTCCTCATGGAATGTTTTGGATGTCGGGGTGTGGGGGTGGCGGGTGTAGTTGGCTCGAGGTAAGCAAAGAGGACTGTGCTATAAAAGTACAACAGAAGTACAGAAGTAACCTACTGTATCGTCGAGCTGAGCATTCAAATCGTATTACTAACGCACACAACAAATCACCTTAGTTTATAATATATGATTGTTAGCTAAACGTCTTAGTGCGCACACAGACGCTTGGGGTCTGGTAAAATGTTTGCGGGTTCAAAACCACCCCACTTTTTTATGACATCTTACTCAGTAGATAGCATTGATAGTGATGGGGTGTCATTTTAAAACTTGCTTGTAAAGATTGTTAATGTATAGTGTCAAGCGTATAGTGTATCATAGTGTTCTTAAAAACCAAAAACCAAAACAACAACAAAAACACGTTTTTTAGTATTGTGGTTTTGAACCCACAAACATTTGTCCAGATCCCAAGCGTCTGTGAGTAGGCATGGTTACCACATGGTTCGCCGGCGGCGATGGTAAATACGCTCAATCATCAATGGCAGGACTTGTCTTCCACGTCATTACGATAATTATTCTCCTCTATGCTGCTGTATACATAGAGAACATTATGTTATTAAAATTTATTAGGCGAGTTGGAGGAAATATACAAGGCGAGGCTCTGCCAAGCTTTGCATTTTTTTGGAGAGGAGCCTAATAATTTAAAATGTATTTATAAAACTGTAACTTAATATTCTATTTATAAATCCTATCTTCTGATAAAAATAAAGTTATGTATTTATAAGACAGTAACCTAATATTATATTTATAAATCCTATCTTCTGATAAAAAAGAAGTTTTAGAGTTCCGAATATTCATGAATATTCATGACACGAAATTTATCATACTGTGGATATAATATTTATGATGTCATACACGTGTCACCACAGGAACTTGAAATGTTATCCATAAGCCGATAAAATGTCAAGTCTTTTTTTAATAGAGGGGGGTGTCCTAGGATAGAGGTACGAAACCGTTGGTGGCTTATTGATAACATTTAAATAGAGGGGGGTGTCCTAGGATAGAGGTACGAGACCGTTGGTGGCTTATTGGTAACATTTTAATAGAGGGGAGTGTCCTAGGATAGAGGTACGAGACCGTTGGTGGCTTATGGATAAAATTTCAAGTCTTTTTATAAAAGAGGGGGGTATCCTAGGATAGAGGTACGAGACCGTTGATGGCTTTATTTAATAGAGGGGGGGGGTGTCCTAGGATAGAGGTACGAGACTGTTGATGGCTTTATTTAATAGAGAGGGGGTGTCCTAGGATAGGGGTACGAGACCGTTGGTGGCTTATGGATAACATTTCAAGTTCCTGTGGTGTCACTCATGAATATGTGCTACCGGTCGCGTTGATGAATAACGGCAAACAAGACAATTAGGGAGAAGAACTATATACGTTTTCTTTCGTTCTAATCCCTTTCAGTCTATTGCTGTTAATTTATATGTAAAATGTTAATTTTGTTATGTACATGTAAAATACTGAAATAAATAATGTTTAACCTAAGACAATTAGATCATGTATGTTACGTTCTAAGTATGTTGAGGTTGTTGCCATAGATCCGGGACCATATTCCGGGGCCAATAATACACACATGTTGTAGGACAGAAATTAATGCCGTTGAATTTATTGAAATATATCAGAAAACATGCAATGTATTGACTTGAATTTCTTTTACCTGACACCCTATTGCCTTTTTTCGAGACCTTGACCAAATAGTCCCGTTATATACTTACCCTATTATATTCCTCCTACGAACTGAATACTAACCTGTCACCCGTAGCTAAACCTATGATGCTCGTGTATCTTGTGCAATGCCTTGTTGCACTTGATATCTGGACATTGTAACGTCGAGTTACGATATATATTGGTAATATAAATTATAATAAATATCTAGGAGACTTATATCACTTTCAAGTTAGCTACATTTTTGTCATACCATGGTTAATGTTTATAGAGTACTTCTGTAAGAACCTTGTGCTTAGTAGGCCGACCTTTTAAATAACTTAGTATGGAATATGTACAACACTGTAGTATACACGTATATATTTAACATGTACATACGACACTATAGTATACACATATATATATTTAACATGTACATACGACACTATAGTATACACGTATATATTTAACATGTACATACGACACTATAGTATACACGTATATATTTAACATGTACATACGACACTATAGTATACACGTATATATTTAACATGTACATACGACACTATAGTATACACGTATATATTTAACATGTACATACGACACTATAGTATACACGTATATATTTAACATGTACATACGACACTATAGTATACACGTATATATTTAACATGTACATACGACACTATAGTATACACGTATATATTTAACATGTACATACGACACTATAGTATACACGTATATATTTAACATGTACATACGACACTATAGTATACACGTATATATTTAACATGTACATACGACACTATAGTATACACGTATATATTTAACATGTACATACGACACTATAGTATACACGTATATATTTAACATGTACATACGACACTATAGTATACATGTATATATTTACATGTACATACGACACTATAGTATACATGTATATATTTAACATGTACATACGACACTATAGTATACATGTATATATTTAACATGTACATACGACACTATAGTATACATGTATATATTTAACATGTACATACGACACTATAGTATACACGTATATATTTAACATATACATACGACACTATAGTATACACGTATATATTTAACATGTACATACGACACTATAGTATACACGTATATATTTAACATGTACATACGACACTATAGTATACACGTATATATTTAACATGTACATACGACACTATAGTATACATGTATATAATCAGCCTGGAGTATAATGAAGCATACTGTTTTATATTGTTTTAATATTCGTGTATCTTGTGCAATGCCTCGTTGCACTTGATATCTGGACATTGTAACGTCTAGTTACGATATATTTGTAATATAAATTATAATCTAACTATCTAGGATATTTATATCACTTTCATGAAGTGTCTTTACTGGTTCCCTTGGCAACACCACAGAGAACCCTCAATAAATATATACTGAACCGTACACGCTGTGTGCTACAAAGTTCTGCCTGACATGTTATGTGCATGTGCGTGTTTTACGTTTATTTATCGTCGCTACCGGTTGCCCATATGAGAGACGCCTCCTGAAGAGATTAGTCGTTTTAGATTGTTAGAGGATAGTGCAATGATACAGATAGAGACGCATTCCAGAGTCTCCTCTGGTTCTTTTGCGTGCACGATGTAATGCACCGACACGAGACCTCGGTTTAAAGGTTACTGGTTCGAACCCATAATGGCTGTTACACATTATATTTATTTAGACATTCGACATAAAAGTCTCCCCTGGCTCTTTTACGTGCACGGTGTAAATCACCGACACGAGACCTCGGTTTAAAGTCCCATCTGAAAGACTGTTTTATTAGCGTCAGACGGGGGATGGAACCTGCGATCCCTGGAATACCAGTCCAACGTGTTACCACTGTACTACAGATCCGTCTGTGACGCTGATAAAGGGATATTAGTTTATATACCACTAATTAGCAGGACTGTTTATTACCTGTCGGCATCTGATGCTGTTTAAACTACACACATAGAGTGGTGGAACCTATGCTCGGCCTATTCCTATGCTCGGCGTATTCCTATGCTCGGCGTATTTTCCATTTTCATCCGTATTTAAAATATTTATATAGTTATAGACTAATTTCGCTGACAGAGCTGAAGCATGGTTCAATAGCATTCGGTTGAGTGTATCGGTAGGCTGATGCAACTGTCATGTGACTGGTCCAGCAGACGAATATAAACAAGCAAATCATTGGGAGAATATTTCCACTGAAACTGATACGGTGTATGAGCAATTCAGGTAGCTATCCGAATTTTAAAAATATACACATAACCCGAAAAATAGTTTCTATACCATTTCTGATTAAGACTAATAAGTGTTTTTATTCAATGATGTACTATATCAAAATAAGATATTCAACAAGTATGGTGGTTACATAAAAAATAACAAGTACGCCGTGCATAGGTGCACTGAAACCGTCAGTTCCCCATATAAAAGAGTGCCGACCTACACCGTTGCGATAGCTGTATTGAGTAGCACTGTCAACAAGAGTGATTTGAAAGTTGTTTTCACGACTTAAGAAAATAATAATATACGGCAAGTGCAATTAACATTTTATACTGGTCATTATATGTGGGATTTACGCCGAGCATAGGTTCCACCACTCTATATGTGGGATTTACGCCGAGCATAGGTTCCACCACTCTATATTTGGGATTTACGCCGAGCATAGGTTCCACCACTCTATATGTGGGATTTACGCCGAGCATAGGTTCCACCACTCTATATGTAGGATTTACGCCGAGCATAGGTTCCACCACTCTATATGTGGGATTTACGCCGAGCATAGGTTCCACCACTCTATATGTGGGATTTACGCCGAGCATAGGTTCCACCACTCTATATGTGGGATTTACGCCGAGCATAGGTTCCACCACTCTATATACATTCAAAAAAATAGCATCGTTTCTGCAAACAACCTGTTAACTGACATCATTATGCGCGACTAGTCCGCTGAATTTCTCAGAATCATTGTACATATAACTTTCCAGATATTAGCAGAGAAATTGTCATTTTTCGCTCGGAATAGATACTTTTGATGTGATGGTTGTACAATTTCACAGGGCCGCTCATATTGCATTTATCTATAGCATAATCAATATATAATCACTATAGATCATCTAGGCGGAGATTAGAGGACTTGGCGTTGACTTTTCCCTGTCCATCGGATCTTCTGTATCACTTGTAGTTGAAAGTCTCTCCAACCAGTAGGTCAGCATCACGCCCTTGCCCTGCAACACATAGTAAAGATAAAAAGTTCATTAAATAAAATAAATAAAATAAATAAAATAAATAAAATAAATAAAATAAATAAAATAAATTAAATAAATAAATAAAAAAATAAATAAATAAATAAAATATATTATATTGTCCATACAATAACTAAAGGATAACGTTCATGCATATTTCCACGCTGGTACTCGACATAAATGTTTGATTTCACATGACATTGAAAGGTCAACTTAAAGGTCAGAGAGGATATGGCTTGTTTGAAAGGTCATCATATGAGGTTTCCTATAGGTAAACATCTCAACATACACCCCGCACTGACCGCAGACCATGACCGATTTCTCCCAAGTGTAATCCTCTATATATCAGACGGACGGACGGACGGGCGGGCAGGCGGGCAGGCGTACAGGCGGGCAGGCGGGCAGGCGGGCAGGCAGGCAGGCAGGCAGGTAGAGGCAGGCAGGTATTGTGGTGTATTGTAGTGTATTGTAGTGCATTGCACTGTAGTGTAGTGTTTTTGTATTGTATTAATGTAGTATAGTGTATTGTAGTGTAGTGTAGCGCATAACATAGCATAGCATTGCATTGTATTGTACAGTTTGTTTCATCTGTCAGCATTACAATAGCATAGCATTGCATTGCATTGTATTGTACAGTTTGTTTCATCTGTCAGCATTACAATTTGCTACAATGTGTTCAGTTCTTAAGATATAACACAGAATGGTTGTGTACCTTGACGTCAACATGTCCACGTTCTGAGATAACAAACCCGCCACTCTGTCGTAGTTTAGCTGTCGATGATTCCGTCATCTGTATTCGTAAAGCTGCAAGAAATACAACCAACATCAACGCTACCGTATCAACAAATGCTTAAAGCGACACTACATCAGTGAAAACACAAATGTCTACAGAATGTACTTTCCTATTATATGGTATAATTTTTTTCCAAATATTTGTCTCAAATACTGAGTATTTCAACTAATAATCAAACGTCGTTTACGCGGTTTGTTGACATAACAAAATAATGTAAACATCCATGCGTAATACAACTAGTGTATCCTGAATAACACGATTTATGCTACAGATTTACCGTTTTATATCACATGTGTGCCTATTTATTTGTAGACAATTCTTAGTTAAATTATCTTTAAATGATATTATCTCGCGTTTAGTATTGACTCCGATGACAAACAAACCTCAATTCAGGAGCATGGATGACCGTTATATGAAATCCTACTTTCAATCCACAAACACACTGATTCAATGTTAGTTAGATTCAATTTGTAGCAATAATGCATTTATACGCGAAAAAAAAGCATTTTATTTGCTTTTTGCGATGTAATGTCGCTTTAAAGCCACATTATTCGACTAGTAGGAATATGCAGTACACCAAGATAGATCTAAATACTAAATAGTTATTATTGCTTCAAATATAGAAACAGTAGTCAGTTACTGCCCCTGAATACTCTTAAAAGATTGGTTTCCTTTGTTTTTTTCGTTGTTTCTTTTGCACTTCATGCTATTTATTTTCATCCGTTTTCTTATCTTATAATTATTAAATCTCGACAGATATCCTGCAGCATATTCAAAATAATTAGCCTTAACATTGCATGATTTTTATTTGTATTACCTCCCTTGACAGAAAAAGTCTGATTTATCCCGAAATGCATATTTGTACTTTTAATTGGAATCCTTTGTTTTTACTGTTGTTCCCTAACAATATATTGCGGTAATGTTCTCAAAAGCATGCTAAGTAATTGATAACCATAAAGCCAGAGGAAAATTTCAACCAAATGCAATCTAGGGAAAGCGTCCGCGGACATGTTTCCCCTTAAAATCGTTGAGGTATAGAAGCGATTTCCTGCGTTTTCAGATTTAATGATTTTAGACGTATAGCTATGTACTGACCTTTCAGCTCTCTAGCAGTCAACATTTATTTATTTATTTATTTATACAGGAATATTCTTTTGTATTTTATTTATTTAATTTTTCAATTTTTTTATGTGTTTTGGAAATTTTATTTTAAAATTTACCACTTTGTAATAATGGGTATCTGTCTGTATCATTGCACGGGTATCTGTCTGTATCATTGCACGGGTCTCTGTCTGTATCATTGCACGGGTATCTGTCTGTATCATTGCACGGGTCTCTGTCTGTATCATTGCACGGGTATCTGTCTGTATCATTGCACGGGTCTCTGTCTGTATCATTGCACGGGTATCTGTCTGTATCATTGCACGGGTCTCTGTCTGTATCATTGCACGGGTATCTGTCTGTATCATTGCACGGGTCTCTGTCTGTATCATTGCACGGGTCTCTGTCTGTATCATTGCACGGGTATCTGTCTGTATCATTGCACGGGTATCTGTCTGTATCATTGCACGGGTCTCTGTCTGTATCATTGCACGGGTATCTGTCTGTATCATTGCACGGGTATCTGTCTGTATCATTGCACGGGTCTCTGTCTGTATCATTGCACGGGTCTCTGTCTGTATCATTGCACGGGTCTCTGTCTGTATCATTGCACGGGTATCTGTCTGTATCATTGCACGGGTATCTGTCTGTATCATTGCACGGGTATCTGTCTGTATCATTGCACGGGTATCTGTCTGTATCATTGCACGGGTATCTGTCTGTATCATTGCACGGGTATCTGTCTGTATCATTGCACGGGTATCTGTCTGTATCATTGCACGGATATCTGTCTGTATCATTGCACGGGTATCTGTCTGTATCATTGCACGGGTATCTGTCTGTATCATTGCACGGTATCTGTCTGTATCATTGCACGGGTATCTGTCTGTATCATTGCACGGTATCTGTCGTACTTGCAGGGTATCTGTCTGTATCATTGCACTTTGGAATGGGTCTCTGTCTGTATCATTGCACGGGTATCTGTCTGTATCATTGCACTTTGGAAGGGTCTCTGTCTGTATCATTGCACGGGTATCTGTCTGTATCATTGCACGGGTATCTGTCTGTATCATTGCACGGGTATCTGTCTGTATCATTGCACGGGTATCTGTCTGTATCATTGCACGGGTCTCTGTCTGTATCATTGCATGGGTCTCTGTCTGTATCATTGCATGTGTCTCTGTCTGTATCATTGCATGGGTCTCTGTCTGTATCATTGCATGGGTCTCTGTCTGTATCATTGCATGGGTCTCTGTCTGTATCATTGCACGGGTATCTGTCTGTATCATTGCACGGGTATCTGTCTGTATCATTGCACGGGTATCTGTCTGTATCATTGCACGGGTATCTGTCTGTATCATTGCACGGGTCTCTGTCTGTATCATTGCATGTGTCTCTGTCTGTATCATTGCATGGGTCTCTGTCTGTATCATTGCATGGGTCTCTGTCTGTATCATTGCATGGGTCTCTGTCTGTATCATTGCACGGGTATCTGTCTGTATCATTGCACGGGTATCTGTCTGTATCATTGCACGGGTATCTGTCTGTATCATTGCACGGGTATCTGTCTGTATCATTGCACTATCTTCCAAAAATCGAAAAAGACTAATCTCTTCAGGAGGCGTCGCTCATTTGGAAAACCGGTAGCGACGATAAATAAACGTAAAACACACACACACACACACTTGTGAACCGGTAAGACATATTTACTGTACATTTCAACAGATATATAAACTTATTTTAACTAGGACACATATCCTTCTCCGTGTGGATCTCTCTCTCTCCCACCCCTCTCTCTCTCCACTCTCTCTCCTCTCCTCTCTCTCCTCTCTCTCCCCTCTCTCCTCTCTAGCCACTCTCCTCTATCTCCTTCTCTCTCCCTCATCTCTCTCTCCTCTCTCTCTCTGCTATCTTCTCTCTCCCCCTCTCTCTCTCTCTCTCTCCTCTCTCTTCTCTCTCCTCTCTCCCCTCTCTCTCTCTCCTCTCTCCTCTCTCTCCCCTCTCTCCCCTCTCTCTCTCCTCTCTATCTCTCTCTCCTCTCTCTCCCCTGTCTCTCCTCTCTCCTCTCTCTCATCTCTCCTATCTTCTCTCTCTCCTCTGTCTCTCCCCTGCCTCTCCTCTCTCTCTCCTCTCTCCCTCTCGTCTCTCCTCTCTCCTCTCCTCTCTCTCTCTATCTCCTCTCTCTATCTCCTCTCTCTCTCTCTTCTCTCTTCTCTCTTCTCTCTTCTCTCTCTCTCATCTCTCCCCTCTCTCTCTATCTCCTCTCTCTCTCTCTATGTGTGCCTTGAAATGCACGCCTCTGTCACAACCTATGCATTGTAATATTATATCAGTGAAGTCTGGTAAACTTCCTTTAATTAATTACCACGGGATTCCAGGAGATTGTTTTGCAGCACCATAAAACAACTACTTTGCACGTGCCATTAACGCATGTGTCGTCTGTTTCACAAACCTGACATAAACCCTTGCTCTATATACCTGGTTATGCTTCATATACTCAAGGGTACCACACCCGTCGGCGGAACACTGGTGTAAATATGACTGATTCTTTATCCCATACTTAAATGAGTTACTATTGCTGAATCAAGATTTAACCTTGACATTTGAGGTGTGGATTTGCACAGGCTTGAGTGACATTCACGAAACTTATCTTTTCTTTTGATGAAACTTTTCAGTTTCATTATTTTTCAGTTTGCAATATTTACATTAGTGGAATAACAAGTAATATAAGTCATAGTGTATATATCGATCGAAATACAGTCTACAACCGTTATGTCGAATTCCGTCGGACCGAACAAAATATTTCGACACAACCGAAGTTTGACTTAACGAAATTCGATATAAACATATCTAGATATATGTAAAATGATAGTGTCTGAAACGGGACTTTGATCCGACTTCGAGATAACCGGAGAATTCGACATAACCGATTTTGACATAACGGATGTAGACTGTATATCTCCTTTCCTCGCCTTACATACAGTTCAGAAACTAGATTAGACGTGCTACCCCACTTTGCGTGACCGTGACTTTCAGATCCGTCCACAGCCTGTCACGTTGTTATTGTGCTGACTGACTGCAGCCATGTTTTATCAGTACGTAGTGACATATTGCTGCAGTTATCTTTTTTTGTGTTAGCTGAACATTTGGAGTGTGATCTTGGACACACAAGTGAGACTGTGACCATTGCTGCATTTATCTTTTTTTGTGTTAGCTGAACATTGGGAGTGTGATCTTGGACACACAAGTGAGACTGTGACATATTGCTGCATTTATCTTTTTTTGTGTTAGCTGAACATTGGGAGTGTGATCTTGGACATCATACTGCCACTACCGCAGTTCATTTGAGATTAATGAGTTTTTACTGAATTTTTTAAACCCGAACGTTTGATTGATAGACGGACGGACAGTGGTGCGTATAAGCCAACGACTATATTTCACCCTGAAAGTGTTCGGTGGGCAAACAATACTAACGTAGACCCGTTGATTCCATCCTTGAGGCTGTGTTGACGGTATCCCCAAATATGCAGTATCTCGGCATCTTGATCCCAACCACACCAGCAACACACGGCCCTAAAATATAGTAAGACGCTTTAATTGCGGGAAAACCCAAATATAGAGTACCTCGGAATCTTGATCCCAACCACACCAGCAACACACGGCCCTAAAATATAGTAAGACGCTTTAATTGCGGGAAAACCCAAATATACAGTACCCCGGAATCTTTATCCCAACAACACCAGCAACACACGGCCCTAAAATATAGTAAGACGCTTTAATTGCGGGAAAACCCAAATATAGAGTACCCCGGAATCTTTATTCCAACAACACCAGCAACACACGGGCCTAAAAAATAGTAAGACGCTTTAATTGCGGGAAAACCAAAATATAGAGTGCTTCGGAATCTTGATTCCAACAACACCAGCAAAACACGGGCCTAAAATATAGTAAGACGCTTTAATTGCGGGAAAACCCAAATATAGAGTGCCTCGGAATCTTGATTCCAACCACACCAGCAACACATGGCCCTAAAATATAGTAAGACGCTTTAATTGCGGGAAAACCCAAATATAGAGTACCTCGGAATCTTGATTCCAACAACACCAGCAACACACGGGCCTAAAATATAGTAAGACGCTGTAATTGCGGGCACACCCAAATATACAGTACCCCGGACTCTTTATTCCAACAACACCAGCAACACACGGGCCTAAAATATAGTAAGACGCTTTAATTGCGGGAACACCCAAATATAGAGTACCTCGGAATCTTGATTCCAACAACACCAGCAACACACGGGCCTAAAATATAGTAAGACAATTGCGGTATCACCAAATAATTTATAGAGTGCTTATGTAACACTACGATCCATTTCCGTGGCCTAGTGGTTAAGGCGTCCGCCTACGGAGTAGGAAGTGGAAGTTCGAACCTCGTTGGTGAGCCGCCAGCTAGTTAAGTAATGGTTACCGATCAGCCCGGCGACTGGCCTTCACGGATATGATTCGGGAAGTACTGGCGTTCATAAAAAATGTGTCTCAGTAATGACTGGCCCTTTTAATAGTGGTGACACTATAATACACATTGGAAGTCGTGATAGCGCAGTGGTAGCGCTAGATGCGAAAGGCCCGGTGTTCGAGTCCTAAGAACCATCGCGGCGTGTTGTTCAGTCATCCATTTGAATTATATCAATATCCCTTTCATAGAAAATTCAAATAGAGTTGCAATTAAATTTTAATCTTTTCTCCAAAACCATTATTTGAATGAACCGCCCAACGCTATTATTCATGGACAAAATATAGACGGTCAGTGTTTTAACAAGAGATGTCACTTTTTTGACGGTCTGAAATTTCAATTACCAGAAAAAAAGAGTCTGATTATGATCTGCACTGTTCGCACTGGAAAAAAATCAAACCAATCTGTAATACGACAAAACAAATATATCTAGTCAAATTATTTAAATAAAGTGTAAACAATAGATGGTTACGTTTTACGAAACATATTCTGTTTGCTCTCTGTAAATTAGATTTGCTATGTACCGCTGTTTAAAACCGTATTACTATATATATACCTCATGTTTGTATCATGTATGATGCACTGAGTGAATAAATTTGATTTGATTTGAATTATTTTCTCTATATCATTTTTTGGGACTTTTTTTATCATGTTCCATTTGTTGGTTTTCATTCTTTTAATTGTTTTTTTCTCTCTCGAAAACCTTTCAAGCTCTGTACTCTTCTGTATCAAATTAATTTAGATATCATGAATTAAGCTTTTTAAGCATTACATCTTCCCTATACATCCCAACACGTATTTTTTTTATTGAACTTGTAAATAGTCATGCGATGAAATGTTTGTGTACATTATTTAGGAAGGAGAGGACAACCATAAGCTGTATAACTTTCTGTCCAATTTCTTATTTCAATTGTTGTAAATAACCATGTACATGATAGAACATAAATATGTTTAAACCAACAACTAAATAGAAACCATTAGAATGAAACGAGCATTACCGCTATTGATGCCTATCCGCAGTCGTATTTTCTCATTTTCTTTATGTGGGATTAGCATTTGTTCTAACGCTTTTAAAAGACTCAGTGCTAGTCTTGCGATCTCTCCAACATGCTTGTCTCCATTTCTGTTAGGTAGTCCGGATGCTACCATATAAGCGTCGCCTACAATAGAAACGTTTAACATAATAGTATGACCAATTGCCTTTCAACATGCTTGTCTCCATTTATGTTAGGTAGTCCAGATGCTACCATGTAAACGTCGCCTACAATAGAAACGTTTAACATAATAGTATGATCAATTGCTTTTCAACATGCTTGTCTCCATTTCTGTTAGGTAGTCCGGATGCTACCATATAAGCGTCGCCTACAGTAGAAACGTTTAACATAATAGTATGACCAATTGCTTTATTTTAACACTTCAAATAAAAATAGTCACACACAAATACTTTAAACAGTTTCATTTAGTGGTCGACACATCAGATACAATGTGTAATGAAATGATGTAAATACTGATATACTTTATCTATCTGAAGTCCGAAGACAGGACGCACAGCTCTGTCCCTTTAGCCGAGCCCTTTTGCTTATTAAACTTTTTTTTATAGTTAAGCATCAACAGGTGATTGCCATGCCATGA
>CM026401.1:56220066-56358848 GCA_014843695.1 Archivesica marissinica
GGGGGAGTGCATGGTATGCGCCGGATGCCTGTGATGTAATAACCCGGGGGAGTGCATGGTATGCGCCGGATGCCTGTGGTGTAGTACCCCGGGGGAGTGCATGGTATGCGCCGGATGCCTGTGATGTAATAACCCGGGGGAGTGCATGGTATGCGCCGGATGCCTGTGGTGTAGTACCCCGGGGGAGTGCATGGTATGCGCCGGATGCCTGTGATGTAATAACCCGGGGGAGTGCATGGTATGCGCCGGATGCCTGTGGTGTAGTACCCGGGGGAGTGCATGGTATGCGCCGGATGCCTGTGATGTAGTACCCCGGGGGGTGCATGGTATGCGCCGGATGCCTGTAGTGTAGTACCCCGGGGGAGTGCATGGTATGCGCCGGATGCCTGTGATGTAATACCCGGGGGAGTGCATGGTATGCGCCGGATGCCTGTGGTGTAGTACCCCGGGAGTGCATGGTATGCGCCGGATGCTGTGGTGTAGTACCCCGGGGGAGTGCATGGTATGCGCCGGATGCCTGTGATGTAGTAACCGGGGGAGTGCATGGTATGCGCCGGATACCTGTGATGTAGTACCCGGGGGAGTGCATGGTATGCGCCGGATACCTGTGATGTAGTACCCGGGGGAGTGCATGGTATGCGCCGGATGCCTGTGATGTAGTAACCCGGGGAGTGCATGGTATGCGCCGGATGCCTGTGATGTAGTAACCGGGGGAGTGCATGGTATGCGCCGGATGCCTGTGGTGTAGTACCCCGGGGGAGTGCATGGTATGCGCCGGATGCCTGTGATGTAGTAACCCGGGGGAGTGCATGGTATGCGCCGGATGCCTGTGATGTAGTAACCCGGGGGAGTGCATGTTATGCGCCGGATGCCTGTGATGTAGTAACCCGGGGGAGTGCATGGTATGCGCCGGATGCCTGTGATGTAGTAACCCGGGGGAGTGCATGGTATGCGCCGGATGCCTGTGGTGTAGTAACCCGGGGGAGTGCGTGGTATGCGCCGGATGCCTGTGATGTAGTAACCCGGGGGAGTGCATGGTATGCGCCGGATGCCTGTGGTGTAGAGGTTGGCACCCTGGTATAGGGGTTTTCTCTATAGATACTAACTGTATAGGAACATAAAGGTTAATATATGTATTGAGGTCGGAGTCTATTTCTGGCTTCTCATCTGTTGCCACGGCGCAGTTGAATCATTAAACTATATGCGATTTTAAATTATATTTATTTTACAACGATTGCGAAGCAAGTTTTAACAACTTATATTAATCACTCTCATTGGAGCGTAACTGTGGTCATTCATGTGGGAGGAAACCGGAGTAGGCTACCCGGAGAAAAACCCACCTGACCACCGTACCATCTCACATACTTCCCTGTCCGAGGATCGAACCCGGGTTGTATTTGTGAGAAGCGAGTGCGCTAACAACTGCGCTATTCTGACATGAGCTTGAACTGTTATATAACCAAAGCCGTGTACATATATCCTATGTGTGTTTAATGTTTATATATCGTCGCTACCGGTTGCCCATATGAGCGACGCCTCCTGAAGAGATTAGTCATTTTAGATTTTTTGGAGGATAGTGCAATGATACAGACAGAGACCCATTCCAGAGTCTCCTCTGGTTCTTTTACGTGCACGGTGTACAACACCGACCCGATACCTCGGTTTAAAGTCCCATCTGAAAGACTATTTTGGGTGTACCAGTATATAAATTTAAGTAAGTTATTTAAATATATATACCGGTACTAGTACCACCGAATGAGCCAAATCCATGTGGTTAAAATAACACACATAAAACTAGTTTAATTTATGCATAGAGCAACAATGACGTTTATAAAATAGTACACTCTTCAATCGCATACGAGTTTAACATCCTGGTTTGGGAATAAGATTTAGTTACTTCCTTTCGTGGAAGAAAGAATACACGTCTACACTTGTATAGCGGATTCAATCTGAAAATATTAAAATTGACATACAGAGAATCAGATTTAAACAAGGGTAGGCATACAGAGAATAACAGTATAGGCCTACACGTTGACATTTCAATGAAGCTATTGAGAGGTGTGTGTGTGTGTTCTGATTGTGATCTTCGATTGAAATAAACGAATCTACGCAGTATGGCTTTGGTAAGCTTTAGTTATTTTCTCACCAACCTCGCGATTAGCGTTATATTATATTATGTTATATTATACCAAGCAAGCTTCTCGTATTCTATATTATATAAAATTATCAGTATTCAATTGATTATTTATATATCAGTATTCGGGATATACAAGTGTGTTCAATGTCTGAATTACCTCCCTTTTTTGGTGATTTAAGGGAATCGAAAGTACAGGAGTTTAAATGCCGCTGTTTGGTTTTGTTTGTATGCATGTTCTGTAACATTATTAACCCAGGTTCTACGTTCGGTGATCTAGTTCATAACACACGCCGTCGATGTATAACAACAGTTGTACTCTCATATAATTACAACAGTGTCCACACAATATACCACTTTACATCACATAGTATCAAAGTCTCAGCATTACATAAAGTATTTCCTATAATTACAACAGTGTCCACACAATATACCACTTTACATCACATAGTATCAAAGTCTCAGCACTACATAAAGTATTTCCTATAATTACGATTATTTATGCTAACAACTTGTTTCTCTCACAGGCTTCAACCGTAGGCATTTCCAGTCTGGTTTAAGGTACATATTATTAGTACCATGTATTACGAAGCATCCCAGCTCTCAGCGTCCAGCTAACTCTTCGCCCGCTGTATCCAGACCCCCCTCTCTAGCCCAGCTCTCAGCGTCCAGCTAGTTCATAGCCCGCTGTATCCAGACTCCACTCTCTATCTCAGCGTCCAGCTAACTCTTCGCTCGCTGTATCCATACTCCCCTCTCTATCCCAGTTCTCAGCACCCAGCTAGTTCATAGCCCGCTGTATCCAGACTCCCCTCTCTATCTCAGCTCTCAGTGTCCAGCTAACTCCTAGCCCGCTGTATCCAGACTCCCCTCTATCCCAGCTCTCAGCGCCCAGCTAGTTCATAGCAAGCTGTATCCAGATTCCCCTCTCTATCTCAGCTCTCAGCGTCCAGCTAGTTCATAGCACGCTGTATCCAGACTCCCCTATCTATCCCAGCTCTCAGCGCCCAGCTAGTTCATAGCACGCTGTATCCAGACTCCACTCTCTATCTCAGCGTCCAGCTAACTCTTCGCTCGCTGTATCCAGACTCTCCTCTCTATCACAGCTCTCAGCGCCCAGCTAGTTCATAGCTCGCTGTATCCAGACTCCTCTCTCTATCTCAGCTCTCAGCGTCCAGCTAACTCTTCGCCCGCTGTATCCAGACTCCCCTCTCTATCTCAGCGCCCAGCTAGTTCATAGCAAGCTGTATCCAGATTCCCCTCTCTATCTCAGCTCTCAGCGTCCAGCTAGTTCATAGCACGCTGTATCCAGACTCCCCTCTCTATCCCAGCTCTCAGCGCCCAGCTAGTTCATAGCACGCTGTATCCAGACTCCACTCTCTATCTCAGCGTCCAGCTAACTCTTCGCTCGCTGTATCCAGACTCTCCTCTCTATCACAGCTCTCAGCGCCCAGCTAGTTCATAGCTCGCTGTATCCAGACTCCTCTCTCTATCTCAGCTCTCAGCGTCCAGCTAACTCTTCGCCCGCTGTATCCAGACTCCCCTCTCTATCTCAGCGCCCAGCTAGTTCATAGCACGCTGTATCCAGACTCCCCTCTCTATCCCAGCTCTCAGCGCCCAGCTAATTCATAGCACGCTGTATCCAGACCCCCTCTATCTCAGCGTCCAGCTAACTTCTAGCCTGCTGTATACAGACTCTCCTCTCTACCTCAGCGTCCAGCTAACTCCTAGCCCGCTGTATACAGACTCTCCTCTCTATCTCAGCGTCCAGCTAACTCCTAGCCTGCTGTATACAGACTCTCCTCTCTATCTCAGCGTCCAGCTAACTCCTAGCCCGCTGTATACAGACTCTCATCTCTATCTCAGCGTCCAGCTAACTCCTAGCCAGCTGTATACAGACTCTCCTCTCTATCTCAGCGTCCAGCTAACTCCTAGCCCGCTGTATACAGACTCTCCTCTCTATCTCAGCGTCCAGCTAACTCCTAGCCTGCTGTATACAGACTCTCCTCTCTATCTCAGCGTCCAGCTAACTCCTAGCCCGCTGTATACAGACTCTCATCTCTATCTCAGCGTCCAGCTAACTCCTAGCCAGCTGTATACAGACTCTCCTCTCTATCTCAGCGTCCAGCTAACTCCTAGCCCGCTGTATACAGACTCTCCTCTCTATCTCAGCGTCCAGCTAACTCCTAGCCCGCTGTATACAGACTCTCCTCTCTATCCACCACAACCCACCCACAACCTCTCAGCGTCCAGCTAACTCCTAGCCCGCTGTATACAGACTCCTCTCTATCTCAGCGTCCAGCTAACTCCTAGCCCGCTGTATCCAGACTCTCCTCTCTATCCAGCCTCAGCGTCCAGCTAACTCCTAGCCCGCTGTATCCAGACTCCCCTCTCTATCCAGCTCTCAGCGTCCAGCTAACTCCTAGCCCGCTGTATCCAGACTCTCCTCTATCCAGCTCTCAGCGCCCAGCTAGTTCATAGCTCGCTGTATCCATCCTCTCTCTATCTCAGCTCTCAGCGTCCAGCTAACTCTTAGCCCGCTGTATCCAGACTCCCCTCTCTATCTCAGCGCCCAGCTAGTTCATAGCACGCTGTATCCAGACTCCCCTCTCTATCCCAGCTCTCAGCGCCCAGCTAATTCATAGCACGCTGTATCCAGACCCCTCTATCTCAGCGTCCAGCTAACTCCTAGCCTGCTGTATACAGACTCTCTCTCTATCTCAGCGTCCAGCTAACTCCTAGCCCGCTGTATACAGACTCTCATCTCTATCTCAGCGTCCAGCTAACTCCTAGCCAGCTGTATACAGACTCTCCTCTCTATCTCAGCGTCCAGCTAACTCCTAGCCCGCTGTATACAGACTCTCCTCTCTATCTCAGCGTCCAGCTAACTCCTAGCCTGCTGTATACAGACTCTCCTCTCTATCTCAGCGTCCAGCTAACTCCTAGCCCGCTGTATACAGACTCTCATCTCTATCTCAGCGTCCAGCTAACTCCTAGCCAGCTGTATACAGACTCTCCTCTCTATCTCAGCGTCCAGCTAACTCCTAGCCCGCTGTATACAGACTCTCCTCTCTATCTCAGCGTCCAGCTAACTCCTAGCCTGCTGTATACAGACTCTCCTCTCTATCTCAGCGTCCAGCTAACTCCTAGCCCGCTGTATACAGACTCTCATCTCTATCTCAGCGTCCAGCTAACTCCTAGCCAGCTGTATACAGACTCTCCTCTCTATCTCAGCGTCCAGCTAACTCCTAGCCCGCTGTATACAGACTCTCCTCTCTATCTCAGCGTCCAGCTAACTCCTAGCCCGCTGTATACAGACTCTCCTCTCTATCTCAGCGTCCAGCTAACTCCTAGCCCGCTGTATACAGACTCTCATCTCTATCTCAGCGTCCAGCTAACTCCTAGCCAGCTGTATACATACTCTCCTCTCTATCTCAGCTCTCAGCGTCCAGCTAGTTCATAGCACGCTGTATCCAGACTCCCCTCTCTATCCCAGCTCTCAGCGCCCAGCTAGTTCATAGCACGCTGTATCCAGACTCCACTCTCTATCTCAGCGTCCAGCTAACTCTTCGCTCGCTGTATCCAGACTCTCCTCTCTATCACAGCTCTCAGCGCCCAGCTAGTTCATAGCTCGCTGTATCCAGACTCCTCTCTCTATCTCAGCTCTCAGCGTCCAGCTAACTCTTCGCCCGCTGTATCCAGACTCCCCTCTCTATCTCAGCGCCCAGCTAGTTCATAGCACGCTGTATCCAGACTCCCCTCTCTATCCCAGCTCTCAGCGCCCAGCTAATTCATAGCACGCTGTATCCAGACCCCCTCTATCTCAGCGTCCAGCTAACTTCTAGCCTGCTGTATACAGACTCTCCTCTCTATCTCAGCGTCCAGCTAACTCCTAGCCAGCTGTATACAGACTCTCCTCTCTATCTCAGCGTCCAGCTAACTCCTAGCCCGCTGTATACAGACTCTCCTCTCTATCTCAGCGTCCAGCTAACTCCTAGCCTGCTGTATACAGACTCTCCTCTCTATCTCAGCGTCCAGCTAACTCCTAGCCCGCTGTATACAGACTCTCATCTCTATCTCAGCGTCCAGCTAACTCCTAGCCTGCTGTATACAGACTCTCCTCTCTATCTCAGCGTCCAGCTAACTCCTAGCCCGCTGTATACAGACTCTCCTCTCTATCTCAGCGTCCAGCTAACTCCTAGCCCGCTGTATACAGACTCTCCTCTCTATCTCAGCGTCCAGCTAACTCCTAGCCCGCTGTATACAGAATCTCCTCTCTATCCCAGCTCTCGGAGTCCAGCTAATTCCTAGCCCGCTGTATCCAGACTCCCCTCTCTATCTCAGATCTTCCCAAGTTAACAATCAATATTCCCGCCCACTTATTATCAATTCTTTAGACGACAGGACGATACCCAATCGTGCGTATACTTCTATATATGGACATCTTAACCAGTGGCGGCCAGACGCGTTCCTGACTATAATTAGTATGCACCCCCCTTGGACACAACACGCACAGGGCCGACCGGACATTTTTGAAATTGGGGAAGAAAAACGC
The DNA here is from genome assembly GCA_014843695.1 of Archivesica marissinica. NCBI lineage: Eukaryota > Metazoa > Mollusca > Bivalvia > Venerida > Vesicomyidae > Archivesica > Archivesica marissinica. Next base: position 56,226,756 of record CM026401.1, read on the forward strand.
CAAACCCGTAACTCTATAGAGTGGACTTGTACAATAATTCAGTTGTTCATTAATTGATGGTCTTCTCATAATTATATGACTGCATGAAGCGACCGCTGCCAACGGTATAAAACGTACCTGTGTGGCTTCAATTTTTATTAATTTGAAACTCCGATATTTCTTCAATCTTTGTCATTGCGAGTAACTTGAGACCACGAGTGTCTTGAAACTCCGATATTTCTTCAATCTTTGTCATTGCGAGTAACCTGAGACCACGAGTGTTTTTTCGGTTCTTCAACTGACATTGGGTTAGTACTTTCGGTTTAATAAAAATTAATATGTTTATCGGGTGAACACTCGGAAAACTACGGAACAGAGATTTGGTAGAAAAATCGATATTTCAGCGCACAGGAGCGCGCAAACCCTTTTCAGAGGCGCAGTTGGGGGAGGGGGCACATTTCCAGAGGGCGCCTCGGAAAACTCCTAATTTATTTTCCTTCTGGTCTTCGTGGGCCACCTTTGGGCCCGGGGCCCCTGGCTATTAGCCAACCACTCCCCATGCATGGACCGACCACCTCTGATCTTAACCATCATATAGCCTGAAGAGCATCTAAAGTCCCATGGTGTACCACTCATAATATCACAGTTCCATTAATGTCAAACCCCTTAGTTTATACAAATTTATTTTAGCTCGATTGCGAAACAAGTTCTTTCAACTTATATTAATCACTCTCGAGACCTCATTCCTGGTGGAATCCATCGCCATGAAGGAGAGAGAAGAGGCAATGTGGAATTTAAATGCCTTGCCTAAGGGCACAATCGTAACGGCTCCAGTGGGGCTCGAACTCCGGACCTTTCGCACCTGAAGCGAACGCCCATCCACTGCGCTATCACGACTTCCACTCAAACCCCTTGCGGGGACATGTTTTCCTGGGCAGGCTTAGCCGACCTAAGTGGTTAACCAGTACTAAGCAATCTGTGTGAGGTGCCTTGCTCAATGACACTACATACGTGGCCTGACCGAGTATCGAACCAGGGACCATTCGATTCCAAATCCGACGCTTTTAATGGTTGTCATAGTAGAATAATATCGTTTATATTATCGTTGTTTGTTTGTAATGGTTGTCGATACATTGATACATTGTATGGACATCGATGAGTACATTTGTACAATTCTATATCGAGTTTAATTGCTGTTGTTTGTTTCGAATTTGCGCTGTTTTAAGCACAGACGCTTGGGGTTTGGACAAATGTTTGCGGGTTCAAAACCACAAAACTAAGAAACTTTATTTGAAATGGTGTAAAGATTTTTTATGTATAGTGTCACGCCTATAGTGTATCATAGTGTTCTTAAGTTTCTTAGTTTTGTGGTTTTGAACCCGCAAACATTTGTCCAGACCCCAAACGTGTGTGGTTTTAAGGACTGAATCGCAGTTTAATATTTTCCATCGGTATATGAATTACATCGGGCATGGTTAAAGCGTGTGGAGGCCGAAGCCACCCACGTTTACTTTAAAGGCTCCCAATGTAGTTCATTCCCCGATGGAAACTATTCATTACTTATATTTACATTAATTATTCTTTTCAATGTCACAAAGAAACATATAGCACACTGCATTTTAAATGTAGGCCTATTTAGTCTAGATTTGTGATTCAGTGCTGTCTATACATCAATCTACCCTGGGAGGGGAGACGTGTAGTGAGTCAGTGTTGTCTATACACCAATCTACCCAGGGAGGGGAGACGTGTAGTGAGTCAGTGCTGTCTATACATCAAACTACCCTGGGAGGGGAGACGTGTAGTGAGTCAGTGCTGTCTATACACCAATCTACCCTGGGAGGGGAGACGTGTAGTGAGTCAGTGCTGTCTATACATCAATCTACCCTGGGAGGGGAGACGTGTAGTGAGTCAGTGCTGTCTATACACCAATCTACCCTGGGAGGGGAGACGTGTAGTGATTCAGTGCTGTCTATACACCAATCTACCCTGGGAGGGGAGACGTGTAGTGATTCAGTGCTGTCTATACATCAATCTACCCAGGGAGGGGGACGTGTAGTGATTCAGTGCTGTCTATACATCAAACTACCCTGGGAGGGGAGACGTGTAGTGATCCAGTGCTGTCTTTACATCAAACTACCCTGGGAGGGGAGACGTGTAGTGATCCAGTGCTGTCTATACATCAAACTACCCTGGGAGGGGAGACGTGTAGTGATCCAGTGCTGTCTATACATCAAACTACCTTGGGAGGGGAGACGTGTAGTGATTCAGTGTTGTCTATACATCAAACTACCCTGGGAGGGGAGACGTGTAGTGATTCAGTGCTGTCTATACATCAAACTACCCTGGGAGGGGAGACGTGTAGTGATCCAGTGCTGTCTATACATCAATCTACCCAGGGAGGGGAGACGTGTAGTGATTCAGTGCTGTCTATACATCAAACTACCCTGGGAGGGGAGACGTGTAGTGATCCAGTGCTGTCTATACATCAAACTACCTTGGGAGGGGAGACGTGTAGTGATTCAGTGTTGTCTATACATCAAACTACCCTGGGAGGGGAGACGTGTAGTGATTCAGTGCTGTCTATACATCAAACTACCCAGGGAGGGGAGTCGTGTAGTGATTCAGTGCTGTCTATACATCAAACTACCCAGGGAGGGGAGACGTGTAGTGATTCAGTGCTGTCTATACATCAAACTACCCTGGGAGGGGAGACGTGTAGTGATTCAGTGTTGTCTATACATCAATCTACCCTGGGAGGGGAGACGTGTAGTGATTCAGTGCTGTCTATACATCAAACTACCCTGGGAGGGGAGACGTGTAGTGATCCAGTGCTGTCTATACATCAATCTACCCTGGGAGGGGAGACGTGTAGTGATTCAGTGTTGTCTATACATCAAACTACCCTGGGAGGGGAGACGTGTAGTGATTCAGTGCTGTCTATACATCAAACTGTCCGGGCAGGGGAGAAGTACAGTGATTCAGTGTTGTCTGTCTATACCACAAACTCCTCTTTCGTATGAATTTCCTCACTATTGATATACAGCTGATATGCGCATTGAAAGTTACGGGAATGCGCACTCGCAGTGTAAGCAGTGTTCCTGGCGCGAAAAGGCGTGTCTTGCTATATAATGTCTTACAGTTTACGATGTTCCAAGGGTGATCTATTTACCAGGTCAGGCACACAGTAAGTCGCAAATCTGGACTAATATATTTTAATAAATGCAAAGTGTGTTAGAGTTTTCTTTGTGTCATAGTTTCCATCAGGGTATGAACTACATTAGGCGTGCTTAAAGTTTCCGTGTATGCCTCTGGTCGTCACACACTTTAAGCACACCCAATGTTGTTCATACGCGGATGGAATTATTAACCAGCAAAAAACGTGCCGCGATTCATTCCTTAGACAATACATTTGGGCTAATAGTGAACTTAAATAAATCAAAGACGAGTGGTGACAATGCTCATCGTCGGTACCCGGCCGGGCAGCAACCGGAAGCCATATGTATAGGGTAGGTGTTACACTCGCGCATTTGGAAGGTATAATATAATTCACCCCAGTTCGAAAAAAGCTTAATTTGGAAACTATTACCCTCCCTGTCTCACTCCCTCCCTAATAGCTCAGTCTCTACCTCCCTCCCTAACAGCTCCCTCCCTCCCGCCCTTCCTGTCACGCTCCCTCGCTCACTCCCTAACAGTTCCATCCATCCGTCCCTCCCTACCTATCCCTCTATCCCTTCCTCTCCCCCTCTTCCTCTCTTAAGCTTCCTCCCTCCCTGTCTCGCTCCCTCCCTAACAGCTCCGTCTGTCCCTCCCTAACAGCTCCCTCCCGCCCTCCCTGTCACGCTCCCTCGCTCACTCCCTAGCAGTTCCATCCATCCGTCCCTCCCTACCTATCCCTCCATCCCTTCCTTCCTCTCCCCCTCTTCCTCTCTTAAGCTTCCTCCTCGACTTAAGCTTGAAGTGTTGTATTTTCAGATCCGAGCTGGGATTAGGGTAATACAGGGTCCGGACTGGCTTAGCAAAAAACAGGATGGAGGACTGGGCCATGCTGGTAAGAGAACTCTTGATATTCTTTTTTCAACCATTGACGGCCACGGGAGGCGGGCGGAGAACCACCGACCTATTGATACCAGTTTCATAGCTTCGTATCCTTAAATAATTCAATGTTAACCCATTCAACACCAAGTAACTGACATGGACTGGTGCCAGCTATTTTTAAGACCAATAAATGAATATGAAAATTACATTTGGACCAGTTCATTTATCAAAATGGGTAATTTTGTCTAAAAATAGTAATATTACTGGCAAAAAGTGCAGATCCTGATGAGACGGCTCGTCACGAGCCGGCTAATCTGGATCTACACTTTTTGTAAGCCTATTTAGAGGTATGTGGTGTTGAAAGGGTTAATGGCCTTGTCGTGATCATGCAGATACAGTATAAGTATATATCAAGGATAACTGGTGCATAATATTTTCAGACCAATAAATTAATAAGAAAATTCATTTATCAAAATGGGTAATGTTTTGTCTAAAAATAGTAATATTACTGGCAAAAAGTGCAGATACTGGATCTACACGTTTTGTAAGCCTATTGAGAGGCCTGTGGTTTTGAAAGGGTTAATGTCTTAAATGGCCGATAATGGCCTTGCTATATATAGTCAAACCTGTCTTAAGCAGCCAGCCAAGGGAATGACAGAAAGTAGCTGCTTAGCACAGGTGGCTGCTTAATAGAGGTAAACTGTATACTAAAACAACATATTGGGAATCTGGAAACTGGCTGCTTAACACAGGTTGGCTGCTTAATAGAGGTGACCACTACACAGGTTTGACTGTAATGTATGTTTTACAGGAACAATAATATATGTACCAAAGTCTGGATCATCAGACGACAAAGTAACCGTAATATGGGACAATGGCCGTGAACTCCGGTACAGGGCTGGCAAAGATGGAAAGTACGATCTACGAGTACTCGAAAACTCGACAATAGGTTTGTGTTTTGCATTTATCTATCATCGCGTTGGTTGTTCATTAGAGCGACGTTTCCTGAAGAGATTTATCATTTTTGATTTTTGGAGGATAGTGTAATGATACAGACCGAGACGCATTCCAGAGTCTCCTCTGGTTCTTTTACGTGCACGGCGTAAAGCACCGAAACGAGACCTCAATTTAAAGATTGTTAATATTATTATCGTCAGAATGGGGATCGAACCTGCGATCCCTGGATTTGCAGTCTAGCGTGTTAACCACAGCACCACTGACCCGTCTCCGACAATAGGTACTTGCACACGCCAATATCTTGAATATTTTCAATTTCACACGCCAATATCTAGAATATTTTCTATTGCACACGCCAATATCTTGAATATTTTCAATTTCACACGCCAATATCTTGAATATTTTCAATTTCACACGCCAATATCTTGAATATTTTATATTGCACACGCCAATATCTTGAATATTTTCAATTTCACACGCCAATATCTTGAATATTTTCTATTGCACACGCCAATATCTTGGATATTTTCTATTGCACACGCCATTTCTTGGATATTTTCTATTGCACACGCCAATATCTAGAATATTTTCTATTGCACACGACAATATCTTGAATATTTTCTATTGCACACGCCAATATCTAGAATATTTTCTATTGCACACGCCAATATCTAGAATATTTTCTATTGCACACGCCAATATCTAGAATATTTTCTATTGCACACGCCAATATCTTGAATATTTTCTATTTCACACACCAATATCTTGAATATTTTCTATTGCACACGGCAATATCTTGAATATTTTCTATTGCACACGCCAATATCTTGAATATTTTCTATTGCACACGCCAATATCTAGAATATTTTCTATTGCACACGGCAATATCTTGAATATTTTCAATTTCACACGCCAATATCTTGAATATTTTGAATATTTTCTATTGCACATGCCAATTTCTAGAATATTTTCTCGGGCAGGATTTCGAGAACATATAAGCCGTTACATCGTGTGATGTGTATCAATATGAATCACTTACCTAAAGCAGTGGAATCCGTGGCTATTTCCGAGAAAAGTAGTTCAAACTCTAGAACAATATTAGTAAGGAGGCAGAACCCCAACATCATTTTGTGAGAGGTGCATCCCCCACAAAGTGCTTTGATACAGGGTTGTACACCTGCCCAGTGCTTGTATATAGGGTGGTACACCTGCCTAGTGCTTGTATATAGGGTGGTACACCTGCCCAGTGCTTGTATATAGGGTGGTACACCTGCCCAGTGCTTGTATATAGGGAGGTACACATGCCCAGTGCTTGTATATAGGGAGGTACACCTGCCCAGTGCTTGTATATAGGGTGGTACACCTGCCCAGTGTTTGTATATAGGGTGGTACACCTGCCCAGTGCTTGTATATAGGGTGGTACACCTGCACAGTGCTGCGTATATAGGTGGTACACTGCCCATGCTTGTATATAGGGTGTACACCTGCCAGTGCTTGTATATGGGTACACCTGCCATGCTTGTATATAGGCTGATATAGGGACACCTGCCCAGTGCTTTATAGGTGTAGCCCAGTGCTTGTATATAGGGTGGTACACCTGCCCAGTGCTTGTATATAGGGTGGTACACCTGTCCAGTGCTTGTATATAGGGTGGTACACCTGCCCAGTGCTTGTATATAGGGAGGTACACCTGCCCAGTGCTTGTATATAGGGTGGTACACCTGCACAGTGCTTGTATATAGGGTGGTACACCTGCCCAGTGCTTGTATATAGGGTGGTACACCTGCCCAGTGCTTGTATATAGGGTGGTACACCTGCCCAGTGCTTGTATATAGGGTGGTACACCTGCCCAGTGCTTGTATATAGGGTGGTACACCTGCCCAGTGCTTGTATATAGGTGGTACACCTGCCAGTGCTTGATATAGGGGTACACTGCAAGGCTGTATAAGGGGTACACCCAACACCCACGTGCTTGTATATAGGGTGGTCACCTCCAGTGCTTGTATATAGGGTGGTACACCTGCTGCAGTGCTTGTATATAGGGTGGTACACCTGCATAGTGCTTGTTTATAGGGTGGTACACCTGTCCAGTGCTTGTATATAGGGTGGTACACCTGCCAAGTGCTTGTATATAGGGAGGTACACCTGCCCAGTGCTTGTATATAGGGTGGTACACCTGCACAGTGCTTGTATATAGGGTGGTACACCTGCCCAGTGCTTGTATATAGGGTGGTACACCTGCACATTGCGTGTATATAGAGTGGTACACCTGCCCAGTGCTTGTATATAGGGTGGTACACCTGCACAGTGCTGGTATATAGAGTGGTACACCTGTCCAGTGCTTGTATATAGGATGGTACACCTGCACAGTGCTTGTATATAGGATGGTACACCTGCATAGTGCTTGTATATAGGGTGGTACACCTGCATAGTGCTTGTATATAGGGTGGTACACCTGCATAGTGCTTGTTTATAGGGTGGTACACCTGTCCAGTGCTTGTATATAGGGTGGTACACCTGCCAAGTGCTTGTATATAGGGTGGTACACCTGCCCAGTGCTTGTATATAGGGTGGTACACCTGCCCAGTGCTTGTATATAGGGTGGTACACCTGCCCAGTGTTTGTATATAGGGTGGTACACCTGCCCAGTGCTTGTATATAGGGTGGTACACCTGCACAGTGCGTGTATATAGAGTGGTACACCTGCCCAGTGCTTGTATATAGGGTGGTACACCTGCACAGTGCTGGTATATAGAGTGGTACACCTGCATATTGCTTGTATATAGTGTGGTACACCTGCACAGTGCTTGTATATAGGGTGGTACACCTGCACATTGCTTGTATATAGGGTGGTACACCTGCCCAGTGCTTGTATATAGGGTGGTACACCTGTCCAGTGCTTGTATATAGGGAGGTACACCTGCCCAGTGCTTGTATATAGGGAGGTACACCTGTCCAGTGCTTGTATATAGGGAGGTACACCTGCCCAGTGCTTGTATATAGGGAGGTACACCTGCCCAGTGCTTGTATATAGGGTGGTACACCTGCCCAGTGCTTGTATATAGGGTGGTACACCTGTCCAGTGCTTGTATATAGGGAGGTACACCTGCACAGTGCTTGTATATAGGGTGGTACACCTGCACAGTGCTTGTATATAGGGTGGTACACCTGCCAAGTGCTTGTATATAGGGTGGTACACCTGCACAGTGCTTGTATATAGGGTGGTACACCTGCACAGTGCTTGTATATAGGGTGGTACACCTGCCCAAAATGACAAAATCTGACTTTAAAGTCATACTAGTTTTCTGTCGTCTTTGATCTACCTTCAGGCATTCAACACGAAGGGGTCACGTGTGACATCTGCAAGGAAGATCCGGTGATAGGAATGAGATGGAAGTGCGCCACGTGTCACGACTTTGATATGTGTACCAAGTGCTATATGACGGGAAAGCATGATCTCTCACATAGCTTCATGCGTATAGACGTGGAACACACAAGAGCGTGAGTAAACTACACTATTTTAATAATTGTTTCAACAAAAAAAAAATGGTTAAATATTCAACACATGAATAAGTTTACATTTCACAGATACATGTATACATGTTTTTGTTTGTTTGTTTTGGGGGTTTAAAGTCGCAGTAACTGTTTTGGGGGCCATACATTGTTGGCGGAGGAAGACCCCGGGTACTTCACCCCTAAGACATGATTCTCCAGAAATTGTTGGTGAAGGAAGACCCCGGGTACCTCACCTCCAAGACATGATTCTCCAGAAATTGTTGGCGGAGGAAGACCCCGGGTGCCTCACCCCCAAGACATATTTCAGGCACATACGGGTATCCAAGTAGAACCACCAACCATCCGAAGTAACAAACTGGATAGCTGAGCTGAATGAAGTTGAATGTTTCCGTGTTTCCATATTTCATGCATGTATTAGGTTTCACAGATATTGACACTTCGTAAGAGTGTCCAGGTCCGCCTCCGTGGTCGAGTGGTAGGTCCGCCTCCGTGGTCAAGTCAATGACGTATCGCTATACCATAGATGTGTTGTTCACGTGACTACTATTTTGAACAGGAATATGACTTTAATGAAGTTGAATGTGTCCATAGTAACGTATGTATTACGTTTCAAATTTCTTAAAAAAAAATTGAAATGTGTTAATATTTTCAGTATTCCTGTCTCGCCAAGAAACATCGCGAAACCGAGGTCCATTCATGGTGTATTCCAAGGAGCGACAGTCATTCGGGGGCCACACTGGAAATGGAGGAATGACGATGGTACGCATTGTTACAATTTCCAACTTCTATATATATGCATCTTTTGTGTGCAGTAGGAGGGAAGAAAGCTATTTCTTAAACAGAAATAACCAAGAAGAAACCTGACAACCCTGTAACTAAATGGCATCGCCCTAGGACTCATAATGACATCTTCTTAGTAAGCTTACAGGGTTCATTCTAGGTCAGACTTTTTGGGAGAAGTGAGAAAGCGCGTTGTCGCTTCCTTAAATGGTGCTCTTTAATATACTTCTGCAAAATAGGGTTAAAATGCACAGTACAACCATTAAATACAACATTTGAATAGGAGTGCTTTATAATGGGCCAGTGTATCTTCCTAGACAAATTTTTTTTTAGGGAGAAGTCAGGGTCCCTAGGGCGACAATTTCGCCCACATCGCCCTCTAGAATGATCCCTGGCATATGTAGCTTACCACATGACTGTTTTACTAAGTTGGAAAGCAGAACAACATGAAAGAATGAAACTATGAAAGATGCTACTAAGAAGGACTGTGTCGAATTGGCTGTCCGATTAGCGCAGTGGTTAGCGCGCTAGCTTCTCACCAATGCAATCCGGGTTCGATCCTCGGAGCGGAAAGTATGTGAGATGGTACGGTGGTCGCCAGCTCGGACAGATGGGTTTTTCCCCCGGGTACTCCGGTTTCCTCCCCATACGAATGACCACATTTACGCTTTCATCGAGAGTGATTAATATAAGTTGTTAAAACTTGCTTCGCAATCCTTGTAAAATAAATAAAGTTTAAAATTTAAGTTGAATTGTTTCATGTGAGGAAGTTATCCAGCTGGGTTTTGAAAGATCGGTGGTTCTGCCTGTGTACTATGCATGTAATACTGCCAGGAGGGCTAACTCTGGTTCTTCCTCCACCAATAATAGCTAGATAGTCGCCATATCACGTAATCAGGATGTGCGATTTGAAACCACAAAATAAGCAAACAAAATTGCTATCAATTAACCCATTCAACACCAAGTAACTCACATGGACTGGTCCATGATATTCTTAGACCAATAAATTAATAACAAAATTACATTTGGATCAGTTCATTTATCAAAATGGGTAAAAATTTTTCTAAAAATAGTTATATTACTCGAAAAAAGTGCAGATCCTGATGAGACGTCTCGTCATGAGCCGGCTCATCTGGATCTACACGTTTTTGTAAGCCAATTTAGAGGTCTGTGAAAGGGTTAATTATCAAGATTATATTAAAAATCTCATTATTTATTTCATCAACAGCAGTAAGAAGAAAGGATTCCGACTAAATTGACCGTTCGGGATAAAAAGGGCATTATCTGCCAAGGGAGATAATAGAAGAGACAAATGAGAAAGGTTTCTCAGTAACGGTCTATTACTGAACTTAGCGTCTCCGTGGCCTGGTGATTAAAGCGTCCGCCCACGGAGCGAGTGGTTGAAGGTTCGAACCTCGTCAGGGGCTCGTTCTGATATTACCGGTTGGTGAGCCGCCAGCTAGTTAAATAATGGTTACTGATTGCCTGGCGTCTGGCATACATGCATAGGATTCTGGAAGTACTGATGTTCATATAAAAGGTTTCTCATAAGTCAGTAATGGACAGACACTAATAAAATTAACAGTTTTTCAGATGGGACATTAAGCCGAGGTCTCGTGTGTGCTGTACACAGTGCACGTAAAAGAACCAGATGAGACTCTGGAATGGGTCTCTATCTGTATCACTGCACTATCCTCCAAAAATCTAAAATGACTAATCTCTTCAGGAGGCGTCGCTCATATGGGCAACCGGTAGCGACGATAAATAAATGTAAAACACACACACACACATAGTCAGTAATGGCTGGCCCTTTCAATAGGATGACACTATAATAAACAAACACTTTACTTTACAGGAGGAGGATCGGACGATGGTAAGGTTCTGGAAGTAGTACCATGGCAGGGCTCCTCCCCTAGGGGTGGAGTCAAAGTCAAATGGCGTGCTACAAAGAAGGAGGGGACATACAGAATGGGCGGAGATGGGTGTGTTGACGTCATATACACTGATGAGGCACCATTCGGGAAATATTACATCGAACATCTTCCCCTCGTTGGTAATGCTTTCAAAAATTAAGACATATTTCAGAAATGCAATTATTTACGTCTGTGAAAATGCATAAGCAAAATTATTGGGAGTTTAATGATTCTGATTGTCCGGGTAGCAAACACATGTAATCAGGGTAAAAAAAGTTGTGATTCAGTATTCAAATTTATTTTAGCTCGAATGCAAAACAAGTTCTTTGAACTTATATTGATCACCCTCGCTCGAGACCTCATTCCCATTCTCCATGCGGGAGAGAGAAGAGGCACCGTGGAATATAAATGCCTTGCCTAAGGGCACAATCGTAACGGCTCCAGCAAGACTCGAACTCCGGACCTTTCGCACCGGCACCGTGGAATATAAATGCCTTGCCTAAGTGTGCAGTTGTAACAGCTCCAGTGGGGCGCAATCTCGGGACTGTTCGTGCCTGAAGCGATCGCGCTATCACGACTTCCACGAAGGTTTGGATCCAAGGAATACCCGATGTCATATAGAATATTGACCCGCCAAAATAATGACCCGCGGGTCATTATTCTATAGGAAAAAGTGACCCGCGGGTCCATATTCTATTATAGAATAATGACCCCCCTTATAGAATAATGACCCCCCCCCATCCCCAAAGCCTACAAAAACAATGTTATCAATATTCTATATGACACCGGTACGTAAGAATGGTGTTTATTTCCTCTTTCAGATATTGTGAATCCTGGTGAGATCGTACTGAAGAATAGTGATAAAGTTAGGGTATCTCTGGACGAGGAACATCTGAAAACACTCCAGGAACATGAAGTATACGGTGGATGGAACGATGGAATGGTACAGGTAAGCTGTTAGCAATGAGATGATTTTAGACGTCCGCACTTCCGCCCGAGTTTCTTTTTAAATCGTTGGTCACATTCTGAGACTGAACCAACCTGATACATTGCTAATCTTAAATAAAATTATAGAATATTTGCCGAAAACAATCCAATATGTAAAATATTGGACTATGTGAGGCGCGTAACGTAATCTTTCAGATGGGACTTTAAGCCGAGGTCTCGTGTCGGTGCTTTACACGGTGCACGTAAAAGAACCAGAGAAGACTATGGAATGGGTCTCTGTCTGTATCATTGCACTATCCTCCAAAAATCTAAAATGACTAATCTCTTCAGGAGGCGTCGCTCATATGGGCAACCGGTAGCGACGATAAATAAACGTAAAGCACACACGGCAAGCTTAAATCTACATTGTTTCTTCTATTCTCTTCTTGGTGATGTTTATCGAGAGCAACTAGTCGACCATTCTACGAACTTGTTTCATAATCGAGCAGGTCCATTTTTAGTGTATACATGAAGTTGGAACTGTGGTGAAGTTACTTTATGAAGGAAAGGCAGCCCGGGTACAATACCAAGATTGTAAGGTGTGGACCTTGAACAGACAGGGACTGTATAGAGTAGGTATCAGTGTACATTTTGGTGAATACACCGTATAACAGGTATTTTTCGTGAGATGAATATTTTCACTATATTCATGAGAGCCTCTAATTCGTGAATATAAAAATCGCTAAAATATTTCTTATATGTTTTTATCTGAAATTATCCGCCATTTTGTCCAAACATATGTGGTACGCTTGATTAGTACTGATTTATTTGCACAGATAAAGTTAATCGAGTATATCGTTTTGATGTATTCTACTTTCAAATCTAACAAAGGAATGTCTCACTTCACTGTTACCTCTTTGTATTGACAGTAAAAAGAGGATATACCCGAGTATAGTACACAGGAAACCATTAGTAAGAGGAAGTATCCTCCATAAAAAGAGTATTCAGGGGGAAGTAACTGACCCCCTGTCTGAGCCTAATAAAATTAACAATCTTTCAGATGGGACGTTAATCCGAGGTCTCGTGTCGGTGCTTTACACCGTGCACGTAAAAGAACCAGAGGCGACTCTGGAATGAGTCTATGTCTGTATCATTGCACTATCCTCCAAAATCTAAAATGACTAATCTCTTCAGGAGACGTTGCTCATATGGGCAACCGGTAGCGACGATAAATAAACGTAAAACACACACACATAGTACATACATGTGTACGTAGTCCAGTGGTTAGCCCGTTGTATTGCGAATCAAGGGACCGTAGCCCTGCCTGAGCTTATTAATGTTAGTAGAATGACTATAATTGGTTTTCATGTATCGGTGCTATACACCGGGGCTCGAACATGGGACCGGGCATGTAAAAGCACCATGTATGCTTCTGGAATTGGAGCATCTTCCATCACTAAGCATAACCAAGCCAAGACCAGCAGTACATGTACATCAAATACAACGTTTTTAGATATAAATCCACATTGAACTATTGAATTCTACAGTACACATGTTTTTATATGAAGCTGTCACAGGGTGAGGTAAATATGCAGTAAATCCGGGGCTCGAACAATGGACCTTTAGCTTAGAGGGCGAACGCGCTACCGACTGAGCTAGCTGGGCCGCTTACACTAATCTCCCCAATAATTGAGACTAAGTCCGTACCGCGACAAAGCCAACATTGAAATATATAAATATAGATAGATAGATAGATTTCTTTATTTATAGAGGGTGACCTAATTAGTTTTGAACTAATCCTCCTTAGGGCCCTCTTCAATGTGTTAACACTATAGAATAAATGTACATACACAATAATTATAACATAGTTACGCCGTACAATATACATGCATAATGTTGTACAAAGTAACTTAAACAAAAGCCTAAATAAATCATGTACTTTGATAGAAATACAAAACGACATAAGCATATTGATTTACAATCATTATATATATATAACTGTCTAGTGTCTACCGATTAAAACGTTGTATCCATACTTTACATTTTGTCTTGAATATATTTAATGATCTGGACGTCTTATGTATGTGCTATATACAATGTACAATATATATACGTCATATACAATACTGCCAAATTACAACATCTATTATAACTACACAGATTCACAGTTTCGCTCCGGGCGAGGTGGTTACCATATTAGAGGATGACAATACTGTCAGAGAGCTACAAGAGGGCCACGGAGGTTGGAACAAAGAGATGAAATCGGTAAGTAATTAAAAACTGTCAAAGAGCTATAAGAGGGCTACGGAGGCTGGAACGAAGAGATGACATCAGTGAGTAATTAAAAACTGTCAAAGAACTATAAGAGGGCTACGGAGGCTGGAACGAAGAGATGACATCAGTGAGTAATTAAAAACTGTCAAAGAACTATAAGAGGGCTATGGAGGCTGGAACAAAGAGTTGACATCAGTAAGTAATTAAAAACTGTCAAAGAACTATAAGAGGGCTATGGAGGCTGGAATGAAGAATGTGTACATGTATGTCGTTAAGGAGCTAAACACATGATTTGTGATTTGTAGACACTTGGTGCGGTCGGTCGTATTGTCCGTATTGACTCTGACGGTGATGTAAGGGTGAAGGTCGCTAATCGCGTATGGAACTATAGTCCAGTATGCTGTACTCCACTGGAAGATATGTCCTTGGCTTCGAAGGCCCCGGATCTTTCAAAGTCTGAAATGGAACATGGAGAGATGGATGATCTGAAACGGATGCAGCGTGATATGGATCGTAAGTGCACTAGTTTTAGGATGGGTAATAGCGCCGACTTTTAATAGCGCCTAGCGCCGACTTTTAATAGCGCCGATTTTTCCGATTTTCGGAACAATCTTAAAACTACAAATAAAGTCACAAACTTGCTCGAAAGACGACGTCTATTATGAGAATACTTGCATTAAGAGACCACTTTTTTCAGGTCTGGTTTGTGTTGCTAAGGAACAACATAGCCTGTATTAAGAGATCATTCTGCGTTTAGCCCTTCCTTTTGTTTGTGGTCTCTTAATAGAAGCTTAGTTTATACAAATTTATTTGAGTTCGATTGCGAAACAAGTTCTTACGACTTATATTAATCACTCTCGAGACCTCATTCTTGGTGGAATCCATCGCAACGAGTGAGAGAGAAGAGGCAACGTGGATATTAAGGGCACAATCGTAACGGCATAACGGTATAATATACATGATCTATCGCCCTTATCAATTAAACAATCACGTAAAATAGCACACACTAACTTTCGAGATGCACCGTATTTGCAATGGGCTCAATTATTCCACCACTCCACACATCACGGCGCCTATGTATCCCTACTACCCCCCCTGGGGTTTTATTGCATTTTTGGACTTTTTATTTTTTCAGTTTATGAGACCAATGTACTTGCGTATGTCCAGCGACGGGCCTGGTATTGTATTTTAGGTATGGCTGGAGTCAATGCATATTGGTATGCTTCACAAGCCTAATTTTAGGTGTGGCTGGAGTCAATGCATATCGTTATGCTTCACAAGCCTAAGTATTGTATTTCAGGTGTGGCTGGAGTCAATGTGTATTGTTATGCTTCACAAGCCTAATTTTAGGTGTGGCTGGAGTCAATGCATATTGTTATGCTTCACAAGCCTAAGTATTGTATTTCAGGTGTGGCTGGAGTCAATGTGTATTGTTATGCTTCACAAGCCTAATTTTAGGTGTGGCTGGAGTCAATGCGTATTGTTATGCTTCACAAGTCTAATTTTAGGTATGGCTGGAGTCAATGCATATTGTTATGCTTCACAAGCTTAATTTTAGGTGTGGCTGGAGTATTGGCGCATCTGTTTGTTGGTCTTCTTCGAGATGCACCCGATGATGATGATGGCGGCGATGTTTCAGTAGTAGAAGCGGCAGCGAAAGGTGATATTGATCGAGTTAAAGCCATTGTGTCCCGCAATCCGGAGAAGGTGAGAGCAATAGATTAATATGACGATGATATGTTAATAATACTTGTAGACATCAGATCAAAAAGTCATCATGATTGAGTTGAAGAATGCTCGTAGACATCCGAACAAAGCAAAATAAATGGACTGAGGAACTTTAACCCTTTCCCTTATAGTAGCACCTCTTGACGCCAATATGACATACATTGACAATGTAGTAGCAAAACCAATGTTCATAATGAAGGCCAGAATCTCGTGTAGTCCCAGTAATATCTATGGAGGTGGGATAGATATGGCCACTACTTATCCACTGCATGATAGCTAAATGGCTGCCATTTGTATGGAGATAAAATAGTATATTAACCTAAATCTCTATGTAGTACCAGTAATATCTATGGAGGTGGGATAGATATGGCCACTACTTATCCACTGCATGATAGTTAAATGGCTGTCGTTTGTATGGAGATATAATAGTATATTAACCTAAATCTCTATGTAGTACCAGTAATATCTATGGAGGTGGGATAGATATGGCCACAACTTATCCACTGCATGATAGTTAAATGGCTGTCGTTTGTATGGAGATATAATAGTATATTAACCTAAATCTCTATGTAGTACCAGTAATATCTATGGAGGTGGGATAGATATGGCCACTACTTATCCACTGCATGATAGTTAAATGGCTGTCGTTTGTATGGAGATATAATAGTATATTAACCTAAATCTCTATGTAGTACCAGTAATATCTATGGAGGTGGGATAGATATGGCGACTACTTATCCACTGCATGATAGCTAAATGGCTGTCGTTTGTATGGATATATAATAGTATATTAACCTAAATCTTTATGAAGGAAAGGGTTAAGGAAAGTGATTTACTAAATTGAATATTTGTTTTAAGAACTTGTTTCCCAATCATGTCATTGTATTACAATTAAAATATTGGTTAACCTGACTTCAGTTGATGCTTCCCGTTCGTGTCTTAATAACCTCCAGATCATTTGACGTATTCTTTGGTTTAAAGCAGCATTACATCGTATGAAATAAAAGATATTTGAAAAATTCAATTTTTACGTATGTGTAGCAATGCTGCTACACATTCTAACATTATACTTTGTATGCTTATGTTCATTTGGTAAACAGTGTTTTTTTGCGATAAAACAAACTCGAAACCGAAAGTAGGACTTTCCAAGTCGATCGGTCACAACCGGAACAACCGGAACGCATCGTCCGCACATGTTTACATTCGGAATGCATCGTGCCCATTTGTCCCACGTTGTCTTTTTTAAATTAAATTACTTGATATGTTGATTCAGACCTCTGTTAGCTAAGTCTTGTTGGGACATTTATACATCCCCGCATGGGGTTCGACATTAGAGGAAGATAGATAGATAGTCTTTCATGTTCAAAATATATATGTTGTTTTCTAAATCCTCTGTTGTTTCACGCATGCGCGCTGTGCATGTTTACATTTCGTGTGTTGATAAACAAATTCGCGTATACGACGGTTTAAATTTATTGGAATTTTATCGTTTCTGAGCGACTATTTCGATTTTTGTAAACACACACATTAGTATTTATATTTTACCCAAAACATCCTTTATTACGATGTAATGCTGCTTTAAACATATTTATTCCACTATTATACATTCACAAAACAATACATGTACACAAAATCAAAGAAGTAAGTATATAGGAAAGGATTAAAACGGAAGCAGAGCTTATATAGCTTCTTGACATATTCTTTAATTTATACAAATTTATTTTAGCTCGATTGCGAAACAAGTTCTTTCAACTTATATTAATCACTCTCGAGACCTCATTCCTGATGGAATCCATCGCCATGAAGGAGAGAGAAGAGGCAACGTGGAATATAAATGCCTTGCCTAAGGGCACAATCGTAACTGCTCCAGCGGGGCTTGAACTCCGGACCTTTCGCACCTGAAGCGAACGTGCATCCACTACGCTATCACAACTTCCACACAAAGACGTATTCTTTGCATGTATATGTACAATTATTTTCTCCATTTAACAGGTAAATGCTAAGCACCAACATAAAACTGCTCTGCAGCTGGCTAGCCATGAAGGTAAGACGGATGTGGTACAGTTCCTTCTGGACGAGAAGGCCGACGTAGACATTGCTGATGAAGAAGGTGACACTGCGCTTCACTATGCAGCTTTTGGGTAGGTTGTTGAATGTTGCGTCAACTAATAGATAGTTTTGAATTGGTTTCTAGGATTCACACGAATAATGACGTTTATTTATCTAAGTCATTTGTTTACCTACTGTAATAACCAATCAGAATTGAGAAAAATTGGTCAGTTACTGATTTGATAATATTTGATAGCTCTATATACATGTATAGTATAACAATCTATATACATGTATAGTATAACAATCTATATACATGTATAGTATAACAATCTATATACATGTATAGTATAACAATCTATATACATGTATAGTATAACAATCTATATACATGTATAGTATAACAATCTATATACATGTATAGTATAACAATCTATATACATGTATAGCATAACAATCTATATACATGTATAGTATAGCAATGTATATACATGTATAGTATAGCAATGTATATACATGTATAGTATAACAATCTATATACATGTATAGTATAGCAATCTATATACATGTATAGTATAACAATCTATAGCAATCTATATACATGTATAGTATAACAATCTATATACATGTATAGTATAACAATCTATATACATGTATAGTATAACAATCTATATACATGTATAGTATAACAATCTATATACATGTATAGTATAACAATCTATATACATGTATAGTATAACAATCGCAATCGTTGTACAAATAGAAATTTAGCAAATGGGTTGGGCCACAAGTTCTAACAACATTAGTGATTGGTGAGTTACTTTGTGTGTGTCTTACATTTATTTATCATCGCTACTGGTTGCCCATATGAGCGACGCCTCCTGAAGAGATTAGTCATTTTAGATTTTAGAGGATAGTGCAATGATACAGACAGAGACCCATTCCAGAATCTCCTCTGGTTCTTTTACGTGCACAGTGTAAAGCACCGACACGAGACCTCGGTTTAACGTCGCATCTGAAAGACTGTTAATTTTATTAGGATCAGCCGGGGGTCAGTTATTTCCCCCTGAATACTCTTTTATGGAGGATACTTTCTTGTGTTTTAAGGTGCTTTCCATTGTTCGATTAATTAAAATAATATTTCTAAAATCTTATCTATAATGATTCAACAGCTGGTTATGGAACATATTAATAGTAAAAAGAAAGAATTCCAATTAAGCGGGCAATTTACATTTCGGGATAAATCAGATCTTATCTTTGTTCAAAGGGAGATAATAGAAGAATTATTAGATATTATGTACATGTAAGATATGGCATAGAAGCACAAAATTGCATCTCCTATACATGTATATACAGTCAAACCTGTGTTAGTGGTCACCTCTGTTAAGCAGCCAACCTTTATTAAGCAGCCAGTTTCCAGATCCCCAATATGTTACTTTATTATACATTTGACCTCTATTAAGCAGCCAACCTTTATTAAGCAGCCAGTTTCCAGATCCCCAATATGTTACTTTCTTATACATTTGACCTCTATTAAGCAACCAACCTTTATTAAACAGCCAGTTTCCAGATCCCCAATATGTTACTTTATTATACATTTGACCTCTATTAAGCAGCCACTTTCTGAGAATCCCTTGGCTGGCTGCTTAGGACAGGTTTGACTGTACTTGTGACTTGTAAAATGAAATGAAGAAATATAATAGATACAAATATACATTCTTCTGTGACTCTAAGATATAATTATGATTTTATGACAGCGTGGCTATGAACATTTACTGTATACTGTATAGAGTGGTGGAACCTATGCTACCCTATTCCTATGCTCGGCGTATTTTTTCCATTTACATCCGTATTTAAAATATTTAAAATGTTTTAACCTATTTTCACTGACAGAGGTGAAGCATTGTTCAATAGCATTCCGTTGTGCGTACCGGTAGCATAATGAAACTGTCACCTGACTGGTTCAGTAGCCGAATATAAACAGACATTTTTTTCCACCAAAATGATGCAGTTTATGAGCATTTCAGGTAGCTATCCGAATTGGGAAAAAATGTACAAATAACCAGAAAAAAGTTTCTTATGAGTTGTAATATTGTTAGTTATTGATGTTACTAAGTCAAAATAATATATTCAACATTTACCCATGCTTAAATAAAAAAAATTCGTGTATGCCATGCATAGATGCCCTAGTATCTAGTTCCCCATGGAAACAGGTGCCGTTGCAATAGCTGTATTGAGGCGCATGGTTACGTAATGAAGCTAAAATTTTCAACAACAATCTTTTGAAAGTTGTGTTCACGACTTAAGAAAATAATAATATACGGCAAGTGCATTTAACTTTTTTTATAGGCCATGATATGTAGGATTTACGTCGAGCATAGGTTCCACCACTCTATATATTTACATTTGCAGTGTGGAGCAGGGTTCTATGGGGTTGTTACTGAAGAAAGGAGCCAAACTTAACACCCAAAACAAGAAGGGACAGACCAGTCTACATATCACAATTGGCAAAGGGTCTGTCCCTTGTACGAAGCTTCTGGTTGATTGCGGGGCCTCGGTAAACGAAAAGGTACATTGCAGTAAACTCATTATGCGCTTCAGATAAAACATTATTTTTCTGATTAATTAAATCATATCATCACCGTCCAACCTTGTGGAAGTCGTGATAGCACAGTGGTAGCGCGTTCGCTTCAGGTGCGAAAGCCCCCGAGTTTGCGCCCAACTGTAGCCGTTACGATTGTGCCCTTAGCCAAGGCATTTAAATTCCACGTTGACTCAGCATCTTCCAACCAACTTGCCTTGTGGAAGTCGTGATAGCACAGTGGTAGCGCGTTCGCTTCCAGTGCGAAAGCCCCCGAGTTTGCGCCCAACAGTAGCCGTTACGATTGTGCCCTTAGGCAAGGCATTTAAATTCCACGTTGACGCATAACCGTCCAACCAACTTGCCTTGTGGAAGTCGTGATAGCACAGTGGTAGCGCGTTCGCTTCAGGTGCGAAAGCCCCCGAATTCGCGCCCAACTGTAGCTGTTACGATTGTGCCCTTAGGCAAGGCATTTAAATTCCACGTTGACGCATAACCGTCCAACCACCTGCCTTGTGGAAGTCGTGATAGCACAGTGGTAGCGCGTTCGCTTCAGGTGCGAAAGCCCCCGAATTCGCGCCCAACTGTAGCTGTTACGATTGTGCCCTTAGGCAAGGCATTTAAATTCCACGTTGACGCATAACCGTCCAACCACCTGCCTTGTGGAAGTCGTGATAGCACAGTGGTAGCGCGTTCGCTTCAGGTGCGAAAGCCCCCGAATTCGCGCCCAACTGTAGCTGTTACGATTGTGCCCTTAGGCAAGGCATTTAAATTCCACGTTGACGCATAACCGTCCAACCACCTGCCTTGTGGAAGTCGTGATAGCACAGTGGTAGCGCGTTCGCTTCAGGTGCGAAAGCCCCCGAATTCGCGCCCAACTGTAGCTGTTACGATTGTGCCCTTAGGCAAGGCATTTAAATTCCACGTTGACTCAGCACCTTCCAACCACCTGCCTTGTGGAAGTCGTGATAGCATAGTGGTAGCGCGTTCGCGTCAGGTGCGAAAGCCCCAGAGTTTGCGCCCAACTGTAGCCATTACGGTTGTGCCCTTAGGCAAGGCATTTAAATTCCACGTTGACTCAGCACCTTCCAACCACCTGCCTTGTGGAAGTCGTGATAGCACAGTGGTAGCACGTTCGCTTCAGGTGCGAAAGCCCCCGAATTCGCGCCCAACTGTAGCTGTTACGATTGTACCCTTAGGCAAGGCATTTAAATTCCACGTTGCCTCATCACCTTCCAACCACCTGCCTTGTGGAAGTCGTGATAGCACAGTGGTAGTGCGTTCGCTTCAGGTGCGAAAGCCCCCGAATTCGCGCCCAACTGTAGCTGTTACGATTGTGCCCTTAGGCAAGGCATTTAAATTCCACATTGCCTCATCACCTTCCAACCAACTGCCTTGTGTAATTCGTGATAACGCAGTGGTTAACGAGCTCGCTTCTCACCAAGGCAACCCGGGTTCGATCCTCGGACAGTGAAGTATGCAAGATGGTAGGTGGTCAACAGATCGGACAGGTGGGTTTTCTCCGGGTACTCCGGTTTCCTCCCACACGAATGACCACATATACGCTTTCATCCGCGTCAACGAGAGTGATTAATATAAGTTGTTAAAACTTGCTTTGCAATTGTTGTAAAATAAATAAAGTTTAAACATCAATAATATCTGGAGAGTAGCCATATAGCCTAGGCTGTTGGGGCAACTTTATAAACTATCACAGTTGTGTATGATATCTCTACTCCAGGACTTGGATGGTGACACTCCCATGCATGACTGTATCATACAGAGTGACACTCCCATGCATGACTGTATCATACAGAGTGACACTCCCATGCATGACTGTATCATACAGAGTGACACTCCCATGCATGACTGTATCATACAGAGTGACACTCCCATGCATGACTGTATCATACAGAGTGACACTCCCATGCATGACTGTATCATACAGATAAACTATCACAGTTGTGTATGATATCTCTACTCCAGGACATGGATGGTGACACTCCCATGCATGACTGTATCATACAGATAAACTATCACAGTTGTGTATGATATCTCTACTCCAGGACATGGATGGTGACACTCCCATGCATGACTGTATCATACAGAGTGACACTCCCATGCATGACTGTATCATACAGAGTGACACTCCCATACATGACTGTATCATACAGAGTGACACTCCCATACATGACTGTATCATACAGAGTGACACTCCCATACATGACTGTATCATACAGATAAACTATCACAGTTGTGTATGATATCTCTACTCCAGGACATGGATGGTGACACTCCCATGCATGACTGTATCATACAGATAAACTATCACAGTTGTGTATGATATCTCTACTCCAGGACACGGATGGTGACACTCCCATGCATGACTGTATCATTCAGAAGAGGAAACAGAGTTTCTTGATCGAAGCAGTGTTCAAGTCGAGCAAACCTGACTTTACAGTGAGCAATGGGAAAGGCTTCAATGTTCTACAGTGGGCAGCATTGAAAGATTGTAGAATGTGGGTATACTGTTACTATTTCTTATCTTCTACTACTTCTTCTGCTTCTTCTTCGACTACTTCTTCTTCTTCTTTGACTACTTCTTCTTTGATGACTACTTCTTCTTCTTCGATTACTACTACTACTTCTTCTTCTTTGACAACTACTACTTCTTCTTCTTTGACTACTACTACTTCTTCTTCTTCGACTACTACTACTTCTTCTTCTTTGACTACTACTACTTCTTCTTCTTCTTCTTCTTTGACTACTACTACTTCTTCTTCTTCTTCGACTACTACTTCTGCTTCTTCTTCGACTACTTCTTCTTCGACTACTACTTCTTCTTCTTTGACTACTACTTCTTCTGCTTCTTCTTTGACTACTTATTCTTCTGCTTCTTCAAGTACTTCTTCTTCTGCTTCTGCTTCTTCTTCGACTACTTCTTCTTCGACTACTTCTTCTTCTTCGACTACTTCTTCTTCTTTTTCGACTACTTCTGCTTCTTCGACTTCTTCTTCTTCTTTTTCGACTACTTCTTCTTCGACTACTTCTGCTTCTTCTTCTTCGACTACTTCTTCTTCGACTGCTTCTGCTTCTTCTTCTTCAACTACTTCTTCTTCTGCTTCTTCTTCGACTTTATCTTCTTCTGCTTTTTCTTCGACTACTTCTTCTTCTTTTTCATCTTCTTATCTTCTACTTCTTCTATTTGTTCATTTGAATGACAACAATACAATATATTCCTCTGTTCATGTATGTAATCATTGTTAACAGGGCTGCCGATATCATAATTTCGAACAAACCAGCTGTGATCGACTTAAAGATGCCGGAAGGATTTGCTGCATTACATATCTGTGCTGCCAATGACCATATAGAGATCGCAAGCGGTCTGTTGAAGGTACTTTGTAATTGTCATGAATAACACAAATACTTGTACAAAACTGTTTTTAATTTCACTCAGCGTACGTCAGTGGGAACACGTATACATAACCTATGATAGAAGCTATACTATACAGTCAAACTTGTGTTAGTTGTCACCTTCATTAAGCAGCCAACCTGTATTAAGCATCCAGTTTCCAGATTGCCAAATATGTTATTTTATTATACATTTGACCTCTATTAAGTAGCCAATTTCTGTGATTCCCTTTGCTGGCTGCATTAGACAGGTTTGACTGTACTACTATGCATACGTTTACACAGTATATGCAAATTCACAGTGTTTTGGATACTCCGCATAAAAGTAGGGAACGTCAGGGTTCCCGCTGTCGGTCGCCAATTGCGACAAAAAACAAATATTGGTGCTTGGTCTTGTCAAATACATGGCTTCAAATATTTATTTGTGAACTATATGGCTCTTGGTTGGTTCCAAGTTTTTTTAATTGGCTCCAGTGTTTTTCAATTGGCGACAGAAGTGGCGCAGACAAACGTTCAGACAGACTGGAAAGTAACGTTGGATTTATTATACTGGATATAAATTACTTATACTTGAATGATTAAGTTATGACAGGGTGTTATGTGTTGGATATAAAGGTGAAATACTAAAGTGCTAACGTGTTGCAGACGGATCTGTAGTCCAGCAGGTTTGATCCTCCGACTGACCCTAATAAAATTAACAGTCTTTCAGATGGGACCTTAAGCCGAGGTCTCGTGTCGGTGCTTTACATCGTGCACGTAAAAGAACCAGAGGAGACTCTGGAATGGGTCTCTGTCTGTATCATTGCACTATCCTCCAAAAATCTAAAATAACTAATCTCTTCAGGAGGCGTCGCTCATATGGGCAACCGGTAGCGACGATAAATAAACGTAAAACACATACGCTAACGTGTTACTACAGTATATTCAATCATGAAATTGTGGAAGTTATGATAGCACAGTGGTAGCGCGTTCGCTTCATGTTCGAAAGGCCCAGAGTTCGCGCCCAGCTGTAGTTGTTACAATTGTGCCCTTAGGCAAGGCCACGTTGCCTCTTCTCACTCCCTCGTGGCGATGGATTCCATCAGGAATAAAGTATCGAGAATGATTAATATAAGTTGTAGGAACTTGTTTCACAATCGAGCTAAAATAAATTTGTATAGACTAAATTGTGAAAAGTATCGATATGGTAGAGAAACATGGAAAGAATTATTTACAGATGTATTATACAAAGTTACAAACTATCAAAATGTTTCTCCGAGGCCAGAATGTAACTTCATTTTACCTGGGAACTCCGTGGCCGAATGTATATTAATTTTACCTGGGATCTCCGAGGCCAGAATGTAACTTCATTTTACCTGGGATCTCCGTGGCCGAATGTATCTTAATTTTACCTGGGATCTCCGTGGCCGAATGTATCTTAATTTTACCTGGGAACTCCGTGGCCGAATGTATCTTAATTTTACCTGGGATCTCCATGGCCGAATGTATCTTAATTTTACCTGGGGTCTCCGTGGCCGATTGTATTTTCATTTTACCTGGGATCTGCGCATTCCACTGCGCATCCACTGCGCATTCACTGCACATCCACTGTACATCCACTGTACATCCACTGTACATCCACTGCGCATCCACTGTACATCCACTGTACATCCACTGTACATCCACTGTACATCCACTGTACATCCACTGCGCATCCACTGTACATCCACTGTACATCCACTGTACATCCACTGTACATCCACTGTACATCCACTGCGCATCCACTGTACATCCACTGTACATCCACTGTACATCCACTGTACATCCACTGTACATCCACTGCGCATCCACTGTACATCCACTGTACATCCACTGTACATCCACTGTACATCCACTGTACATCCACTGCGCATCCACTGTACATCCACTGTACATCCACTGTACATCCACTGTACATCCACTGTACATCCACTGCGCATCCACTGTACATCCACTGTACATCCACTGTACATCCACTGTACATCCACTGTACATCCACTGCGCATCCACTGTACATCCACTGTACATCCACTGTACATCCACTGTACATCCACTGTACATCCACTGCGTATCCACTGCGCATCCACTGTACATCCACTGCGCATCCACTGCTGTACATCCACTGTACATCCACTGTACATCCACTGCGCATCCACTGCGCATCCACTGTACATCCACTGCACATCCACTGCACATCCACTGCGCATCCACTGTACATCCACTGCGCATCCACTGCGTATCCACTGTACATCCACTGCACATCCACTGTACATCCACTGCGCATCCACTGTACATCCACTGCGCATCCACTGCGTATCCACTGTACATCCACTGCACATCCACTGTACATCCACTGCGCATCCACTGTACATCCACTGCGCATCCACTGCGTATCCACTGTACATCCACTGCACATCCACTGTACATCCACTGCGCATCCACTGTACATCCACTGCGCATCCACTGCGTATCCACTGTACATCCACTGCACATCCACTGTACATCCACTGCGCATCCACTGTACATCCACTGCGCATCCACTGCGTATCCACTGTACATCCACTGCACATCCACTGTACATCCACTGCGCATCCACTGTACATCCACTGCGCATCCACTGCGTATCCACTGTACATCCACTGCACATCCACTGTACATCCACTGCGCATCCACTGTACATCCACTGCGCATCCACTGCGTATCCACTGTACATCCACTGTACATCCACTGTACATCCACTGCGCATCCACTGTACATCCACTGTACCCACTGTACATCCACTGTACATCCACTGTACCCACTGTACATCCACTGTACATCCACTGTACATCCACTGCGCATCCACTGCGCATCCACTGCGCATCCACTGCGCATCCACTGTACATCCACTGTACATCCACTGTACATCCACTGCACATCCACTGTACATCCACTGCGCATCCACTGTACATCCACTGTACATCCACTGTACTGTACATCCACTGTACATCCACTGTACATCCACTGTACATCCACTGCGCATCCACTGTACACCCACTGTATATCCACTGTACATCCACTGTACATCCACTGTACATCCACTGTACATCCACTGTACATCCACTGTACATCCACTGCGCATCCACTGCGCATCCACTGTACAACTGTACATCCACTGCACATCTGCACATCCACTGTACATCCACTGTACATCCACTGTACATCCACTGTACATCCACTGTACATCCACTGTACATCCACTGTGCATCCACTGTGCATCCACTGTACATCCACTGCACATCCACTGTACATCCACTGTACATCTACTGTACATCCACTGTACATCCACTGTACATCTACTGTACATCCACTGCATATCCACTGTACATCCACTGTACATCCACTGTACATCCACTGTACATCCACTGTACATCCACTGTACATCCACTGCGCATCCACTGTACATCCACTGCGCATCCACTGTACATCCACTGTACATCCACTGCACATCCACTGTACATCCACTGTACATCCACTGCGCTATCACGACTTCCACCCTGAAATACTACTAGGCGGGGCATCCGGGTCTTCATCCACTAATAACATTAACAGAGAGTCGCCATATGACCTAACTTCACCTAAGTTGTTGGTATGACTGTGGATCAGGACAGTGTATGGATCTGCCTGTATGCTTGCTTGTTGGCAATATGCACATTATTAGACCTGAAGACCTCCATGGTCGAGTGGTTTAAGTCGCTGATTTGTATACCACTGTAACCTATCATCACTGATGGTCACCGTGTCTATTTATATGAAAATGTTGGCAGTTTCCTACGGAGGTTGGTGCACCAAGTACTGGTTAACCGCTGGAGCCTGTCCAGGAAAGGTGTTGTTAGGTAAACTACCCGTCACTCAAATGGACAACCGGTAGCGACATTAAATACACTTAAATATGTAGTTTGAATGACTCGTCAATGCTTTCAGGCAAAGGCAAACATGGACGTATTGGACAGAAATGGCAGGACACCACTAATGGTCGCCGTCAGTCAAAGCAATAAGCGTACAGTAGAGTTGCTGTTAACTCATGGTATGTTCTCTCTTTCAAGTGACTGGAAGCTATCCAGCTGGATTGCGGTAGGTCAGTGGTTCTACTCGAGTGCCCATCAGTGCGCGAAATACTGCTCATAGGGGCATCCAGCATCTTATGGAAAGTCATTGGTTCTACCCAGGTGCACCTCTGTATCTGAAATACTGCTCGTAGGGGCATCCAGCATCTTATGGAAAGTCATTAGTTCTACCCAGGTGCACCCCCTGTATCTGAAATACTGCTCGTAGGGGCATCCAGCATCTTATGGAAAGTCATTGGTTCTACCCAGGTGCACCCTTGTATCTGAAATACTGCTGATTGGAGGGGCGCACTAGGTCTTTGCTAGTCTCTAACTAGTGGTTAGCACGCTCGCTTCTCACCAATGCATCTCTGGTTCGATCTATCCTCGGACTGGGAAGTATGTGAGATGGTATGGTGGTCGCCAGATCGGTTTTTCCCCGGGTACTCCAGTTTCCTCCAACTTGAAGGGCCACATTTACGCTTTCATCCGCGCCAACAAGAGTGATTGATATAAGTTGTTAGAACTTGCTTCGTTGTAAAATAAATAAAGTATAAACAATAACAGCTATATACCCTAGCTGTCGGTGGCCCCAATCCTCACAAATAAACAAACAAACAAACAAACAAACAACCAAACAACCAAACATAGAAATATGTTGTACGATCTGGAAGCAGGAGTCTATGTATCTTTGAAGTAAAAATATACACAAATCCCACATAAATATACACAAATCCCACATAAATATACACATCCCACATAAATATACACAAATCCCACATAAATATACACATCCCACATAAATATACACAAATCCCACATAAATATACACAAATCCCACATAAATATACACAAATCCCACATAAATATACACAAATCCCACATAAATATACACATCCCACATAAATATACACAAATCCCACATAAATATATACAAATCCCACATAAATATACACAAATCACCCATAAATAACACAAAATATACACAAATCCCACAAAAGTATACAAAATATACACAAATCCCACATAAGTATACAAAATATGCACAAATCCCACATAAATAATACAAAATATACACAAATCCCACATAAATATACAAAATATACACAAATCCCACACAAATATACAAAATATACACAAATCCCACATAAGTATACAAAATATGCACAAATCCCACATAAATAATACAAAATATACACAAATCCCACATAAGTATACCAAATATACACAAATCCCACACAAATATACACTAATCCCACACAAATATACAAAATATACACAAATCCCACAAAAGTATACAAAATATACACAAATCCCACATAGGTATACAAAATATACACAAATCCCACATAAATATACAAAATATACACAAATCCCACACAAATATACAAACTATACACAAATCCCACATAGGTATACAAAATATACACAAATCCCACATAAGTATACAAAATATACACTAATCCCACACAAATATACAAACTATACACAAATCCCACATAAGTATGCAAAATATACACAAATTCCACATAAATATACAAAATATACACAAATCCCACACAAATATACAAACTATACACAAATCCCACATAAGTATACAAAATATACACAAATCCCACATAAATAATACAAAATATACACAAATCCCACATAAATAATACAAAATATACACAAATCCCACATAAATATACAAAATATACACAAATCCCACATAAATATACAAAATATACACAAATCCCACATAAATATACAAAATATACACAAATCCCACATAAATATACAAATATACACAAATCCGACTTAGAAAAGGTATACAGATACTTATTTATGATTTTAATATTTTGTATTGTTGTAAATTTTGTACACACAAGTTGTAATGCCAGAAATTTCATACTTATTTGTAAATTGAACATTTAGGTTGTAAAGTTGATGCACAAGATGGGGAGGGGAATACAGCTCTGCACGTTGCTCAAATCAGCCGAGCCCTGCCAGATACAGTATGTTTCTTTCATTTTTTCTCTGGACAATTGCTTTTAACCCTTTCCTTCATAGAGATTTAGTTTAATATACTATTATATCTCCATACAAACGACAGCCATTTAACCTTTTCCTTCATAAAGATTTAGTTTAATATACTATTATATCTCCATACAAACGACAGCCATTTAACCCTCTTGTTCATAAAGATTTAGGTTAATATACTATTATATCTCCATACAAACGACAGCCATTTAACCCTCTCGTTCATAGAGATTTAGTTTAATATACTATTATATCTCCATACAAACGACAGCTATTTAACCTTTTCCTTCATAGAGATTTAGGTTAATATACTATTATATCTCCATACAAACGACAGCCATTTAACCCTCTCGTTCATAGAGATTTAGGTTAATATACTATTATATCTCCATACAAACGACAGCCATATAGCTATCATGCAGTAAGTAGTCACCATATCTATCCCATCTCAATAGATATTACTGGAACATCATTGAGATTTAGGTTAATATACTATTATATCTCCATACAAACGACAACCATTTAGCTATCATGCAGTGGATAAGTAGTCGCCATATCTATCCCACCTCCATATATATTACTGGGACTACATGAGATTCTGGCCTTTATTATGAACATTGGTTTGACTACTACCTTGTCAATGTATGTCGTATTGGCAATGGCGTCAAGAGGTGCTTCTATGAGGGAAAGGGTTATGAGCATTGGTTTGGCTACTACATTGTCAATGTATGTCGTATTGGTAATGGCGTCAAGAGGTGCTTCTATGAGGGAAAGGGTTATGAACATTGGTTTGGCTACTACATTATCAATGTATGTCGTATTGGTAATGGCGTCAAGAGGTGCTTCTATGAGGGAAAGGGTTATGAACATTGGTTTGGCTACTACATTGTCAATGTATGTCGTGTTGGTAATAGCGTCAAGAGGTACCTCTATGAGGGAAAGGGTTATGAGCATTGGTTTGTCTACTACATTGTCAATTTATGTCGTAATGGTCAAGAGGTGCTTTATGAGGGAAAGGGTTAAGCATAACATATCGTACCATAACATATAGTTGAACTATGAAGTTTGAGCTGTGAAGTATGAACTGCGAACTGTTAAGCTTGAATTGTGAAGTGCGAACTGTTAGGCTTGAACTGTGAAGTGTGAACTGTGGAGTGTGAACTGTTGGAGTATGAACTGGGGAGTGTGAACTGTTGGAGTGTGAACTGTTGGAGTGTGAACTGTTGGAGTGTGAACTGTGGAGTGTGAACTGTTAGGCTTGAACTGTGAAGTATGAACTGTGGAGTGTGAACTGTTGGAATATGAAATGTGGAGTGTGAACTGTGGAGTGTGAACTGTGGAGTGTGAACTGTGGAGTGTGAAATGTGGAGTGTGAACTGTTGGAGTATGAACTGTGGAGTGTGAACTGTAGAGTGTGAACTGTTGCAGTGTGAACTGTTGCAGTGTGAACTGTTGGAGTATGAACTGTTGGAGTGTGAACTGTTGGAGTGTGAACTGTTGTAGTGTGAACTGTTGGAGTGTGAACTGTTGGAGTGTGAACTGTGGAGTGTGAACTGTGGAGTGTGAACTGTTGGAGTGTGAACTGTTGGAGTGTGAACTGTTGGAGTGTGAACTGTTGGAGTGTGAACTGTTGGAGTGTGAACTGTGGAGTGTGAACTGTTGCAGTGTGAACTGTGGAGTGTGAACTGTCGGAGTGTGAACTGTTGTAGTGTGAACTGTTGCAGTGTGAACTGTGGAGTGTGAACTGTCGGAGTGTGAACTGACTCCACCCATTTTTATGGTCTATTAATTTTAATACATCGATTACAGCTTGCAAGATTGCTCGGTGTTCCTATCGTTATCGTAAATGATGATACAAGCATACAGATCTCGTGCATGTTGATTGAAGCACGGGCAAGTATCACTGTCAAGAATAAGAAAGGTTACACACCGATTGACCTATGCTCGGATTCGACAACAAAGGAATTCTTAAAGAGGTAAGTGTTACATGTAATATGTTTTCTCATTTTGCACGAACATGACAGTGTTGGACTCATAATCAAGGAGTTATAGGTTCGACCCCTTTGTGGAAGTCGTGATAGTGTAGTGGATGCGTGTTTGCTTCAGGTGCGAAAGGTCCGGAAGTTGAGCCCCGCTGAAGCTGTTACGATTGTGCCCTTAGGCAAGGCATTTAAATTCCACATTGACTCTTCTCTCTCCTTCATGGCGATGGATTCCATCAGGAATGAGATCCCGAGAGTTAATTATTAATATAAGTTGAAAGAATGTTTGATCCCCAGTTATACCTAAACTGGCCAAAATATCATCGAAGAAGGAAACTATTGGTAACAGCAACATCAGCTCGTGCACAATGTTATAGATAGATATATATAGATATATATTCTTTATAGATAGAGGGTAACCCAGTAACTCTATAGCGCCCTCGATAGGTCTAGATATGTTGGTAACAGCAACAGCAACCCGTGCACAAGTTTATGTCTACAGTTAGATAGATATTTTCGCAAACAGCAGCAGCAACTCGTGCACAAGTTTATGTCTACAGTTAGATAGATATTTTCGCAAACAGCAGCAGCAACTCGTGCACAAGTTTATGTCTACAGTTAGATAGTTAGATAGATATTTTCGCAACATCTTCGTTCACAATTGATAATCCCTTATCTAGATTTTGACATCATTATGAACTATGAACTATTGTTTTAATATAATAATTTTGCAGACTAGCAAATGCATCATCTAAAAAGATGCTAGAAACGTCATCGAATGGTGTCTTCTTGCCCACCCACTGGGATGCAATGGACAAGTCCATTTTGCTGAAGAGAATAGTACTGGACACGACAAATGGACTACTCCAAAAAGAATTCCAGGGTGTGCAAAACAAGTTTTGCAGAACAATTCCGCAGGCGAGAATTATCCAAGTTGAACGAGTGCAAAATAAGTATCTGTGGGAGCATTATCAGTTGTAAGTAGAATATGGAAGTCGTGATAGCGTAGTGGTAGAGCAAAGGTAGCGTAGTGATAGCGCAGTGGTAGGGCAAAAGGTAGCGTAGTGGTAGTGCAGTAGTAGCACAGTGGTAGCGTTGTGGTAGAGCAATGGTAGCGCAGTGGTAGCGCAGTTGTGACGTAGTGGTAGCGCAGTGGTAGTGCAGTAGTAGTGCAGTGGTAGCGTAGTGGTAGAGCAATGGTAGCGCAGTGGTAGCGCAGTTGTGGCGTAGTGGTAGCGCAGTAGTAGCGCAGCGGTAGCTCAGTGGTAGCTCAGTGATAGGGCAGTGGTAGCGCAGTGATAGCGCAGTGGTAGCTCAGTGGTAGCTCAGTGATAGCTCAGTGGTAGCTCAGTGATAGCGCAGTGGTAGCTCAGTGATAGCTCAGTGATAGCTCAGTGATAGGGCAGTGGTAGCGCAGTGATAGCGCAGTGATAGCTCAGTGGTAGCTCAGTGATAGCTCAGTGATAGCTCAGTGGTAGCTCAGTGATAGCGCAGTGATAGCTCAGTGATAGCGCAGTGATAGCTCAGTGATAGTGTAGTGGTAGCGCAGTGATAACGCCGTTGTAGCGCAGTGGTAGCGCAATAGAACATTAAAAACCCTGCTCAGACCGTTCGTGTCTCTTTATATGGAAAAGGTTGGCAGTTCCTTACGGAGATTGATGCATCAAGTACTGGTTAATCACTGGAATTTGCACAGGAAAGGTGTTGTTAGATAAACTGTCCGTCGCCCATATGGGCAACCGGTAGCAACGTTAAGTAAACTTTAAAAAATATCTCCATTTATTCAACAAAAGAGTGCAGGTGACCAACCTCCTCACGCAACGGTTTAGTGGAAAGGTTGTTTCCCTTGTACCTCTATCATCTCCTTAACCTAAACTGCAAACACAACAAAATACTAATATCAAATTAATGCTTTTAATTTGCTAATAGCGCTTGAGAGAGCTCACCATCAATTATTTACCAGTACATGTATACATATATAAATATATCGTAAATTTGACAACGTTATCATTATACATACAACATCCAATGTTAGATATATAATATACTCTTGTACAACTGATCACAACGATGCTCATATTTAAACCTATATAATTGTCACTATACACTTTCATGGAGTCTTTTCAGATCTCTATATCCGTTCAAACTGTTCATAAAGTAAGTAACCTTTATGAATCTATAGAATATTGTCATCTATTTTGTCAAACATTTGAAAACATCTAGCCTTTCGAGTATTTATCTGTTTATCATATTTCACCAACTAAATAAACACGTCTGTGTGGGTCGCTCTCTCAACACTGAATGATAAAACCGCGCTAAACATTTTACTAATCCCGTGCAACTTAATCCTATTACGCCCTCTATCGGAGACTTTACCAGTAGAAGGGAAAATAATTGTGTCCTTATTCATACTTCAAACGTAGAAAATTATATATGCTATCAGTTAGATCTATTTTGTATTGATACAAACGGCTATAATGTTTTTGTCGTTTGTGTCCACTTTTTAAATGTCAATACATTGCAGAAAGAGACTTCACATGGAGACTGTTTATGGTAAAGGTTGTGCCAATGAGTTGGACCTGTATCACGGTACAGAGGATGACAAGGTCGATGTGATCTGCGCAGACAACCTAGACCCTCGTCTAGCTGGGTCAAAAGTTGGCGCATTGTTCGGAAAGGGATCGTATTTTGCTTCAGAGGCCAAATATTCTGATGGTTTCGCTACCGCCGATAAAAATGGACATAAGTTTATTTTCCAATGCCGTGTGTTGGCAGGAAAGTGGACGCTAGGAGACCAATCGTATCTGAGGCCACCACAAATGGATGACAATAAGTTGTTTGACTGTTGTGTAGATTGCACGGACAAGCCGAGAATCTTCTGCCTCTTTGATATGAATCAATACTACCCAGAATATGTTATCAAATATGAATAAACTATGCACATGTGCCAAATTGGACCATCTGCTACACGTGTGCCTCTTTGGGGGTATAACCAGAATATGTTATTAAATATGAATAAACTA
Organism: Archivesica marissinica; assembly: GCA_014843695.1. Lineage (NCBI taxonomy): Eukaryota > Metazoa > Mollusca > Bivalvia > Venerida > Vesicomyidae > Archivesica > Archivesica marissinica. The sequence goes on from CM026401.1 coordinate 56,262,033, forward strand.
TGCACATGTGCCAAATTGGACCATCTGCTACACGTGTGCCTCTTTGGGGGTATAACCAGAATATGTTATTAAATATGAATAAACTATGCACATGTGCCAAATTGGACCATCTGCTACACGTGTGCCTCTTTGGGGGTATAACCAGAATATGTTATTAAATATGAATAAACTATGCACATGTGCCAAATTGGACCATCTGCTACACGTGTGCCTCTTTGGGGGTATACCCAGAATATGTTATTAAATATGAATAAACTATGCACATGTGCCAAATTGGACCATATGCTACACGTGTGTCTCTTTGGGGGTATTAGCTTTAAATTGAATTAATAAACCACTTGCAGAAATCATTTTCGACCATCTGGTAGGCATGTTCCTATTTCAGTATAAGAACTTTAGTATAAATAAACTAAGTACATTATGTACAGAACATGCTAGATTCGTATGTACATTATGTACAGAACATGCTAGATTCGTATGTGCAGAACATGCTAGATTCGTATGTACATTATGTACAGAACATGCTAGATTCGTATGTACATTATGTACAGAACATGCTAGATTCGTATGTACATTATGTACAGAGCATGCTAGATTCGTATGTACATTATGTACAGAACATGCTAGATTCGTATGTACATTATGTACAGAACATGCTAGATTCGTATGTACATTATGTACATAACATGCTAGATTCGTATGTACATTATGTACAGAGCATGCTAGATTCGTATGTACATTATGTACAGAACATGCTAGATTCGTATGTACATTATGTACAGAACATGCTAGATTCGTATGTACATTATGTACAGAACATGCTAGATTCGTATGTACATTATGTACAGAACATGCTAGATTCGTATTTACAGAACATGCTAGATTCGTATGTACATTATGTGCAGAACATGCTAGATTCGTATGTACATTATGTACAGAACATGCTAGATTCGTATGTACATTATGTACAGAACATGCTAGATTTGTATGTACATTATGTACAGAACATGCTAGATTCGTATTTACAGAACATGCTAGATTCGTATATACATTATGTACAGAACATGCTAGATTCGTATTTACAGAACATGCTAGATTCGTATGTACATTATGTACAGAACATGCTAGATTCGTATGTACATTATGTGCAGAACATGCTAGATTCGTATGTACATTATGTACAGAACATGCTAGATTCGTATGTACATTATGTACAGAACATGCTAGATTCGTGTGTACATTATGTACAGAACATGCTAGATTCGTATGTACATTATGTACAGAACATGCTAGATTCGTATGTACATTATGTACAGAACATGCTAGATTCGTATGTACATTATGTACAGAACATGCTAGATTCGTATGTACATTATGTACAGAACATGCTAGATTCGTATTTACAGAACATGCTAGATTCGTATGTACATTATGTGCAGAACATGCTAGATTCGTATGTACATTATGTACAGAACATGCTAGATTCGTATGTACATTATGTACAGAACATGCTAGATTTGTATGTACATTATGTACAGAACATGCTAGATTCGTATTTACAGAACATGCTAGATTCGTATATACATTATGTACAGAACATGCTAGATTCGTATTTACAGAACATGCTAGATTCGTATGTACATTATGTACAGAACATGCTAGATTCGTATGTACATTATGTGCAGAACATGCTAGATTCGTATGTACATTATGTACAGAACATGCTAGATTCGTATGTACATTATGTACAGAACATGCTAGATTCGTGTGTACATTATGTACAGAATATGCTAGATTCGTATGTACATTATGTACAGAACATGCTAGATTCGTATGTACATTATATGCTGGATTGCTGTGTAATGAAACTGAAATGTTGAGACATTCTAGATAGGTAATCAAAAACTAATGTGTGTCGTGTAATTTTTGTAAATTTGTAAACTAACTATTTTTAAAACACTGTCGTGACGTCATACCTTTGTCCGTTATTATTAATATTGGACTGCTGTCAAAAGGCCAGAGTATTATATTAAATACTACGTGTACATGTACGAAATTAACTAATTTAATTAGTAGAATCTTGTTATATAAGTGTGTGTTTTAAGTAAGATATAAGCCTCAAACGGATGCAATATGTAAAATTTAGGTAGTGTCGTCGGCGTTACAGGCCTCACACAGTCCAATATTTTACATATTGGATCGTTTTCGACTTATATCCTATACTTAAAACATTATAGTGACGTCATACCATTGTACTAGCAGTCCGTTATTATTAATATTGGACTGCGTTATTATTAATAATGGACTGCGTTATTATTAATATTGGACTGCATTAATATTGGACTGCTTTCAAAAGGACAGCATATTATATTAGCATATTATCGTAAATTTACGAATTTAACAATTTTAATTTGTAATATCTTGTTATATATGTTGTATGTTTTAAGTAAGATATAATCTACACGCCTCACACAGTCCAATGTTTTACATATTGGATCGTTTACAGTGTAATATTTTAACCTTGCCAGAACCACAGTATAGGTGTCCTTAAGCAAGATATTTAAAATCCACACGTGGAAGTTGTGATAGCGCAGTGAATGCGCGTTCGCTTCAGGTCCGAAAGGTCCGGAGTTCGAGCCCCACTGGAGCCGTTACGATTGTGCCCTTAGGCAAGGCATTTAAATTCCACATTGCCTCCTCTCTCCCTCGTGGCGATGGATTCCATCAGGAATGAGGTCTCGAGAGTGATTTATATAAGTTGAATAACTTGTTTCGCAATCGAGCTAAAATAAATTTGTATAAACTAAAATCCACATTGCCTCTTCTCTCTCTCCCTTGGGTTCCATCTGTCGGAATTGTTTCTACACCAATTCCATCGCCAATGAGAAACATTAAGTCAGTTACTGCCCCTGAATAATCCTAAAAGTATATTGGTCGTCTTAATTGGTTTCCTCTGTTTTTATCGTTGTTTCCTTTGCACCACATGTTTTCCATTTTTATCCGTATTCTCATCTTATAATTATGAAATTATTAAATCTCGACAGATATCCTTTAGCATGTCCAATGGATACCTTACTGTAAAACTCGGTTCAATTAATTAACACGATTTTGATAAAATTACATTTATCGTAACGCCACATCTGTTTAGACGACAACAGTAAAAACAAAGGATTCCAACTAAAAGGACCAATATACATTTTGGGATAAATCTGACTTTATCCATCAAGGGAGGTAATAGCAAAACCAGTAATGTATCTCATTGAAAAATTGGAGCCAACTAAGAGGCATAGTGTTCACAGATAAATATTTGAAGCCAGGTACATTTGTTCATGACATGAGTACACTAGGCCTACATGAAATCAGGAACAAAGATAAACGATATTGATAACATTTCATTCTTTAATTTGAACCTCTCAAAGGGTCACCCCCTAGAATACTGATACTCCACAATATGTAATTGAATTACAACTATCATTCTACTGATCACACGTGCTTTTCTTAACAAAACCTGTAAGAAACACATTTTTATTCCTCATGGAATGTTTTGGATGTCGGGGTGTGGGGGTGGCGGGTGTGGTTGGCTCGAGGTAAGCAAAGAGGACTGTGCTATAAAAGTACAACAGAAGTACAGAAGTAACCTACTGTATCGTCGAGCTGAGCATTCAAATCGTATTACTAACGCACACAACAAATCACCTTAGTTTATAATATATGATTGTTAGCTAAACGTCTTAGTGCGCACACAGACGCTTGGTGTCTGGTAAAATGTTTGCGGGTTCAAAACCACCCCACTTTTTTATGACATCTTACTCAGTAGATAGCATTGATAGTGATGGGGTGTCATTTTAAAACTTGCTTGTAAAGATTGTTAATGTATAGTGTCAAGCGTATAGTGTATCATAGTGTTCTTAAAAACCCAAAACCAAAACAACAACAAAAAACACGATTTTTAGTATTGTGGTTTTGAACCCGCAAACATTTGTCGAGATCCCAAGCGTCTGTGAGTAGGCATGGTTACCACATGGTTCGCCGGCGGCGATGGTAAATACGCTCAATCATCAATGGCTGGACTTGTCTTCCACGTCATTACGATAATTATTCTCCTCTATGCTGCTGTATACATAGAGAACATTATGTTATTAAAATTTATTAGGCGAGTTGGAGGAAATATATAAGGCGAGGCTCTGCCAAGCTTTGCATTTTTTTGGAGAGGAGCCTAATAATTTAAAATGTATTTATAAAACTGTAACTTAATATTCTATTTATAAATCCTATCTTCTGATAAAAATAAAGTTATGTATTTATAAGACAGTAACCTAATATTATATTTATAAATCCTATCTTCTGATAAAAAAGAAGTTTTAGAGTTCCGAATATTCATGAATATTCATGACATGAAATTTATCATACTGTGGATATAATATTTATGATGTCATACACGTGTCACCACAGGAACTTGAAATGTTATCCATAAGCCGATAAAATGTCAAGTCTTTTTTTAATAGAGGGGGGTGTCCTAGGATAGAGGTACGAAACCGTTGGTGGCTTATTGATAACATTTAAATAGAGGGGGGTGTCCTAGGATAGAGGTACGAGACCGTTGGTGGCTTATTGGTAACATTTTAATAGAGGGGAGTGTCCTAGGATAGAGGTACGAGACCGTTGGTGGCTTATGGATAAAATTTCAAGTCTTTTTATAAAAGAGGGGGGTATCCTAGGATAGAGGTACGAGACCGTTGATGGCTTTATTTAATAGAGGGGGGGGGTGTCCTAGGATAGAGGTACGAGACTGTTGATGGCTTTATTTAATAGAGAGGGGGTGTCCTAGGATAGGGGTACGAGACCGTTGGTGGCTTATGGATAACATTTCAAGTTCCTGTGGTGTCACTCATGAATATGTGCTACCGGTCGCGTTGATGAATAACGGCAAACAAGACAATTAGGGAGAAGAACTATATACGTTTTCTTTCGTTCTAATCCCTTTCAGTCTATTGCTGTTAATTTATATGTAAAATGTTAATTTTGTTATGTACATGTAAAATACTGAAATAAATAATGTTTAACCTAAGACAATTAGATCATGTATGTTACGTTCTAAGTATGTTGAGGTTGTTGCCATAGATCCGGGACCATATTCCGGGGCCAATAATACACACATGTTGTAGGACAGAAATTAATGCCGTTGAATTTATTGAAATATATCAGAAAACATGCAATGTATTGACTTGAATTTCTTTTACCTGACACCCTATTGCCTTTTTTCGAGACCTTGACCAAATAGTCCCGTTATATACTTACCCTATTATATTCCTCCTACGAACTGAATACTAACCTGTCACCCGTAGCTAAACCTATGATGCTCGTGTATCTTGTGCAATGCCTTGTTGCACTTGATATCTGGACATTGTAACGTCGAGTTACGATATATATTGGTAATATAAATTATAATAAATATCTAGGAGACTTATATCACTTTCAAGTTAGCTACATTTTTGTCATACCATGGTTAATGTTTATAGAGTACTTCTGTAAGAACCTTGTGCTTAGTAGGCCGACCTTTTAAATAACTTAGTATGGAATATGTACAACACTGTAGTATACACGTATATATTTAACATGTACATACGACACTATAGTATACACATATATATATTTAACATGTACATACGACACTATAGTATACACGTATATATTTAACATGTACATACGACACTATAGTATACACGTATATATTTAACATGTACATACGACACTATAGTATACACGTATATATTTAACATGTACATACGACACTATAGTATACATGTATATATTTAACATGTACATACGACACTATAGTATACATGTATATATTTAACATGTACATACGACACTATAGTATACATGTATATATTTAACATGTACATACGACACTATAGTATACATGTATATATTTAACATGTACATACGACACTATAGTATACATGTATATATTTAACATGTACATACGACACTATAGTATACACGTATATATTTAACATGTACATACGACACTATAGTATACACGTATATATTTAACATGTACATACGACACTATAGTATACACGTATATATTTAACATGTACATACGACACTATAGTATACATGTATATAATCAGCCTGGAGTATAATGAAGCATACTGTTTTATATTGTTTTAATATTCGTGTATCTTGTGCAATGCCTCGTTGCACTTGATATCTGGACATTGTAACGTCTAGTTACGATATATTTGTAATATAAATTATAATCTAACTATCTAGGATATTTATATCACTTTCATGAAGTGTCTTTACTGGTTCCCTTGGCAACACCACAGAGAACCATCAATACATATATACTGAACCGTACACGCTGTGTGCTACAAAGTTCTGCCTGACATGTTATGTGCATGTGCGTGTTTTACGTTTATTTATCGTCGCTACCGGTTGCCCATATGAGAGACGCCTCCTGAAGAGATTAGTCGTTTTAGATTGTTAGAGGATAGTGCAATGATACAGATAGAGACGCATTCCAGAGTCTCCTCTGGTTCTTTTGCGTGCACGATGTAATGCACCGACACGAGACCTCGGTTTAAAGGTTACTGGTTCGAACCCATAATGGCTGTTACACATTATATTTATTTAGACATTCGACATAAAAGTCTCCCCTGGCTCTTTTACGTGCACGGTGTAAATCACCGACACGAGACCTCGGTTTAAAGTCCCATCTGAAAGACTGTTTTATTAGCGTCAGACGGGGGATGGAACCTGCGATCCCTGGAATACCAGTCCAACGTGTTACCACTGTACTACAGATCCGTCTGTGACGCTGATAAAGGGATATTAGTTTATATACCACTAATTAGCAGGACTGTTTATTACCTGTCAGCATCTGATGCTGTTTAAACTACACACATAGAGTGGTGGAACCTATGCTCGGCCTATTCCTATGCTCGGCGTATTCCTATGCTCGGCGTATTTTCCATTTTCATCCGTATTTAAAATATTTATATAGTTATAGACTAATTTCGCTGACAGAGCTGAAGCATGGTTCAATAGCATTCGGTTGAGTGTATCGGTAGGCTGATGCAACTGTCATGTGACTGGTCCAGCAGACGAATATAAACAAGCAAATCATTGGGAGAATATTTCCACTGAAACTGATACGGTGTATAAGCAATTCAGGTAGCTATCCGAATTTTAAAAATATACACATAACCCGAAAAATAGTTTCTATACCATTTCTGATTAAGACTAATAAGTGTTTTTATTCAATGATGTACTATATCAAAATAAGATATTCAACAAGTATGGTGGTTACATAAAAAATAACAAGTACGCCGTGCATAGGTGCACTGAAACCGTCAGTTCCCCATATAAAAGAGTGCCGACCGACACCGTTGCGATAGCTGTATTGAGTAGCACGGTCACGTGATGAAGCTAAAACTGTCAACAAGAGTGATTTGAATGTTGTTTTCACGACTTAAGAAAATAATAATATACGGCAAGTGCAATTAACATTTTATACTGGTCATTATATGTGGGATTTACGCCGAGCATAGGTTCCACCACTCTATATGTGGGATTTACGCCGAGCATAGGTTCCACCACTCTATATGTGGGATTTACGCCGAGCATAGGTTCCACCACTCTATATTTGGGATTTACGCCGAGCATAGGTTCCACCACTCTATATGTGGGATTTACGCCGAGCATAGGTTCCACCACTCTATATGTGGGATTTACGCCGAGCATAGGTTCCACCACTCTATATGTGGGATTTACGCCGAGCATAGGTTCCACCACTCTATATGTGGGATTTACGCCGAGCATAGGTTCCACCACTCTATATACATTCAAAAAAATAGCATCGTTTCTGCAAACAACCTGTTAACTGACATCATTATGCGCGACTAGTCCGCTGAATTTCTCAGAATCATTGTACATATAACTTTCCAGATATTAGCAGAGAAATTGTCATTTTTCGCTCGGAATAGATACTTTTGATGTGATGGTTGTACAATTTCACAGGGCCGCTCATATTGCATTTATCTATAGCATAATCAATATATAATCACTATAGATCATCTAGGCGGAGATTAGAGGACTTGGCTTTGACTTTTCCCTGTCCATCGGATCTTCTGTATCACTTGTAGTCGAAAGTCTCTCCAACCAGTAGGTCAGCATCACGCCCTTGCCCTGCAACACATAGTAAAGATAAAAAGTTCATTAAATAAAATAAATAAAATAAATAAAATAAATTAAATAAATAAAAAAATAAATAAATAAATAAAATATATTATATTGTCCATACAATAACTAAAGGATAACGTTCATGCATATTTCCACGCTGGTACTCGACATAAATGTTTGATTTCACATGACATTGAAAGGTCAACTTAAAGGTCAGAGAGGATATGGCTTGTTTGAAAGGTCATCATATGAGGTTTCCTATAGGTAAGCATCTCAACATACACCCCGCACTGACCGCAGACCATGACCGATTTCTCCCAAGTGTAATCCTCTATATATCAGACGGACGGACGGACGGGCGGGCAGGCGGGCAGGCGTACAGGCGGGCAGGCGGGCAGGCAGGCAGGTAGAGGCAGGCAGGTATTGTGGTGTATTGTAGTGTATTGTAGTGCATTGCACTGTAGTGTAGTGTTTTTGTATTGTATTAATGTAGTATAGTGTATTGTAGTGTAGTGTAGCGCATAACATAGCATAGCATTGCATTGTATTGTACAGTTTGTTTCATCTGTCAGCATTACAATAGCATAGCATTGCATTGCATTGTATTGTACAGTTTGTTTCATCTGTCAGCATTACAATAGCATAGCATTGCATTGCATTGTATTGTACAGTTTGTTTCATCTGTTAGCATTACAATAGCATAGCATAGCATTGCATTGCATTGTACAGTTTGTTTCATCTGTCAGCATTACAATTTGCTACAATGTGTTCAGTTCTTAAGATATAACACAGAATGGTTGTGTACCTTGACGTCAACATGTCCACGTTCTGAGATAACAAACCCGCCACTCTGTCGTAGTTTAGCTGTCGATGATTCCGTCATCTGTATTCGTAAAGCTGCAAGAAATACAACCAACATCAACGCTACCGTATCAACAAATGCTTAAAGCGACACTACATCAGTGAAAACACAAATGTCTACAGAATGTACTTTCCTATTATATGGTATAATTCTTTTCCAAATATTTGTCTCAAATACTGAGTATTTCAACTAATAATCAAACGTCGTTTACGCGGTTTGTTGACATAACAAAATAATGTAAACATACATGCGTAATACAACTAGTGTATCCTGAATAACACGATTTATGATACAGATTTACCGTTTTATATCACATGTGTGCCTATTTATTTGTAGACTATTCTTAGTTAAATTATCTTTAAATGATATTATCTCGCGTTTAGTATTGACTCCGATGACAAACAAACCTCAATTCAGGAGCATGGATGACCGTTATATGAAATCCTACTTTCAATCCACAAACACACTGATTCAATGTTAGTTAGATTCAATTTGTAGCAATAATGCATTTATACGCGAAAAAAAAGCATTTTATTTGCTTTTTGCGATGTAATGTCGCTTTAAAGCCACATTATTCGACTAGTAGGAATATGCAGTACACCAAGATAGATCTAAATACTAAATAGTTATTATTGCTTCAAATATAGAAACAGTAGTCAGTTACTGCCCCTGAATACTCTTAAAAGATTGGTTTCCTTTGTTTTTTTCGTTGTTTCTTTTGCACTTCATGCTATTTATTTTCATCCGTTTTCTTATCTTATAATTATTAAATCTCGACAGATATCCTGCAGCATATTCAAAATAAGTAGCCTTAACATTGCATGATTTTTATTTGTATTACCTCCCTTGACAGAAAAAGTCTGATTTATCCCGAAATGCATATTTGTACTTTTAATTGGAATCCTTTGTTTTTACTGTTGTTCCCTAACAAGATATTGCGGTAATGTTCTCAAAAGCATGCTAAGTAATTGATAACCATAAAGCCAGAGGAAAATTTCAACCAAATGCAATCTAGGGAAAGGGTGTGTCCGCGGACATGTTTCCCCTTAAAATCGTTGAGGTATAGAAGCGATTTCCTGCGTTTTCAGATTTAATGATTTTAGACGTATAGCTATGTACTGACCTTTCAGCTCTCTAGCAGTCAACATTTATTTATTTATTTATTTATACAGGAATATTCTTTTGTATTTTATTTATTTAATTTTTCAATTTTTTTATGTGTTTTGGAAATTTTATTTTAAAATTTACCACTTTGGAATGGGTATCTGTCTGTATCATTGCACTATCTTCCAAAAATCGAAAAAGACTAATCTCTTCAGGAGGCGTCGCTCATTTGGAAAACCGGTAGCGACGATAAATAAACGTAAAACACACACACACACTTGTGAACCGGTAAGACATATTTACTGTACATTTCAACAGATATATAAACTTATTTTAACTAGGACACATATCCTTCTCCGTGTGGATCTCTCTCTCTCCCACCCCTCTCTCTCTCCACTCTCTCTCCTCTCCTCTCTCTCCCCTCTCTCTCCTCTCTCTCCTCTCTCTCCTCTCTCTCCTTTCTCTCTCTCTCCTCTCTCTCATCTCTCTCTCTCTCTCTCTCTCTCCTCTCTCCCCTCTCTCTCCCCTCTCTTCCTCTCTCTCTCCCTGTCTCTCTCCCATCTCTCTCTCTCTCTCTCCTCTCTCTCCTCTCTCTCCTCTCTCCCCTCTCTCTCCCCTCTCCTCTCTCCCCTCTCTCCCCTCTCTCTCTCTCTCCCCTCTCTCCCCCTGTCTCTCCTCTCTCCTCTCTCTCATCTCTCCTATCTTCTCTCTCTCCTCTGTCTCTCCCCTGCCTCTCCTCTCTCTCCTCTCTCCCTCTCGTCTCTCCTCTCTCCTCTCCTCTCTCTCTCTATCTCCTCTCTCTATCTCCTCTCTCTCTCTCTTCTCTCTTCTCTCTTCTCTCTTCTCTCTCTCTCATCTCTCCCCTCTCTCTCTATCTCCTCTCTCTCTCTCTATGTGTGCCTTGAAATGCACGCCTCTGTCACAACCTATGCATTGTAATATTATATCAGTGAAGTCTGGTAAACTTCCTTTAATTAATTACCACGGGATTCCAGGAGATTGTTTTGCAGCACCATAAAACAACTACTTTGCACGTGCCATTAACGCATGTGTCGTCTGTTTCACAAACCTGACATAAACCCTTGCTCTATATACCTGGTTATGCTTCATATACTCAAGGGTACCACACCCGTCGGCGGAACACTGGTGTAAATATGACTGATTCTTTATCCCATACTTAAATAAGTTACTATTGCTGAATCAAGATTTAACCTTGACATTTGAGGTGTGGATTTGCACACGCTTGAGTGACATTCACGAAACTTATCTTTTCTTTTGATGAAACTTTTCAGTTTCATTATTTTTCAGTTTGCAATATTTACATTAGTGGAATAACAAGTAATATAAGTCATAGTGTATATATCGATCGAAATACAGTCTACAACCGTTATGTCGAATTCCGTCGGACCGAACAAAATATTTCGACACAACCGAAGTTTGACTTAACGAAATTCGATATAAACATATCTAGATATATGTAAAATGATAGTGTCTGAAACGGGACTTTGATCCGACTTCGAGATAACCGGAGAATTCGACATAACCGACTTTGACATAACGGATGTAGACTGTATATCTCCTTTCCTCGCCTTACATACAGTTCAGAAACTAGATTAGACGTGCTACCCCACTTTGCGTGACCGTGACTTTCAGATCCGTCCACAGCCTGTCACGTTGTTATTGTGCTGACTGACTGCAGCCATGTTTTATCAGTACGTAGTGACATATTGCTGCATTTATCTTTTTTTGTGTTAGCTGAACATTTGGAGTGTGATCTTGGACACACAAGTGAGACTGTGACCATTGCTGCATTTATCTTTTTTTGTGTTAGCTGAACATTGGGAGTGTGATCTTGGACACACAAGTGAGACTGTGACATATTGCTGCATTTATCTTTTTTTGTGTTAGCTGAACATTGGGAGTGTGATCTTGGACATCATACTGCCACTACCGCAGTTCATTTGAGATTAATGAGTTTTTACTGAATTTTTTAAACCCGAACGTTTGATTGATAGACGGACGGACAGTGGTGCGTATAAGCCAACGACTATATTTCACCCTGAAAGTGTTCGGTGGGCAAACAATACTAACGTAGACCCGTTGATTCCATCCTTGAGGCTGTGTTGACGGTATCCCCAAATATGCAGTATCTCGGCATCTTGATCCCAACCACACCAGCAACACACGGCCCTAAAATATAGTAAGACGCTTTAATTGCGGGAAAACCCAAATATAGAATGCCTCGGAATCTTGATTCCAACAACACCAGCAACACACGGGCCTAAAATATAGTAAGACGCTTTAATTGCGGGCACACCCAAATATACAGTACCCCGGAATCTTTATTCCAACAACACCAGCAACACACGGGCCTAAAATATAGTAAGACGCTTTAATTGCGGGAACACCCACATATAGAGTACCCCGGAATCTTTATTCCAACAACACCAGCAACACACGGGCCTAAAATATAGTAAGACGCTTTAATTGCGGGAACACCCAAATATAGAGTACCTCGGAATCTTGATTCCAACAACACCAGCAACACACGGGCCTAAAATATAGTAAGACAATTGCGGTATCACCAAATAATTTATAGAGTGCTTATGTAACACTACGATCCATTTCCGTGGCCTAGTGGTTAAGGCGTCCGCCTACGGAGTAGGAAGTGGAAGTTCGAACCTCGTTGGTGAGCCGCCAGCTAGTTAAGTAATGGTTACCGATCAGCCCGGCGACTGGCCTTCACGGATATGATTCGGGAAGTACTGGCGTTCATAAAAAATGTGTCTCAGTAATGACTGGCCCTTTTAATAGTGGTGACACTATAATACACATTGGAAGTCGTGATAGCGCAGTGGTAGCGCTAGATGCGAAAGGCCCGGTGTTCGAGTCCTAAGAACCATCGCGGCGTGTTGTTCAGTCATCCATTTGAATTATATCAATATCCCTTTCATAGAAAATTCAAATAGAGTTGCAATTAAATTTTAATCTTTTCTCCAAAACCATTATTTGAATGAACCGCCCAACGCTATTATTCATGGACAAAATATAGACGGTCAGTGTTTTAACAAGAGATGTCACTTTTTTGACGGTCTGAAATTTCAATTACCAGAAAAAAAGAGTCTGATTATGATCTGCACTGTTCGCACTGGAAAACAATCAAACCAATCTGTAATACGACAAAACAAATATATCTAGTCAAATTATTTAAATAAAGTGTAAACAATAGATGGTTACGTTTTACGAAACATATTCTGTTTGCTCTCTGTAAATTAGATTTGCTATGTACCGCTGTTTAAAACCGTATTACTATATATATACCTCATGTTTGTATCATGTATGATGCACTGAGTGAATAAATTTGATTTGATTTGAATTATTTTCTCTATATCATTTTTTGGGACTTTTTTTATCATGTTCCATTTGTTGGTTTTCATTCTTTTAATTGTTTTTTTCTCTCTCGAAAACCTTTCAAGCTCTGTACTCTTCTGTATCAAATTAATTTAGATATCATGAATTAAGCTTTTTAAGCATTACATCTTCCCTATACATCCCAACACGTATTTGTTTTATTGAACTTGTAAATAGTCATGCTATGAAATGTTTGTGTACATTATTTAGGAAGGAGAGGACAACCATAAGCTGTATAGCTTTCTGTCCAATTTCTTATTTCAATTGTTGTAAATAACCATGTACATGATAGAACATAAATATGTTTAAACCAACAACTAAATAGAAACCATTAGAATGAAACGAGCATTACCGCTATTGATGCCTATCCGCAGTCGTATTTTCTCATTTTCTTTATGTGGGATTAGCATTTGTTCTAACGCTTTTAAAAGACTCAGTGCTAGTCTTGCGATCTCTCCAACATGCTTGTCTCCATTTCTGTTAGGTAGTCCGGATGCTACCATATAAGCGTCGCCTACAATAGAAACGTTTAACATAATAGTATGACCAATTGCCTTTCAACATGCTTGTCTCCATTTATGTTAGGTAGTCCAGATGCTACCATGTAAACGTCGCCTACAATAGAAACGTTTAACATAATAGTATGATCAATTGCTTTTCAACATGCTTGTCTCCATTTCTGTTAGGTAGTCCGGATGCTACCATATAAGCGTCGCCTACAGTAGAAACGTTTAACATAATAGTATGACCAATTGCTTTATTTTAACACTTCAAATAAAAATAGTCACACACAAATACTTTAAACAGTTTCATTTAGTGGTCGACACATCAGATACAATGTGTAATGAAATGATGTAAATACTGATATACTTTATCTATCTGAAGTCCGAAGACAGGACGCACAGCTCTGTCCCTTTAGCCGAGCCCTTTTGCTTATTAAACTTTTTTTTATAGTTAAGCATCAACAGGTGATTGCCATGCCATGAAATGTTTGTGTAAATTATATAGGAACGAGACGACAACCATAAGCTGTATAGCTTTCTGTCCAATTCCTTATTTCAAATGTTGTAAATAACCATGTACATGATAGAACATAAATATGTTTAAAGTTTAAACCAACATGTGATTGCCTTCGGGCGAGCAGATCTATATGAATTACCCGTCCGTCCTTTTGGTCAATATGTACTGCCCTACTGCCTAATTAGGTGCTAATAGACATAAGTTAGCAACATTTTACTCACAATTACCCCTCCCGTACCTACCCCAGTCGTGGCTCAAGATGAACCCTGACTGTTTTTTTACTGATCCACCATTCCTATTTTCTAGCCAACCCTGCCTTTTTCCCACTCTAGAATCAACAACCACTGAATTGAAGGCTAATGTTGGTAAGATTGGATAGTTGATGTTTGTTTTGGAGATTGGAGTCGACCCCCAGCTTAGATCATATGGCGGCACACAAGCTAGTAGTGTCGGAGGAAGGAAGCACACCGGATGCCCCATTGTTTCCATCTTGCTTAAAGCGACATTACATCGCAAAAAGCACAAACAATGCATTGTTCACGTATATTGCTACTACATATTCTTCTGAATACATTGTGTGGCGTCCGTGGTCCAGTGGTAGAGCGTCGGATTTGGAATCGAACGGTCCCGGGTTCGATACTCGGTCAGGCCACGTGTGATTGAGCAAGCACCTCA
This sequence comes from Archivesica marissinica, assembly GCA_014843695.1. NCBI lineage: Eukaryota > Metazoa > Mollusca > Bivalvia > Venerida > Vesicomyidae > Archivesica > Archivesica marissinica. Next base: position 56,277,295 of record CM026401.1, read on the forward strand.
CACACATTGCTTAGTACTGGTTAATCGTTTAGGTCGGCTAAGCCTACCCAGGAAAACATGTCTAAGTCCCCGCGAGGGGTTTGACATTAAAGGAACAAACAAACAAAAACACAAATATTGAATCAATAAACAATGTGTTTGTGGTCTACACACTTTCAAAAGTGAATATAGGATTTCATATACCGGTCATCCACGCTCCTGAATTGATATTTCTTTGTCATTGTAGTCAATACTAAACGCGTGATACTGTCGCTTAGAGATAATAAATTTAACTAAGATTAGTCTACAAATAAATATGCATAGGCACAAATGTGAAATATACCAGTATATCTGTACCATGAATCTCGTTATTCGGGATATACAGGTTGTATTACGCATGCATGTAGACACTGTTTACATTATTTTGTTATGTCAACAAACCTCGTATACGACGCTTGTTTATTACTTGAAATACCAAGTATTTGAGGCAATTAATTGGGAAAATATTATACCATGTAACAGGAAATTACATTCTGTATAAATTTGCGTTTTAACTGATGTAGTGTCGCTTTAAAGTAAATAAAGGTAAATTTTGTAGAAAATAATTTTCTTTATGTGATGTACCTATAGTATCACTCTTGGCTTCGATATTATAAACAGTAAATGTATATAATTATTTACCTATGGTTTCGCCCTTAGAAATGTTTGTATTTACCTATGGTTTCGCCCTTAGAAATGTTTGTATTTACCTATGGTTTCGCCCTTAGAAATGTTTGTATTTACCTATGGTTTCGCCCTTAGAAATGTTTGTATTTACCTATGGTTTCGCCCTTAGAAATGTTTGTATTTACCTATGGTTTCGCCCTTAGAAATGTTTGTATTTACCTATGGTTTCGCCCTTAGAAATGTTTGTATTTACCTATGGTTTCGCCCTTAGAAATGTTTGTATTTACCTATGGTTTCGCCCTTAGAAATGTTTGTATTTACCTATGGTTTCGCCCTTAGAAATGTTTGTATTTACCTATGGTTTCGCCCTTAGAAATGTTTGTATTTACCTATGGTTTCGCCCTTAGAAATGTTTGTATTTACCTATGGTTTCGCCCTTAGAAATGTTTGTATTTACCTATGGTTTCGCCCTTAGAAATGTTTGTATTTACCTATGGTTTCGCCCTTAGAAATGTTTGTATTTACCTATGGTTTCGCCCTTAGAAATGTTTGTATTTACCTATGGTTTCGCCCTTAGAAATGTTTGTATTTACCTATGGTTTCGCCCTTAGAAATGTTTGTATTTACCTATGGTTTCGCCCTTAGAAATGTTTGTATTTACCTATGGTTTCGCCCTTAGAAATGTTTGTATTTACCTATGGTTTCGCCCTTAGAAATGTTTGTATTTACCTATGGTTTCGCCCTTAGAAATGTTTGTATTTACCTATGGTTTCGCCCTTAGAAATGTTTGTATTTACCTATGGTTTCGCCCTTAGAAATGTTTGTATTTACCTATGGTTTCGCCCTTAGAAATGTTTGTATTTACCTATGGTTTCGCCCTTAGAAATGTTTGTATTTACCTATGGTTTCGCCCTTAGAAATGTTTGTATTTACCTATGGTTTCGCCCTTAGAAATGTTTGTATTTACCTATGGTATCGCCCTTAGAAATGTTTGTATTTACCTATGGTTTCGCCCTTAGAAATGTTTGTATTTACCTATGGTTTCGCCCTTAGAAATGTTTGTATTTACCTATGGTTTCGCCCTTAGAAATGTTTGTATTTACCTATGGTTTCGCCCTTAGAAATGTTTGTATTTACCTATGGTTTCGCCCTTAGAAATGTTTGTATTTACCTATGGTTTCGCCCTTAGAAATGTTTGTATTTACCTATGGTTTCGCCCTTAAAAATGTTTGTATTTACCTATGGTTTCGCCCTTAAAAATGTTTGTATTTACCTATGGTTTCGCCCTTAAAAATGTTTGTATTTACCTATGGTTTCGCCCTTAGAAATGTTTGTATTTACCTATGGTTTCGCCCTTAGAAATGTTTGTATTTACCTATGGTATCGCCCTTAGAAATGTTTGTATTTACCTATGGTTTCGCCCTTAGAAATGTTTGTATTTACCTATGGTTTCGACCTTGTAAACATCATAATTTTCCAGAATCTCATCTATCGTCATATACAATTTGTTTAGCATCATAACGACCTCCATTGGTGTACTCACACTGAAAAGGAATGGATGCATGCTCAGTACAGTATAACCTGCCTGTTTAGTGGTCACCTTAGCGCAGTGGTTAGCTCGCTAGCTTCTTACAAATGTAACCCGGGTTCGATCCTTGGATGGGGAAGTATATGAGATTGTACGACGGTAGTCGCCATATTAAACTTGTGGATTTTCTCCGGGTACTCCGGTTTCCTACCACGCGAATGGCCACATTTACGCTTTCATCCGTTTTACAAGGTTCGACATGGACATGAAACTATGACAAACCTTAGACATAGAACAACCTCAACCACCCGGTAACGAATGACCCGTCTGACCAAGAGGCGTCAATCTAGTCCAACACGTGAACGTTATTATCACGTCATTAATATTCCTTATATAACTAACGGAACTCGTGATGCTTACGGGACAGACGGATCTGTAGTCCAGTGGTAACACGCTGGACTGGTAATCCAGGGATCGCTGGTTCGATCCCCGTCTGACCATAATAAAATTAACAGTCTTTCAGACCGAGGTCTCGTGTCGGTGCTTTACACCGTGCACGTAAAAGAACCAGAGGAGACTTTGGAATGGATGCGTCGCTCATATGTGCAACCGGTAGCGACGATAAATAAACGCACGCACGCACACACACACACACACACGCACGCACGCACGCAAGCACACACACAATTCTAGTGATTTACGACGTTGGTTAACAGTGTATTACCGGCTAGTTTCATATAGTAAATTTATCAGTAAATCTGTCTGTATCATTGCACTATCCTCCAACATTTTAAAATGACTAATCTCTTCAGGAGGCGTCGCTCATATGGACAACCGGTAGCGACGATAACTAAGCGTAAAACGCACACACGCACACGCACGCACACATCCTACTACCATACCTAGCAATAGTAGTAAATCCGACTACGTCAGAGAACATAATCGTAGCAGCTTCGTAGAACTCCGGTACTGTACTACCATTCTCCATTAGTGTCTTGGCTACAGACTTTGGCAGCAACTGGTACAATAACTCTTCCGTTCTCTTTCTTTCCCCGTCCAATTCTACCACAAGTGCTTCAGTTTGTCGTTTCTCTTCTTCTAAGTCAGTTGTCCTTTCTTTAAGCTTTCCGGAATACACTACGACGTTGCCCACAAGAATGACTATGATGGGCATCATGATAATGGCAATGGTGAGCTGTATCGCGCTAGCTAATAGTTTGTTTGCCAAGAAAGTTATATCATCCTCCGCATGCTGTTAAAATAAAAATCACATACAATGTACATCCGCTTTGTCGAATTCCGTCGGACCGAGCAAAATACTTCGACATAACCGAAGTTTTAACCGAAGTTTTACTTAACGAAAATTCAATATAAATGGAGCCAGTTATATGTAAAATAGTAGTGTCTGAAATGGGACTTGGATCAGACTTCGAGATAACCGGACAATTCGACATAACCGACTTTGACATAACTGATGTAGACAGTACATTATTTGAGGTTTGGAAATGTTTACTAAGACACTTCAAAACGGTTGTATTGAAAACAAAATGCAACTATGATAAATAGTTTGTAGTACTAGTGAAATATTGGACTGTAAATCCAATGGTAGCTGGTTCGATCCTTAAACAAAGTTTAAACTTGTACATTTTTATAACGATTGCGAAGCAAGTTATAACAACGTAAATTAATCATTCTCGTTGGCGCGGATACAAGCGTAAGCGTGGTCATTCGTGTGGGAGGAAACCGGAGTACCCGGAGAAAACACACGTGTCCGATCTGGCGACAACGTACTATCCTACAAGTTCGAATCCGGGTTGCATTGGTGAGAAGCGAGCGCGCAAACCACTGCGCTATACGCAGCCCAATCCTTCGTCCCACCATAACAATATTAGCGGTGTTACTAATCGGGTATATTTCCGGAACTAAGGCTGAGGCGTCACCTGTATTTCACACGTATCTACCATAAAATGACATCTACGTATTCTCTAACAACATCTTTCCTGGGCAGGCTCCAGCGGTTACCCAGTTCTTGGGGGCACCACCTGGTACACCAATCCCCGTACAAAGACCTGCGAACCTTTTCATATAAAGAGACAGTCTGAGCGGGGCTCATACCCGTGACCATCACGGAGGCATATTGCCTCTTTTTTCCACGTTTAATGTCCTATTATTATCCTCGTCTTATGTAGCAGGCTTGTTGATGCCATCCCGTCTTATGTATAGAAAACAGATGCTCCTGATTACGAGACAATACCATCATCTCAGTGAAGAGAAACTCCTGGTTGGTATAAATACTCTAAGCAATGAAGCAAATAGCAAACGGATGGATATGTAGTGCAGTGGTTAACACGCTGGACTGGGAGTCAAGGGATTGCAGGTTGGATGCACGCGTCTGACCCTAATAAAAGAACCAGAGGAGACTCTGGAATGGGTCTCTCTCTGTATCATTGCACTATCCTCCAAACATTTAAAACGACTAATCTCTCCAGGAAGAGTCGCTCATGTGGACAACCGGTAGCGACGATAAATAAGCGTAAAACACTCACACAAATCAGACAACCCTACCTAGCAATATTAGTAAACCGGTAGCGACGATAAATACACGTAAAGCATGTCTTATGTAGCAGGCTGGTCGATGCCATCCCATTTGCACATTACAAACAACAAACTAACATAGTATGTACAAAACAGTTAAAGAACATTTACATATACAGTTAAACATGTCTCAAGCAGTCAGCCAAGAATCACATATGTGGCTGCTTAGCAAAGGTGGCTGCTTAATAGAGGTCAACTATGGAAACTCTCTGATTAAGACAGGTTAACTGCTTAGTATAAGTAAATATACAATTTAATATATAAGAATCGCGTATTTCAATTTTGTTGAACATGGACCCAACGTATATTTCTAATTACGCATTCCGTCCAAATTTAGAAAGCCGGTGCAAAACAAATGTGTCTATTTTAAACGGATGTCATAAGCGGAAGTGATCAACGTCACTCAACGTCACTTCCTGTACAATGGAGGACAACACTTTAGAAGTCCGTTCATGAAATGCAAGTCATGCACGTTTGGAAAAAGTCTACTATGAACGTTACCTGGACTATTTTGATGGCTAGTTTATCATGAACGCTCTGCAACATGTCAATATAGTTGGTCATGTTATCGAACCACCGTGTTCCCGACAGCACGGATGGGTTTATTTTCTTGTTGCTCCTTATTTCTTTTCTCATACTCTCCAATACTCCCATGAGCTCTTTATCGTCGAACTTGCTTGAGACCAGAGTTCGAGCAAAGTTTGAGAACTGTAGACACTGTTCGAAAAAGCGAATCCCTAATACGTTCTTTTCATTGTACCACAATAGATCTTCTATCGGCATGTGACCTGTAAGAATAGATATATAACTATGATTTTTACTAACATGACGTATAAATCGGACATGAACAGTATCCGTACATCGGCTTTTATGCGTCTCATACTCCACGATTTGTTCACATACTAGATCAGGTGACACAGAAGTTTGTCTAGTTTAGCTAAATGAGTATATTGGGGCCTTCGTGGTGGCAGAGTGGTTAAGGTCGTTGACTTTAGATCATCGCTGTGGGTTCAAATCACACTGTGATGAAGCTATCTGTTTTTGCCTGCCTGTCTGCCTGCCTGCCTGCCTGCCTGCCTTGCCTGCCTGCCTGCTTGCCTGCCTGCCTGTGTCTGTCCGTCCGTCTGTCTGTCTGTCTGTCTGTCTGTCCGAATGTGAAACTATATTCGATGTTGTAAAGGTTGATATGGTTAGAAAGATGAGAGAAAATGCTTTCATTTAGATATACAATGGAATTCTATTTCATTAAAACAAATAAGTTTGAAATGTTATGTGTAATTTATACAAATTAACATGATCGGGCGGATCTGTCATTTAAAACTTAGTGGTAGTTCAGAATATTCGCAACAGTAAGGTACCAGGTTTATATTTCTATCATTAATAAGTGTGTGGCATCCGTGGTCCAGTGGTAGAGAGTCGGATTTGGAGTCGGCTGAGCCTGCCCTGCGAGGGGTTTGACATTAAAGGAACATACATACATACACAATTTAGCTATGCGCATTATTTTGGGTTTGTCGTGTGGCGACTCAAATGTAGTATAAATACATTAAGATAAAATACAGAAGAATATGATTCCACCTCCATGGTCAAGTGGTAACGGTCTCTGACTTGTATACAACTATAATCTATCATCATTCATGGTCACCGGTTCGAGCCCCGCTCGGGCTGTGTCTATGCATATGCAAAAGTTGGCAGTTTCTTACGGACGTTGGTGCACCAAGTACTGGTTAACCGCTGGAGCCTGCTCAGCAAAGGTGTTGTTATGTAACCTGCCCGCCGTCGATATAGCCCAAAATGGTACTGATGAAGGCGTAAAACCCGAACAAACAATGCTACAACAAACGAATATGTATTGTGGTTGAACTGGATTGTGAACAGATATACTGATGCGAATTATGATTTCTTATAGACCAACCATCGTTATTCTACTAAAGGGAGGAGGAGTAGCCTTTATGTTTAAACGGTATAAATATAGATCAATGTAATTTTACCTTATATTCTAACACGACCCAGCTAATAACATACATACTTATAGAGTAAAATCTACCTCGGGTTATTCTGCGATATACCTACCTTGAACTATGCTGCGCGCGCACCGTGTTTTGGCTATTCCATTTATACAATGCGTGTACAGTTTTATGAATGAAAGCTATTTTGAGAGATATTTTTAGAATCAGATAATCTCTTGTCCATCTTGTTTTTCTGCTAAGTAACGTTTCAGTTACTATTCTGTACAGTTTTAAATGACAAAATAAATAACATTATTGATCAGTTACAACTTTTGTTCATTTAACTAGATTGATATTTTCCATAAAAAACAACGTTATCACCCTTTACGCGGGAGGAAATTTCGAAAGCCAAATGCAGCGGAGTAGCACGGTTTTTGAAGAAAATACTCCTTTGATTCTCGTCTAAAATTATTATAAATAAGTCGTGTTAGAATAGAAATAATAAGTATCAACCGTGGTATATCGCAGAATAACCCGAGTTTGAAGTTCTTATGAGTAGAAATATATCACGAATATAAGAACGACAAACGAGCTCTAATTATTTCTTAAACATTAGATATAATTGTCGTATTCTAAGACCGATATAGGAGGAAATGTCCATATTTGCATTAGTATCACGAATATATAAATAGCATTGTACCAATGAACGGTAGGACAATTATTTATGTTGTGATCTCGTCAAGAATACTGTAGACTGTAAATCAATATCTCAGTATGTTACAGACGGATCTGTAGTCCAGTGGTAACACGCTGGACTGGTAATTCAGGGATCGCATGTTCGTTCCCCCGTCTGTCGTTGAATTGTGTTGCACGCGGTTTGTTTTGTTGACATTTCCGACATTGTCGTATTTCAGTGTATGGCTCTAATAGTGACGGTGTGCCGTCTATTTACGTGGATATAGCCATAGCATACAACAGCGCTTGCATAGTGTCAAGCCTTTGGTGTATCAGAATGTTCTTAAATTCAAAACTAAACATTGAAATTCAAAGAACCCCAATGCATCCATAATAATATTAACAATATTTCAAATAGGTCAATACACTGATGTCTCATATACCGATGCAATACACCGGGAATGTAAAATAACCAGATATGCTTCCGGAATAGGAACGTCGCCCCTTTTCTTGCATTATCCTCTAATACAATACCATTATAAATATACTTCGGGGGGGGGGGGCGTCCATCTCCAGGTTGGTTATGGATATAGGCAGTAATCCCATAAAACAGGTGGCAGTAAACTAAAGCTCAATCAGTAGAATATGATCAAATTTAGCCTTAACCCTAATGTTCAGATTACTGCCAATTGTCTCAAGATTACTGCCAATTGTCTCAAGATTACTGCCAATTGTCTCAAGATTACTGCCAATTGTCCCAAGATTACTGCTTATTGTGTATTCGTTGCTTTGCCTCTATCGTTAACCCCCCAAACAATTTATACCTACCCCTGGTGTAGTATGTACTTCCGAGCGCCCTCTCGATCCCCGCCTGTTCCTTACTAATTATAATTAGTTCGTATGCTGTTAACTCGGGCCAGAAGTTGAACGGGCTCTCTCTATTCACAATTTTCCCCATCATAACTTCCAGCACAGTGTTAATGTCAGTGTAAAAGCCAATCACCTCCCTCAATGTAATATTCATGGGGTTCAATGTTTCGCGGAATACCCATATATATTCACGGAATTGGGAGCTTGTCCGGAAGTGTGGTGGTTCAGTAATTGGTACCCATATTAGCAGGGCTTTGATAGATAGTTCAGTCTGCTTATACATGGCAACTAGACGTTGTTTTATGAATGGATCACCTCTAGACGATACATACAACGCTGTTGTTCCTCTTTCTATTTGGATCCGGTGGATCACCTTTCCCACCTCAATGTTTAACAGGATGTTTTCTTTCAAAATGGTGTTAACTTTAAACATCTACAATATGCATTAGATATATTTATTTAAGCAGAAAGTACATATCTTCACAAATATACTGACACCAAAATGAAACTGTGCACTTGCCTTAGAGGTAAAATGTATCATTTGAGAGAAAAAATAGACAAATTTGGCATCGAAATGTGCGAAATATTGGGTAAATTAGTGCAATGTGTGAAGGATTATTTTCTTCACTCATGATAGTTAAATCCATAATTCTAAAATATTTAGCGAAAAAGTAGCGCTCAATACAAAAGTGCACAGTTTTTTTATGGTGCCAGTATATAACAAAAAAACGATTACATATACATATGTAATAGAAGGACGATTGAAAACTCACTCTGCATAACACACACTCGGATAGTGTATTGAGTGAATGTATATAAATATGTAATAGAAGGACGATTGAAAACTCACTCTGCATAACACACACTCGGATAGTGTATTGAGTGAATGTATATAAATATGTAATAGAAGGACGATTGAAAATTCACTCTGCATAATACACACTCGGATAGTGTATTGAGTGAATGTATATAAATATGTAATAGAAGGACGATTGAAAATTCACTCTGCATAATACACACTCGGATAGTGTATTGAGTGAATGTATATAAATATGTAATAGAAGGACGATTGAAAACTCACTCTGCATAATACACACTCGGATAGTGTATTGAGTGAATGTATATAAATATGTAATAGAAGGACGATTGAAAATTCACTCTGCATAATACACACTCGGATAGTGTATTGAGTGAATGTATATAAATATGTAATAGAAGGACGATTGAAAATTCACTCTGCATAATACACACTCGGATAGTGTATTGAGTGAATGTATATAAATATGTAATAGAAGGACGATTGAAAATTCACTCTGCATAATACACACTCGGATAGTGTATTGAGTGAATGTATATAAATATGTAATAGAAGGACGATTGAAAACTCACTCTGCATAATACACACTCGGATAGTGTATTGAGTGAATGTATATAAATATGTAATAGAAGGACGATTGAAAATTCACTCTGCATAATACACACTCGGATAGTGTATTGAGTGAATGTATATAAATATGTAATAGAAGGACGATTGAAAATTCACTCTGCATAATACACACTCGGATAGTGTATTGAGTGTATGTATATAAATATGTAATAGAAGGACGATTGAAAATTCACTCTGCATAATACACACTCGGATAGTGTATTGAGTGTATGTATATAAATATGTAATAGAAGGACGATTGAAAATTCACTCTGCATAATACACACTCGGATAGTGTATTGAGTGAATGTATATAAATATGTAATCGAAGGACGATTGAAAATTCACTCTGCATAATACACACTCGGATAGTGTATTGAGTGAATGTATATTAATTATAAAGTGCATACGTCAGTAATTAAATGCAAACATGTTGACAATAACATGAAACCCTGTCCAACATAATAGTATATACCACATCCTCGCTGGAACATCCGCGAACCAATTATTGTTGCAGAATATCAACTGCATAAATAGATTGACCTGGCCATTTCTGGATTCCAGCTCAAGCCTGTATTTCTATGCACACATCAGTCAAAGCTTGGAACTAGTTCCATGAAAACAATTGGACAATTTTAATACCTATAATACGAATATATAGCATTAATTCTTATCACATAAATTCTCATTCGTCCAGAAAACATTTTACAAGTGGTATATTAAAGAGCATTCTGAGACATATAAGTAGTGTAGACGCACCAATTACTATTACTATTTGCGGAGAAATGTGCTAACTAGAATAAATGGTTTCTTTTCTCGTACGATTTTTTGCAATAGTTATAAAGCTAATTTGGTTCAAATATTAGACATTTTGAAGAGAGCAGCTCGACACATTTTGGAATTATTTGTCATTTCCAAAAAGATTTCTTTATATATTTAGTGTGTACATTGCGAACATTCTAATTAAAAGTGAAACACATTTATTATTTATTTATTATTTATTATTTATATTTACATATTTTTTATACTAGAGGGCACGCACACTTCCGGATACGTGTGTTTTACATGAAAAACAACAACTATACACATCACTATATATATATACTAATACATAGTTTTAAACATTTTGGAATATTTTTAGTGGTTCAGTTTGTGTATTGTAATAAAGATGTGATATATCTTTGATGGAATCTTTCATATTTCGTTTTCATGTAATAATAATCATATAATGTAGGTGTGCGTTTTCTGTGCATATTCTATGTATATATATATAGCGCGACAATTATTTATAATTTGTCCTACATGCACTTTACGTAATTAATTTAATTTTGTTGCGGGTGAATCATAAAATTGTATATTCCAGTACCGGAATATTGTAACATTACTTTATGTTTTTTTTTATTGAAATTATGTTATGTATACCGATTTAGCTCCATATAAAATGAAAACTTTAATAGTAGTAGTAAGTTTATTTATCCTCGCCGCCGGCGAACCATGTGGGCGAGCATTCTAAGTAGATTATCTGTATCCATTATTCGTGAAGTGTCTGTAGAGTTGTAGAATGGTGTCTTGTAGTGTGATGATCTTGAAGTATTCGATGATGGTGCGAAAACTCCGTGGTCCAGTGGTAGAGCGTCGGATTTGGAATCGAACGGTCCCGGGTTCGATACTCGGCCATGCCTCGTATGTAGTGCCATTGAGCAAGGCACCTCACAAACATTGCTTAGTACTGTTTAATCGCTTAGGTCGGCTAAGCCTGCCCAGGAAAACATGTCTACGTCCCCGCGATGGGTTTGACATTAAAGGAACATACATACATACATACATACAAACAAACTCAATAAGTGCTATTTTCTACATATAATGAATAGCTCGTATTGCAAATAACGTTGCATCGCTCGCACTACGACATCTGACACTAATTACGTTATTTTGGACGTTGTTTTGTATTTATATAGCTGTAGTATATATTGCCAAAAAGGACGCCAGTCCGGTGACCATATGACCTACATGTAGACGGAGCATGCGCATCGCTCGCACTACGACATCTGACGCTAATTACGTTATTTTGGACGTGACGTTGTTTTGTATTTATATAGCTGTAGTATATATTGCCAAAAAGGACGCCAGTCCGGTGACCATATGACCTACATGTAGACGGAGCATGCGCATCGCTCGCACTACGACATCTGACGCTAATTACGTTATTTTGGACGTGACGTTGTTTTGTATTTATATAGCTGTAGTATATATTGCCAAAAAGGACGCCAGTCCGGTGACCATATGACCTACATGTAGACGGAGCATGCGCATCGCTTGCACTACGACATCTGACGCTAATTACGTTATTTTGGACGTGACGTTGTTTTGTATTTATATAGCTGTAGTATATATTGCCAAAAAGGACGCCAGTCCGGTGACCATATAACCTACATGTAGACGGAGCATGCGACAGGTATAATGACCACTGAGCATCGACTACTTAGATAAGTACTCATGTTCGGCGTTCATGTTTCAAATCTCACGATGTTTCCTGGAGACTTGCCGTCAGAACGACAAACAAATATGACACACATACTCAAATAAGTAACTGTTACATCAGAAAAGGCCGATGGTTCCTTCTATCCTGGTTCCTGTCCTGCCCGAAAGATCTGATGGATACCCGGGGTCGTCCTACACCAATAATAGCTGGAGTTTCGCCATGTGACTTAAAGCGACATTACATTACATTATTTTGTTATGTCAACAAACTTCGTATACGACGTTTGTTTATTTGTTGAAATACTCAGTTTTGAGACAAATATTTGGAAACAAATTATACCATATAATAGCAAATTACATTCTGTAGACATTTGCGTTTTCACCGATGTAGCGTCGCTTTAAGATGTTTGTGCGACTATAAACCCACTAGACAAAGCAATGCAAGCATTCTTACCTCAATATCTTCATGCAGGGTGATACTATTTTGAATAATCACGATCAATGCCGGAAGTGTTGTCAAAGAAAGAAGCCGGAATAAACTTAAATGTTTTCGTTTCGCAGACGTTAGTGTGAGACCGCACATGGACTGTTTCTGGTTCAGTCGTTCCCTGTCCCCATCGTTTGTGACAGTCACGACAGAAGGGTTTCGCCTCCATTGGCAATTGCCTGCACAGCTCATCGCTGAGAACAACAAACTGAAGAGTGAAAATGTATTGTTGGGGATATAGTTAACATCTGTCAGGTATATTGATATTCATGTCATACGAATTTCTTAAACAACTGGAATTGGACCTCCGTGGCCGAGTTGTCAAGGTCGCTGACTTCAAATCACTTACCCGTTACCGCTGCTTGTTCGAATACCACCCACTGGGGCAGGGGCTGGGGATGTCGAATTATTTCATGTGAGGAAGCTATCCAGCTGGCTTGCAGAAGGTCGATGGTTCTATCTGGGTGACCGTCCGCGCATCCGTCAATTACTGCTCTGAGGGGCACACGGGTCTTCCATACCAATAGTAGCTGGGAAGTCGCCATATGACCTAACAGGTTGCTGCGTAGCTAAACCTCCAAATCAAACACACAGACAAGCGAACAAACATCTAATATAGAGTACAGGTGGAAATGAATTAGGCATACATATGGTTAGGTGACTATTAGCTTATAGGACCACTATTTTGAGGGGTAACCTTACCCGGTTAGCTAATAAATCGAGTTGTTTACCAAGATGTTTGAAGTTGGCATAAATCGTGGCTATTATTTTAATTAGTTTTGATCTACACTTTCATCTTAAACATACTTATACATGATTTACATCAAACGCTCAGAGCTAACATTTAAAATACCACCCTATCCCTTAAATGTGACCATTTTAATCGGTAAATTTGCATAATGTTCTTAAATGGTACAATCATTTCTTTGAAAAATGGCATAAAATCCAATTGGCAATGTATATTCTTACACATGAATAAAAAAATTAAATGAAATAAAATCTCAAAATGTAAACTTATGGACCATTTATATTTCTTTACGTAGACTATCAATTTATGGCGGCCATTTGGGACGCCATCTTGGATTTCTCCGAACGCCACGATTTATGTCAATTTATGCCGCATGTGTGACAAACTTCAGACATTTACAAACATTTTGGTATATAACTAGTTTTGCTAGCTGACCGGGTAAGGTTAAACATTTCGTATAGCCTGAAAGTCACCCAACCAATAGGCTATCCATCGGTTTCATTTTTCAGCACAAAGAGCTGTTCAGGATAATAAGCTTTGTCGGAATATACCACTGAGGCTAACCAACCCGTTATTCCACCAATTGTGAAGTAGAAAACAAAACAAAAACAAAAAGCAACGATGTATTTTGCTCAGTGAAACATCCCTTGCGTACAAATCCACCACAGGCGACACGATGGTCGACTGGTGACGGTCATGCGCACACACATTGTTGTAGGTTTCACGCCTACGCTTGCTTGTGGAGGTTCCACACATGAAATACTGCTCTGGTGTTTCCCTCCACTATTTGATGTTCTTTGAGATGTTGGTGTCGGAATAAACGATGTCGGAATCAACGACAGTATATCTCAATAACATTAGATTGCTATCCGCATTTCCATTACATATAGTGGTTTTTATAAAGGTCCAATTTCGACCTATATGCCAGTGGTTCTTAGTCTCCTTCAAATCCCTCCCTACTCCCACCTACCTCCCTCCCTCCCTTTATCGTGTTTAAATCTGCAATGATAAAATGCACATTTCAGATAAAGTGTCAAAATTCGCAGAATCTGGAAAAAAGATTGTTATACATCCACAATGGGCAGGTGTACCATCATATATATAAGCACTGGGCAGGTGTACCATCATATATATAAGCACTGGGCAGGTGTACCACCCTATATACATCCACCATGGGCAGGTGTACCGCCCTATATACATCCACCATGGGCAGGTGTACCGCCCTATATACAAGCACTATGCAGGTGTACCACTCTATATACAAGCACTGGGCAGGTGTACCACCCTATATACAAGCACTATGCAGGTGTACCACCCTATATACAAGCACTGTGCAGGTGTACCACCTTATATACAAGCACTGGGCAGGTGTACCACCCTATATACAAGCACTGTGCAGGTGTACCACCCTATATACAAGCACTATGCAGGTGTACCACCCTATATACAAGCACTGGGCAGGTGTACCACCCTATATACAAGCACTATGCAGGTGTACCACCCTATATACAAGCACTGGGCAGGTGTACCACCCTATATACAAGCAATATGCAGGTGTACCACTCTATATACAAGCACTGGGCAGGTGTACCACCCTATATACAAGCACTGTGCAGGTGTACCATCCTATATACAAGCACTGGGCAGGTGTACCATCCTATATACAAGCACTATGCAGGTGTACCTCCCTATATACAAGCACTATGCAGGTGTACCACTCTATATACAAAAACTGGGCAGGTGTACCACCCTGTATCAAAGCACTCTGTGGGCGGTGCACCTCTCACAAAATGATTTTGTCATTTTGGGCTTTTGCCTCCTTACTAATATTGTTCTAGAGTTTGAACTGCTTTTCTCGGAAATAGCCAAGGATTCCACTGCTTTAGATATGGTAAGTGAGTCATATTGATACGACGTAACGGTTTATATGTTCTCTGATATGAAATCCTGCCCGAGAAGGCGCAATCAGAGAGAGCTTCTGTGAAGGCAACTAGGCTAATTTGATAGACCCTTGATACACATCATACCGTGTAACGGCTTATATGTTCTCGAAATCCTGCCCAAGAAAATATTCTAGAAATTGGCGGGTGAAATAGAAAATATTCTGTGAAGGTAAACTGGCTAATTTGATAGACTCTTGCTACACATCATACGGTGTAACGGCTTATATGTTCTCGAAATCCTGCCCAAGAAAATATTCTAGAAATTGGCGTGTGAAATAGAAAATATTCTGTGAAGGTAAACTGGCTAATTTGATAGACTCACGATAGGCTCATTCACTACGTAACCATGCCAACATTAATATATTGTTACTAATGTGGTTTATGGAGCTTGGGCGATATTCTAAGTATCTATACTAGATGACATAGAAAACGTACACCTACATTATATGATTATTATTATATACTAGAGGACATAGAAAACGCACACCTACATTATATACTAGATGACATAGAAAACGTACACCTACATTATATGATTATTATTACATGTACTAGAGGACATAGACAACGCACACCTACATTATATGATTATTATTACATATACTAGAGGACATAGAAAACGCACACCTACATTATATGATTATTATTACATATACTAGAGGACATAGAAAACGCACACCTACATTATATGAGTATTATTACATATACTAGAGGACATAGAAAACGCACACCTACATTATATGATTATTATTACATATACTAGAGGACATAGAAAACGCACACCTACATTATATGAGTATTATTACATATACTAGAGGACATAGAAAACGCACACCTACATTATATGATTATTATTACATATACTAGAGGACATAGAAAACGCACACCTACATTATATGATTATTATTACATATACTAGAGGACATAGAAAACGCACACCTACATTATATGAGTATTATTACATATACTAGAGGACATAGAAAACGCACACCTACATTATATGATTATTATTACATATACTAGAGGACATAGAAAACGCACACCTACATTATATGATTATTATTACATATACTAGAGGACATAGAAAACGCACACCTACATTATATAATTATTATAACATGAAAACGAAATACGAACGATACCATCAAAGATATATCACATCTTTATTACAAAACACAAACAGAACAACTCAAAATATTCCAAAATGTTTAAAACTATGTATTTATATATTTATTGTTTTTCATGTAAAAACACACGTATCCGAAGTGTGCGTTTTCTATGTCCTCTAGTATATATATCCGAAGTGTGCGTTTTCTATGTCCTCTAGTATATATATCCGAAGTGTGCGTTTGATTAATTCCATGAAATGGTAAATACTTGAATATTCATCAGTCATATACCAATACCAAATCAGAAACAACTTAGTATGCGCCGACACAACCGACATCAGTCATATACCTGTCCAAAATCAGAATGAACTTGGTGTTATGCGTCGACCACAAACATCTAACACCTACATGGAACCTGGACTAATTAATTCCGCAGTCCCGAACCCAGTACCAATTTAACTCTTTTTTCCCATGAATGACCTCTCCTATTATGTACAGTCCAGCCCCAGCTTTACCATTTTGTGCAGAGCGGTTGGCCACTGTATCACTCGTGTAACAAAAATGTACTGTTATTAGCATTAATAGTAATAGTATATCTATATTTTTAATGTATAATGCAAAATTACAGACATATTGAAAATAAACTATCACTATAAAATATACATTGCCATTCTGGAAGAATTATAAGAGACGTTCTAGATACACATACATTATATCACAATTAGTATTTTAAGATAGACTCTATCATTTATAACTATAACTATGTACATATCTAAAACTGATATATCTATATGAACGTTGCTAATCTCCTAATTAAAAAAATTGCAATAAAACTAGGAGGAGGTAAGACTATGAATTATCAATATAGGCACTAGCGTGCACTTGTTAAAATATAGTTTAGAAGACAAGGTATCACCCTTGATCAGGTCAATGGTGACTTGATTAACAGCATCCATATAGCGGTGATAAAAATTTCAAAATTAAAAAAGGAACATGACATTATTTACACATAAACAATTTTCTCGTTTGTAAGACAGGTTTTGGCACTATACCTTATCATTTCCTGGTTGGACTTTAATAATACAAACTTTTCATGTGCAGTAAAACGATCACAATTTGTATCAATATGAGTTGCTTGTATGTGTGTTTTACGTTTATTTATCGTCGCTACCGGTTGCCCATATGAGCGACGCCTCCTGAAGAGATTAGTTATTTTAGATTTTTTGGAGGATAGTGCAATGATACAGACAGAGACCCATTCCAGAGTCTCCTCTGCTACTTTTACGTGCACGGTGTAAAGCACCGACACGAGACCTCGGTTTAACGTCCCATCTGAAAGACTGTTAATTTTATTAGGGTCAGACGGGGGATCGAACCTGCGATCCCTGGATTACCAGTCCAGCGTGTTACTTGTAACACAAGACCAGCCCTTATATCATTATACAGACAGCAATCCAGCAAAGCATGTGTTTCAGTTGAAAAGAGGTTTTACAATATGGACACAATCAATTTTCGATGGGAATATTCTCATACCTCCCAGTCTCTGACCTAAGAGGTGCGACCCTGCATGTAATTATTTTAACACTCCCTGTCTCAAGTAATGATATGTTAAACAACTGTCCCTGACAAGCGCCCCCTGTCATACTCGATAATGAGTGTGGGGAGTATCATGTTGATTTTTAAAAAAATAATATTTTATTGCATTTTTATTTCTTCATGCTTTACATTACAATTATACACACACTGAAATACGTAGAAAACAATACCAAATTATATTAGGATTAATTTTATTATTATTGCTGTATACTATTTAATCTGGGGAAAAAAGCAAAATGGGTTGGGTTGCAAATTATGACAACATTATTTACAGCCCTTCCCATCATTTCAAACTAACTTAACAATGTTAGATGAACACTTTCTGTTATGTATGATCTGATGTAGAAAAACACCAGATATATACAATTAAGCTTCGTAATGAATATATGTTAACTACTATAACATATAAGGAATATGAACGAAAATGAATTGAAAAAAAGAGTTCAATGATGTATCAAGAATGAAAGAAATGCGTAATTAGGCTGATATGCATCCAAGATCCACTCGAATGTACTCCAATAGCTTACTGTTGATCAAAAGTAGTTCAATGATGTATCAAGAATGAAAGAAATGCGTAATTAGGCTGATATGCATCCAAGATCCACTCGAATGTACTCCAATAGCTTACTGTTGATCAAAAGTAGTTCAATGATGTATCAAGAATGAAAGAAATGCGTAATTAGGCTGATATGCATCCAAGATCCACTCGAATGTACTCCAATAGCTTACTGTTGATCAAAAGTAGTTCAATGATGTATCAAGAATGAAAGAAATGCGTAATTAGGCTGATATGCATCCAAGATCCACTCGAATGTACTCCAATAGCTTACTGTTGATCAAAAGTAGTTCAATGATGTATCAAGAATGAAAGAAATGCGTAATTAGGCTGATATGCATCCAAGATCCACTCGAATTTACTCCTATAGCTTACTGTTGATCAAAAGTAGTTCATGGATGTATCAAGAATGAAAGAAATGCGTAATTAGGTTGATATGCATCCAATATCCACTCGAATGTACACATTTAGCTTAATGTTGATTAAAAGTAGTTCAATGATGTATCAAGAATGAAAGAAATGCGTAATTAGGTTGATATGCATCCAATATCCACTCGAATGTACTCATTTAGCTTAATGTTGATCAAAAGTAGTTCAATGATGTATCAAGAATGAAAGAAATGCGTAATTAGGCTGATATGCATCCAAGATCCACTCGAATTTACTCCTAATGAATAGTTTAATGTTGATTAAAAGTAGTTCAATGATGTATCAAGAATGAAAGAAATGCGTAATTAGGCTGATATGCATCCAAGATCCACTCGAATTTACTCCTATAGCTTACTGTTGATTAAAAGTAGTTCAATGATGTATCAAGAATGAAAGAAATGCGTAATTAGGCTGATATGCATCCAAGATCCACTCGAATTTACTCCTATAGCTTAATGTTGATTAAAAGTAGTTCAATGATGTATCAAGAATGAAAGAAATGCGTAATTAGGTTGATATGCATCCAAGATCCACTCGAATGTACTCATTTAGCTTAATGTTGATTAAAAGTAGTTCAATGATGTATCAAGAATGAAAGAAATGCGTAATTAGGTTGATATGCATCCAAGATCCACTCGAATGTACTCATTTAGCTTAATGTTGATTAAAAGTAGTTCAATGATGTATCAAGAATGAAAGAAATGCGTAATTAGGCTGATATGCATCCAAGATCCACTCGAATTTACTCCTATGGCTTACTGTTGATTAAAAGTAGTTCAATGATGTATCAAGAATGAAAGAAATGCGTAATTAGGCTGGTATGCAGCCAAGATCCACTCGAATTTACTCCTATAGCTTACTGTTGATTAAAAGTAGTTCAATGATGTACCAAGAATGAAAGAAATGCGTAATTAGGCTGATATGCATCCAAGATCCACTCGAATGTACTCCTATAGCTTACTGTTGATCAAAAGTAGTTCAATGATGTATCAAGAATGAAAGAAATGCATAATTAGGCTGATATGCATCCAAGATCCACTCGAATTTACTCCTAATGAATAGCTTAATGTTGATTAAAAGTAGTTCAATGATGTATCAAGAATGAAAGAAATGCGTAATTAGGCTGATATGCATCCAAGATCCACTCGAATTTACTCCTATAGCTTACTGTTGATCAAAAGTAGTTCAATGATGTATCAAGAATGAAAGAAATGCGTAATTAGGCTGATATGCATCCAAGATCCACTCGAATTTACTCCTATAGCTTACTGTTGATCAAAAGTAGTTCATGGATGTATCAAGAATGAAAGAAATGCGTAATTAGGTTGATATGCATCCAATATCCACTCGAATGTACTCATTTAGCTTAATGTTGATTAAAAGTAGTTCAATGATGTATCAAGAATGAAAGAAATGCGTAATTAGGTTGATATGCATCCAATATCCACTCGAATGTACTCATTTAGCTTAATGTTGATCAAAAGTAGTTCAATGATGTATCAAGAATGAAAGAAATGCGTAATTAGGCTGATATGCATCCAAGATCCACTCGAATTTACTCCTAATGAATAGTTTAATGTTGATTAAAAGTAGTTCAATGATGTATCAAGAATGAAAGAAATGCGTAATTAGGCTGATATGCATCCAAGATCCACTCGAATTTACTCCTATAGCTTACTGTTGATTAAAAGTAGTTCAATGATGTATCAAGAATGAAAGAAATGCGTAATTAGGCTGATATGCATCCAAGATCCACTCGAATTTACTCCTATAGCTTACTGTTGATTAAAAGTAGTTCAATGATGTATCAAGAATGAAAGAAATGCGTAATTAGGCTGATATGCATCCAAGATCCACTCGAATGTACTCCTATAGCTTAATGTTGATTAAAAGTAGTTCAATGATGTATCAAGAATGAAAGAAATGCGTAATTAGGTTGATATGCATCCAAGATCCACTCGAATGTACTCATTTAGCTTAATGTTGATTAAAAGTAGTTCAATGATGTATCAAGAATGAAAGAAATGCGTAATTAGGCTGATATGCATCCAAGATCCACTCGAATTTACTCCTATAGCTTAATGTTGATTAAAAGTAGTTCAATGATGTATCAAGAATGAAAGAAATGCGTAATTAGGCTGATATGCATCCAAGATCCACTCGAATTTACTCCTATAGCTTACTGTTGATTAAAAGTAGTTCAATGATGTACCAAGAATGAAAGAAATGCGTAATTAGGTTGATATGCATCCACGATCCACTCGAATTTACTCATATAGCTTAATGTTGATCAAAAGTAGTTCAATGATATATCAAGGATGAAAAAAAAGCGTAAATATCAAGAATGAAAACCAAAGAGATAACCATGACGAGACAATAGATATAAGGATACACATTACAAACACATGCAAATTTGATCTTATATCCTGACTTAGTACTCACTACGTAACACCTATTAATTCTCACCAATGCAACCCGGGTACGATCCTCTGACCGGGAAGTATGTGAGATGGTACGGTGGTCGCCAGATCAGGTACTCCGGTTTTTACCTCCCACACGAATGACCACACTTACGCTTTCATCCGCGCCAACGAGACTGTTTAATTTAAGTTATTAGAACTTGCTTCGCAATCGTTGTAAAATAAATCAAGTTTAAGCTTTAAACACCTATTAATTACTGTACTGTAAACCTGGCGGGTGTAGACTGCCATGCAGTAAGTGTTATGGCGGAAAGTATGCATATGTATAGAAAATAGATCGCATTTAGTAAACACATGTCCTTCGATAAAGTTGGATTCGAGCAGGCAAGGCTAGGACATATTCTTTGTTATTTCTTAGTCGAAAACATGCTTGCTTGTTCTTGCTTAGATTCATTTATGAAACGTTTAAAGCGACATTACAGCGCAAAAAATTCTTCCGAATACTTTCGAACACTAACATTGAATCTATAAACATTGTGTTTGTGGTTTACAAACTTTCAAAATTGAAAGTAGGATTTCATATAACGATAAGTCTGTACCATGTATCGTGTTATTCAGGATACACGCATTGTATTACACACATGGATGTCGACACTATTTATATTATTTTGTTATGTATACGACGTTTGTGTATTAGTTGAAATCTTGAGTTTTTGAGGCAAATATTTGGAAAAATGTTACACCATATAATAGGAAATTACATTCTGCAGAAATTTGGCTCGAACCCGTGACCATCAGTGATGCTTGGTTACAGTGGTATACAAGTCAGCGACCTTAACCACTCGACCACGAAGGCGGTCTTCCGTTGACATATTTCTTGAATATTTCTTTTATAATACAATCAGGAGAGATGTGTGCTTTGATCATTCCGGAATTTATATGAAAAAGTTGGCAGTTTCTTACGGCGGTTGGTGCACCCAAGTACTGGTTAACCGCTGGAGCCTGCCCAGGAAAGGTGTTGTTAAGTAAACTGCCCACCGGCGATATAGCCCGAAATGGTGCTGATGCAGGCTTAAAACCCGAAATATAACATATATATAACTGCATGGCTATGTACGGTGTTAATTTGATATGTTTTTAAGTTTGCTGTAATGTACATAGAAGAGACTAAATTAAAGATGAAAACTAAACGAAACTGTGTGTCATTAAAATCAACGCTAACACAACAGTTTGTTGCTGTTGGTGAACATATTTTTAACCACGGTGATATTATACAGACAGTGAAAGATCAATCGAAGCATATTGAAGAGCTGCCAAGGACGGAGAAGTGATTCTTATTTTAATTTTCTCATTAATAACATTTCGTACATCTTAATTCCCGCACACGCTATGTTATATAGACATCTAGTTTGATTTATATCTGTTATTGACATGTGTGGTATTATTGTATTTTGTAAGTTCATATTAACCATTGGCGTAGCTTCCTATAGGGCGTGTAGACCGTGGCCAACACTTACCCCCGAAAAATCGAAAAAATAAAAATGCCAAATCTGCAACAAAAATCGAGAGGCCAGGATTAAATTATATACGCTATAAATAGTTTTCCTGAGGACGACCCCCGGATCCCCCTTCCGTCTTAAGTTTTAAGTTGGCCTACACATCGAACCCAGCCAAGCTACGCCCCTGTTAACTAGTCTACACAGTCAAATATTGCATCTTTTGTCAGGATGATTTACTATAACGTGAACCATAGTGAAGCATTATTGCACAATATTCATAAACTGTTCACATGACTGCTAGATTTACTGTATGAACTGTTCATATGACTGCTAGATTTACTGTATGAACTGTTCATATGTCTGCTTGATATAGTGTATGAACTGTTCATATGACTGCTAGATTTACTGTATGAACTGTTCATAGGACTGCTAGATTTACTGTATGAACTGTTCATATGACTGCTAGATTTACTGTAGGAACTGTTCATATGACTGCTTGATATAGTGTATGAACTGTTCATATATCTGCTTGATATACTGTATGAACTGTTCATATGTCTGCTAGATTTACTGTATGAACTGTTCATATGACTGCTAGATATACTGAATGAACTGTTCATATGTCTGCTTGATATATTGTATGAACTGTTCATATGACTGCTTGATATATTGTATGAACTGTTCATATGACTGCTATGGTTACTGTATGAACTGTTCATATGACTGCTAGATATACTGTATGAACTGTTCATATGTCTGCTAGATTTACTGTATGAACTGTTCATATGTCTGCTAGATATACTGTATGAACTGTTCATATGTCTGCTAGATATACTGTATGACCTGTTTCAGTGACTGCTAGATATACTGTATGACATGTTTCAGTGACTGCTAGATATACTGTATGAACTGTTTCAGTGACTGCTAGATATACTGTATGACCTGTTTCAGTGACTGCTAGATATACTGTATGACATGTTTCTGTGACTGCTAGATATACTGTATGACCTGTTTCATATATCTGCTTGATATACTGTGTTAACTGTTCATATGTCTGCTAGATATACTGTATGAACTATTTCTGTGACTGCTTGATACACTGCATGAACTGTTCATATGAGACTGCTTGATATATTGTATGAACTGTTCATATGACTGCTATGGTTACTGTATGAACTGTTCATATGACTGCTTGATATACTGTATGAACTGTTCATATGTCTGCTAGATTTACTGTATGAACTGTTCATATGTCTGCTAGATATACTGTATGAACTGTTCATATGTCTGCTAGATATACTGTATGACCTGTTTCAGTGACTGCTAGATATACTGTATGACATGTTTCAGTGACTGCTAGATATACTGTATGAACTGTTTCAGTGACTGCTAGATATACTGTATGACCTGTTTCAGTGACTGCTAGATATACTGTATGACATGTTTCTGTGACTGCTAGATATACTGTATGACCTGTTTCATATATCTGCTTGATATACTGTGTTAACTGTTCATATGTCTGCTAGATATACTGTATGAACTATTTCTGTGACTGCTTGATACACTGCATGAACTGTTCATATGAGACTGCTTGATATATTGTATGAACTGTTCATATGACTGCTTGATATATTGTATGAACTGTTCATATGACTGCTATGGTTACTGTATGAACTGTTCATATGACTGCTAGATATACTGTATGAACTGTTCATATGTCTGCTAGATTTACTGTATGAACTGTTCATATGTCTGCTAGATATACTGTATGAACTGTTCATATGTCTGCTAGATATACTGTATGACCTGTTTCAGTGACTGCTAGATATACTGTATGACATGTTTCAGTGACTGCTAGATATACTGTATGACCTGTTTCAGTGACTGCTAGATATACTGTATGACCTGTTTCAGTGACTGCTAGATATACTGTATGACATGTTTCTGTGACTGCTAGATATACTGTATGACCTGTTTCATATATCTGCTAGATATACTGTGTTAACTGTTCAATGTCTGCTAGATATACTGTATGAACTGTTCAGTGTCTGCTAGATATACTGTATGACCTGTTTCAGTGACTGCTAGATATACTGTATGACCTGTTTCAGTGACTGCTAGATATACTGTATGACATGTTTCAGTGACTGCTAGATATACTGTATGAACTGTTTCAGTGACTGCTAGATATACTGTATGACCTGTTTCAGTGACTGCTAGATATACTGTATGACATGTTTCTGTGACTGCTAGATATACTGTATGACCTGTTTCATATATCTGCTTGATATACTGTGTTAACTGTTCATATGTCTGCTAGATATACTGTATGACCTGTTTAGTGACTGCTAGATATACTGTATGACATGTTTCGTGACTGCTAGATATACTGTATGACCTGTTTCATATATCTACTTGATATACTGTGTTACTGTCATATGTCTGCTAGATATACTGTATGACTATGTCTGTGACTGCTTGATATACTGCATGAACTGTTCATATGAGACTGCTTGATATATTGTATGAACTGTTCATATGTCTGCTTGATATACTGTATGAACTGTTCATATGTCTGCTTGATATAGTGTATGAACTGTTCATATGTCTGCTTGATATAGTGTATGAACTGTTCATATGTCTGCTTGATATAGTGTATGAACTGTTCATATGTCTGTTTGATATAGTGTATGCACTGTTCATATGTCTGCTTGATATACTGTATGAACTGTTCATATGTCTGCTAGATATAGTGTATGTACTGTTCATATGTCTGCTAGATATACGGTGTATGTACTGTTCATATGTCTGCTAGATATAGTGTATGTATTGTTCATATGTCTGCTAGATATAGTGTATGTACTGTTCATATGTCTGCTTAATATATTGTATGAACTGTTCATATGTCTGCTTAATATAGTGTATGACCTGTTCATATGTCTGCTTGATATAGTGTATGTACTGTTCATATGTCTGCTAGATTTACTGTATGAACTATGAACTGTTCATATGACTGCTATATTTACTGTATGAACTGTTCATATTTCTGCTTGATATAGTGTATGAACTGTTCATATGTCTGCTTGATATAGTGTATGAACTGTTCATATGTCTGCTTGATATAGTGTATGAACTGTTCATATGTCTGCTTGATATAGTGTATGAACTGTTCATATGTCTGCTTGATATGGAAATAAAGGTATCTAGCTATGTTATATAGCCATCTCGTTTGATTTCAGAATTGACACCAGGCATGTTATCCTTTCACATTTTATGCCATTAAATGGGAACACAGTATTAATGACATGAATAATCCGACTGAAAGCCAGATAGAATTGGATTTGGAAACTGGTAAGATATTAAATTCTACTATTACGCCCAACACTGGTTTCCGTAGCACCCAGGACTTAATTAACTTAGAATGTATTATTCCCATAATCGTCTGATTTAGTGCACTTAATAAATGTACGGCAATGGTTATATTATACTGTGAGGTGTTTTAAATTCCAATGAACCAAGTGACCAGTGGCGTTAGGTGCAATGCTATAATTGCCAAAGAAGCCCATGTTCATAGAAATGAGATATATTAAAGGAGATGGGTTTAGATTAAGATATGCGGCATTTGAGTGCTGCGGGTGATGCGATTGAAGATGGAATGAGACTCATATCTGTGCTGCTTTTTATATTAACCCGTAACCGGCGGCTGATTAAATTGGACGGATTGTGCAAACAATATAGATCCAGATCAGCTGCGGTGTAACGTCGAGTCTGATCAGGATCTAATTGTTGTTTGCTATTGAGACACGTGCTTTAGCGCCACTATACGAATAACATATATCATAATGCTTGATATGACGGCACATTATATGCTGTTTGCAAAGCGAATTTAGAGTCGTGATTGGCAGGTTAAGGGTTAATAATCTGATACAAATATTTATTTGTAGCCAAGGGTCAACGCACATTGACGGATATGTAGTCCAATGGTAACACGCTGGACTGGTAATCCAGGGATCGCTGGGTCGATCTCCCATCTGACCCTAATCAAATTAACAGTTTTTCAGATGGGTCTTCATACCGAGGTCTCGTGTCGGTGCTTTACACTGTGTACGTAAAAGAACCAGAGGAGACTCTGGAATGGGTATATGTCTGTATCATTGCACTATCCTCCAAATATCTAAACTTACTAATCTCTTCAGGAGGCGTCGCTCATATGGGGAACCGGTAGCGACGATTAATAAACGTAATGCACACACATATACATTTCGAAAATAACAAACAAAATATATAATTTCATTCTCAGAAGGAATTATTGCATAACTGGTTCAAAACCACATTCTTTTTTTTAATGAATAGATTAGTTTATACAAATCTATTTCAGCTCGATTGCGAAACAAGTTCTTTCAACTTATATTAATCACTCTCGAGACCTAATTTCTGATGGAATCCATCGCCATGAAGGAGAGAGAAGAGGCAATGTGGAATTTAAATGCCTTGCCTAAGGGCACAATCATAACGGCTACAGCGGGGCTCGAACTCCGGGTCGTATCGCACATGAAGCGAACGCGCTACTACTGCGCTATCACGATTTCCACAGAACAGTTTGATAAACCATTGGCTTGACACTATGCATACAAACATCTTAGGCCATATCCAAGCATATTTAAAAATGACATCCTGTCACTATCAGAGTAATTATGGACCATAATATCCATAATGCACAATGCATGCTTTGTGACTACTGCGTTAACACCGCGCTACCACAGCGCTATCACCGCGCTACCACGGCACTATCACCGCGCTACCATTGCGCTATCACCGCGCTACCACGGCACTATCACCGCTCCCACGGCGCTATCACCGCGCTACCACGGAACTATCACCGAGCTACCACGGCGCTATCACCGCGCTACCACTGCGCTATCACCGCGCTACCACAGCGCTATCACCGCACACCCACGGAACTATCACCGCGCTACCACGGCGCTATCACCGCGCTACCACGGCGCTATCACCGCGCTACCACGACGCTATCACCGCGCTACCACGGCGCTATCACCGCGCTACCACGGCGCTATCACGACTTTCATGTTCTTGTTTGATGATCTCGCCCAGAAATAAGCCACCGAATGCGATATCGCAAAAGCTCCAATTTACATAGATCAGACAAATGTAAAGATATAAACTATTGGAACTAAGCTAGTACTAAAACTTATTAAACATTAAACTGATT
Source organism: Archivesica marissinica (assembly GCA_014843695.1). Classification (NCBI taxonomy): domain Eukaryota; kingdom Metazoa; phylum Mollusca; class Bivalvia; order Venerida; family Vesicomyidae; genus Archivesica; species Archivesica marissinica. Next base: position 56,305,481 of record CM026401.1, read on the forward strand.
TGTCAGGGGGATCACAGGAAGTCGCTGCAGGGCATAATTGAAAATGGCCTCCTAATTGTAGATAGGCAATACATTGCTATTCTCTTCCAACCGAAACAGTTTTATAAAATTGTCTTTAAAGGTCCACATGGGAATCATTTGTTTTTGTTGGTACCGACAGCGTAGGTGATATCCGCAATCTCCAGCTGTTGTTGTACATACGGATATGTAGTCCAGTGGTAACACGCTGGACTGGTAATCCAGGGATCGCAGGTTCGATCCCCCGTTTGACCCTAATAAAATTAACAGTCTTTCAGATGGGACGTTAAACCGAGGTCTCGTGTCGGTGCTTTACACCGTGCAACGTAAAAGAACCAGAGGAGACTCTGGAATGGGTCTATGTCTATGCTTCGCAATCATTGTAAAATAAATAAAGTTTAAACTTTATACATTGAACATGTTCAAAAGGCTGGATTTCTTTACTGTAAAAAGTGTGTAATACTGGTTTTGTTAATACCTATACAAACACCAAATAGAAACTGTGCACTTGCCTTAGATGTAAAATTTATATCATTTTAGAAACGAATACAGGCAAATGTGGACGTCTACGCGCTTACATACTGTCAAACAGGCTGTGTGTGTTTTTACGTTTATTTATCGTCGCTACCGGTTGCCCATATGAGCGACGCCTCCTGAAGAGATTAGTCATTTTACATGTTTAGAGGATAGTGCATGATACAGACAGAAACCCATTCCAGAATCTCCTCTGGTTGTTTTACGTGCATGGTGTAAAGCACCGACACGAGACCTCGGTTTAACGTCCCATCTGAAAGACTGTTAATTTTATTAGGGTCAGACGGGGGATCGAACCTGCGAACCGGCAAATTAGGATTATGTTCTTCACTCATGATAGTAAAATTTGTAGCGAAAAAGTAACGCGCAATATAAACGTGTATAGTTATTTTATAGTGTCAGTATACTTTAGAAACTGTTTGGACAGGAATAAAACGTTAGCTTCTCATTTAGGTTTAATTTCGTTATCCATCTATGCACAATCATAAATACGAATTACTAGTAATACAGAATACAGACTAAGAGACTACCTTCGAGGTAAAACGTCGCAGATTCCTGATATTGTATTACTTAATTAGGTTACGTGGAACATAGTCCTTGAGAAAGCCGCTTAAGGAAGATAGTGTCATTATATCTGACATGCTAGTATGGTAATGAATGTTCGCACGTGCACATGCACACATAATCAAATACATGTTAGCCAATATATCACTAGAAGATTACTGGGTTTTGTTGCGGGTAGGATAACATCTTTTGCTGAGTATAGGGCGTTCCAAAGGTTTGTAGCGGAAGTAGTGGTTGCGTTGTGGTAGCGCGTTCGCTTCAGGTGCGGAAGGCCTGGTTCGATCCCCCGTCTGACCCTAATAAAATTAACAAGTCTTTCAGATGGGACATTAAACTGAAGTCTCGTGTCTGTGCTTTACACCGTGCAGCGTAAAAGAATCAGAGGAGACTCTGGAATGGGTCTCTATCTCTGTATATCATTGCACTATCCTCCAAACATCTAAAATGACTAATCTCTTCAGGAGGCGTCGCTCATATGGGCAACCGGTAGCGACAATAAATAAACGTAAAACATCATCATCACCAGACTTATCTACAATTCTACACAGTAAACTCCTCATACAATGCAGTCGCCCATATGTATCGGCGTTGGCGACTATAAATAAACATACACTATTAGATCATATAAGAGAATTTCTAAAATCACTATCTTTGATATAACAGACGGATCTGTAGCCCAATGGTAACACGCTGGAATGGTAATACAGGATCGCAGGTTCGATCCCACGTCTGACCCTAATAAAATTGACAGTCTTTCAGATGGGACGTTAAACCGAGGTCTCGTGTCAGTGCTTTACACCGTGCACGTAAAAGAACCAGAGAGACTCTGGAATGGGTCTCTGTCTGTATCATTGCACTATCCTCCAAAAATCTAAAATGACTAATATCTTCAGAGGCGTCGCTCATATGGGCAACCGGTAGCGACGATAAATAAACGCAAAGCACACACATTGATATAACAGTACTAGAATCCAGCCACCACTTGTAGATATCAATGTTTTATAGAGCACAGTCAGTACGATAATGTGTGGCGTCCGTGGTCCAGTGGTAGAGCGTCGGATTTGGAATCGAACGGTCCCGGGTTCGATACTCGGTCAGGCCACGTATGTAGTGTCATTGAGCAAGGCACCTCACACACATTGTTTAGTACTGGTTAATCGCTTAGGTCGGCTAAGCCTGCCCAGGAAAACATGTCTAAGTCCCCGCGAGGGGTTTGACATTAAAGGAACATACATACAGGTATTTGCAAATGTACCAACCATATACTGACAACAAAGAGAAACTGTGCACTTGCCTTAGAGGTAAAATTGATTGGTATAAAAATGTGCGAACTTTTGGGGAAATTAGTGCAATGTGTGAATGAGTATTTTCTTCACTAATGAAACATCCATAATTCTACAATTAGCAACGAACATGTAACGCTCAATATAAAAGTGCACAGTTTTTTCTGGATTGTGTCAGTATTATTGTATCACATAACTGTGCCTGTATTCAGTGTAATATAACATGGAATGATTCTGATTAGTCACGGCATGGCATGGCAGCTTGCTTCTTGAACATTTGATAGTTTGCTACTTTGACTTCATGCTTTCTTTGTTGAAAATCAATAAAATGTTAAATATACACTAGCTGGATCAGCATAATGATTAAAGCGACACTACATCAGTGAAACGCAAATTTTTACAGAAGTTAATTTCCCCATTATATGGTATAATTATTTTTCAAATAATTGCCTGTAAAACTGAGTATTTCAACTAATAAACAAGTGTCGTATACGGGGTGTGTTGACATAACAATATAATGTAAACAGGGTCGACATGCATGCGTAATACAAATCGTTTATCCTGAATAACGAGATTTATGGTTCGGATTTACCGTTATATCTCACATTTGTGTCTATGTGTGCCTACATATTTATTTGTAGACTAATCTTAGTTTAATTTGTTATCTCTAAGCGACAGTATCACGCGTTTAGTATTGACTACAATGACAATTAACTGATAATATTCTTTTACAAATTAGTACCCATTGTATGAAATCTGTCGAGATATAGTAATTTAAGCTCATAAGAAGCGATAGTGGAATAAAATTGCTAGCATATTGTGCGAAGGAAACAACGATAAAAACAGAGGAAAACAATTAATAGGACCTAACTACTGTTAGGGAGTATTCAGGGGCAATAACTGACGCATTGTGGGAAGTATGTAGTACCTTTACTTCTGGCTGTACTTAGAGAGCTGGAACAGAAGATATATTAACCGAACACTATCATGGAATATTTAAAATTATGAAGCAGGCATTAAAATCCGCAGAAAGTATTAACACAAAATTATAAATGTAAGTTTAAATATGCAGAGTATTATAGATTTCAAACTGTAAATTCTTGATTTCAATAGCGGAAGAAAGTAATTAAAATGAGCTAATTAATTATTAAAATAATTTATTATTATATTTTCTATTTACCTTCATTTAGATAACAACAAGACGAATCTGTTACTAGTAGGTACATCGATAAAAAAAAAGGTTTTATCTCTCTAAAACATTCACTAGATTGAATATAATATTTATAATTACGAAGATGGAAATGCATTAAGAGCATTGCAACCGGTGAACGTGTTGTATTTTAAATATGAACAACTATAATGCAGATGAAACTTAAATACAGATTAAAACTGGGAGTTAATTAGAATACGCTGCTGGCACATGTCAACAATAATACCACATTGAGTGAATTCTGTCATTCAGTTAGAATTTATGGGAATATTCGAGCAGTGCTAGCGATGACAAAAACTGCTGTTTTAACTGCAAAAACCTGCATGACGTAGCTTCTACAGAATTTAACTGTTGGCAATTTGAGTACGAGATCAAGTTTTGTTATTGTAGCCCGATCCTGTTGCGCTTTGACAATGTCATGTATATGGCTATTATCAGGTTTTATGTAATGTTATACATGTGACAGTATTGTTATTGTGATATGTAATTGTAAATTGTATACGACATTATGAAAAAAGTTGTAATAAAAATATTATTAAAATATCCAAAATAAAAGTCACTGTTATGGCTTTGCACATGACATTGGTGTAGAAGAACTCGAAGCCTCGCATTTCATATGGTATTCATACCAGCCAATGTTTTGTTTGTTCGGGTTTTACGCCTTCATCAGTACCATTTTGGGCTATATCGACGGCGGGTAGCTTTCCTAACAGTACCTTTCCTGGGCAAGTACTTGGTGCACCAACCTCCCGTAAGAAACTGCCAACTTTTCCCATATAAATAGACATTGCCTGAGGCGCGGCTCGAACATTATTAGTCCTTAGTAGTTAGTAATCTATTTAGTAATAGTTTAAGCAAGCTACAGTACACGAACCATGGTCATGTTAAATGGACCCCCTGCCAACCGGTTCACCAAATAACGGACCAACCAACGGGTGTTTCATTGCAGAAATTTCAGGCTGTTCAATCGCCGGCAGCAATGAACGCAATGCATTAAACATGTACACTCGTATATAAAAGCCACAACACGCTTTGCACCTATAGTTGATCATTTTATTATGGTCAGACGGGGGAATGAAATTAATGGACAGTCTTTCAAATGGGAATTTAAACCGAGGTCTTTTAACGGTGCTGTACACAGTGCACGTAAAAGAACCAGAGGAGACTCTGGAATGGGTATCTGTCTGTATCATTGCACTATCCTCCAATCTAAAATGACTAATCTGTTCAGGAGGCGTCGCTCATATGGGCAACGGGTAGCGACCATAAATAAACGTAAAAAAACAAAAACAAACTACATTCGGATTTCGGGTGGGCGGATGTAGAGGGGGCAGGACTGGGTTAAGACAGCGATGGTATTTTTCCTTCTCTTTCTTGTTTTCTATTGTTTCATTTTAGTAACTTGTTTTCATTAAATTATTGATGTATTTATGAAAATAGTTTTTTTATTTTCGAACCCTTCGTCTTTCAATTTCTCATTTTGTCTTTACGTTAACATTACCGACCTATCACATTACGAAATTTAGATTTATTTAGTTTCCAGTTAATCAACATAGATAAAGTATATTTGATAGTACTGAGACGATATTGCACATTTTATTCAATAACGTTTGATTATTGAGAGGGGTCGTTTTCTAATGTTGGTTATAACTTGTGGCCCAACCCTTTTGCTATGTTGCACACATACGTATATTTGCCTTATACTATGTTGACTTATTTCACACCTGAGTCATGCTCGTATGTAATATTGTATTGTCGAATGTATTAGTTTAAATATATTTATTTTCTGTCATAACATGATTATTTACAACAACTGATATAAGGAATTGGACAGAAAGCTGTATAGCTTATGATTGTCCTCTCCTTTCTAAATAATATACACAAACATTTCATGGCATAATAATATACACTTTCATAAATCAATGATTTTTCTTCAAGGAAAATGTAATGTTTTAGAATGATAACATATATGTACTTACTTATAACATTACTAAACTTTGAATCTTTGAAACTCTGTCGAATGTATTACATATGCAATATAAAATGGTTACAATTTGAACGCAGCTGTCCACAGACGGATCAGTAGTCCAGTGGTAAAACGCTGGACTGGTAATTCACGGATCGCAGGTTCGATCCCCCGTCTGACCCTAATAAAATTAACAGTCTTTCAGATGGGACATTAAACCGAGGTCTCGTGTCGGTGCTTTACACCGTGCACGTAAAAGAACCAGAGGAGACTCTGGAATGGGTATCTGTCTGTATCATCCTCCAATCTAAAATGACTAATATCTTCAGGAAGCGTCGCTCATATGGGCAACCGGTAACGACGATAAATAAACGTAAAACACACACGCAGCAGTCCGCGGTGTACTAGCACCTTAACGCTATTCCATAAAAATATTAGCCATGATCCAAAAGATTATTAGCAAAACTATTGATTTAATGAGGCTGTGCACATCATAAGCACATTAAAACAGTAACCATTTCAACTTGATTGCTTAACTTTGTGTATTTATTCATGTGAGATAATCATTCAAGGTGAACTGTTAATAATGTTATTTGTCTAGCGCACGCAAACATACTTTATTGTATGAAGTTGTTAGATATGGACTACTCGCCCAGATGTATTTATGCGGTGGCGAATATTAGTTTAAACATATTTTATTTCCCAATATAATACATATTGAACAATCACACATAATCAGAATACAGAAACAGGATTAGAATGGAAGACATAGTCTTATATAATTCTTCTCCTCTAAGTCCACAAGTATTAACACACTGGATTGGAGATATGTTGTAAGGGGTATTATGTGTGTGGTATTGCGCTGTTGTTTCGCGTAGTTTAATACCATACTCCAGATACAATAGTTTCACCCGTACTTGTAACTTTGTTCCCAAGTTACATTTCAGATATATGTATATGTAGGTATAACAGATGGAGTCAGTAATATTCACTATAAAATGGCAACACCGTCGGTGAATGACATACCGTCGTTGAATGACATACCGTAGGTGAATGATGATATACTGTCGGTGAATGATATACCGTTGTTAATTGATATACCGTCGGTGAATGATATACCGTCGGTGAATGACATACCGTCGGTGAATGATATACCGTCGTTAATTGATATACCGTCGGTGAATGATATACCGTCGGTGAATGATATACGTCGGTGAATGATATACCGTCGTTAATTGATATACCGTCGGTGAATGATATACCGTCGGTGAATGATATACGTCGGTGAATGATATACCGTCGGTGAATGAGATACCGTCGTTGAATGACATACCGTCGGTGAATGAGATACCGTCGATGAATGATATACCGTCGGTGGTGAATGATATACCGTCGGTGAATGATATACCGTCGGTGAATGATATACTGTCGGTGAATGATATACCGTCGGTGAATGATATACCATCGGTGAATGACATACCGTCGGTGAATGATATACGTCGGTGAATGATATACCGTCGGTGAATGATATACCGTCGGTGGTGAATGATATACCGTCGGTGAATGATATATGTCGGTGAATGATATACCGTCGGTGAATGATATACCGTCGGTGAATGATATACCGTCGGTGAATGACATACATATAACATTAATTGCGTGTGCGTGTTTTCACGTTTGTTTATCATCGCTACCAGTTGCCCATTTGAGCGACTCCTGAAGAGATTAGTCATTTTAGGTTTTGGAGGATAGTGCAACACTACTGACAAAGACCCATTCCAGAGTCTCCTCTGAGTTTTTTTACGTGCACGGTGTAAAGCACCGATACGAGATCCGGTATGTCGGTGGTTCTACCCATATTCCCGTCCGAAATACTTCTTAGAGGGGCATCCGGGGTGAACAATTTTGTCACTATCTGTTTATTAAGGAACAGGCCTGTACATTTGTTTTATTTTTTATTTAAGTTTATTTAACGTCGCTACCGGTTTCCCATTTGAGCGACGGGCAGTTTACCTAACAACACCTTTCCTGGGCAGGCTCCAGCGGTTAACCAGTACTTGGTGCACCAACCTCCGTAAGAAACTGCCAACTTTTTCATATACATGAGACACGGTCTGAGCGGGGCTCGAACCCGTGACCATCAGAGATGATAGGTTACAGTGGTATACAAGTCAGCGACCTTAATCACTCGACCACGTAGGCGGTCTTCCGTTGACATATTTCTTGAATATTTTTTTTATAATACAATCAGGAGAGAAGTGTGCTTTGAACATTCCGGAAACCATAATTCAATTGTTGTTAATAACCATGTATATGATAGAAAATAAATACGTATGGGCGGGCTAAAAGACATAAATTATGCAAACTATTCAGAACTTACTAAACGGCCACTGTGGGCAATACGAGTGTAATAGCGCACCTGAAAGCATACTAGCCCAAGGGCCGGATACTATCTTTCCATATGCGCCAATATCCGTATACTGCCCACCGTGGACGCTTAGTACTTTTTAAAATTATATACCTGAAGGTAAATAAATTTATTAAAATTGTATTTTATAAAAACGAATGCAATGCAGTGCATCTTCTTGTCCATAGCCAACACTTTATTGGATTGTGACTAAACTGTACATTCACTTCGGATGTGGGACATCTTTAGCCTGGGTTCTAGTCTGTCGATTTTTCACTAATTTACTTCTGGCAAAATGACGTTGATATTAAGTTACATTGTACAACATTATACATGTATATTGCATGGCGTAACTGTGTACTTTGGTTATAATTATTGTGTATGTGCATTAATGCTATAGTGTTATACATGTATATTGCATGGCGTAACTGTGTACTTTGGTTATAATTATTGTGTATGTGCATTAATGCTATAGTGTTATACATGTATATTGCATGGCGTAACTGTGTACTTTGGTTATAATTATTGTGTATGTGCATTAATGCTATAGTGTTATACATGTATATTGCATGGCGTAACTGTGTACTTTGGTCATAATTATTGTGTATGTGCATTAATGCTATAGTGTTATACATGTAGATTGCATGGCGTAACTGTGTACTTTGGTTATAATTATTGTGTATGTGCATTAATGCTATAGTGTTATACATGTATATTGCATGGCGTAACTGTGTACTTTGGATATAATTATTGTGTATGTGCATTAATGCTATAGTGTTAAGAAATTTAAGAGAGCCTTAAGGAAGATTAGTTCGAACTAATTAGGTCACCCCCTATAAATAAAGAAATATATCTAAGCTGTTCTCAGACCAGTAGGAAGCTGATTACAGTATGCTACTCCGTACTAATCGTGCTTCAAAGGATGGGTACAAGGTTGTCATTATCCATGCTGTAGGGTGGCCTTCTTAACAGAGTTGTTACGGTCGTTGACTTCGAATCACTTGCCTTTAGCCGCTGTAGGTTTTAATACCACTGGGATGTAGACTTCTTTCAAGTGAAAAAGCTATTCAACTGGAAATTCTTCATTTCCAATGGTAGACAATTCCATATATTTTATAGCAAATCAGATAATGTTATCGAAATACAAAACGACATAAGCATATTGAATGACAATCCTATATATATATATTATATTATATATATATAATTATATATATATATATAAGCTTTCAACGGCGTCCTATTCTTTGCAGAATCCTGCAATCCCTTGGTAATAGTGTCTCAGTCTTGAATTGGATTAACCGCTGGAGCCTGCCCAGGAAAGGTGTTGTTAGGTAAACTGCCCGCCGGCCAGCGATATAGCCCAAAATGGTGCTGATGCAGGCGTAAAACCCGAAATATAACATATAACTGAATTGGATTCATTAAATTAACTAGTTATGAACTAGTTATGGACGGTCTCAGTATAAAATGTACTGTGCATAATAGCCGATAATATTTTATAGACGGATTACCAGTCCAGCGTTTTACCACTGGACTATATATCCATTGTAACATTGGTAATATGTACGATGCACAGCAGTACAGGTAAGTTTTAACTTTCTTGGGTGACCTATGTAATGAATATTGGAGATCATGTACAGATGGATATGTAGTCCAGTGGTAACACACTGGACTGGTAATCCAGGGATCGCAGGTTCGATCCCCCGTCTGACCCTAATAAAATTAACAGTCTTTCAAGAGGGAACGTTAAACCGAGGTCTCGTGTCGGTGTTTTACACCGTGCACGTAAAAGAACGAGAGGAGATTCTGGAATGGGTCTCTGTCTGTATCATTGCACTATCCTCCTGGCGACGATAAATAGACGTAAAACACACACATACAATATTATCAGCAATATAGTCGCGCTTAATAATAAGATGCTTATCTGCGTCGTTTGTTTCTTCCTCTACGTCACTCGATTAATTTGTTTCTGCTAACCAACACTATGTCTACACACGAGAGCCGTCTATTGTGTCTCTTTCACACACCTAGGTTGTATGGGATAAGTAACTTCTTCAAAATGCATTTAATATATTTTTAGCAATACGTTTCTAATTAATTATCTAATTAATTAGTTCCGATTTATTCGCGAATATGAATCTTTAGAATGTGTCCAAGGTGTATACTACGTTAATTTAATCCCGAATGTTATACATGGTAGCATACAATAATGGAAGTCGTGATAGCGCAGTAGTAGCGCGTTCGCTTCAGGTGCAAAAGGCCCGGAGTTCGAGCCAGCTGTGTGCCCTTAGGCAAGGTATTTAAATTCTACAGTACCTCTTCTCTCTCCCTCGTGGCGATGGATTCCACCAGGAATGAGGTCTCGAGGGTGATTAATATAAGATGTAAGAACTTGTTTCGCAATCGTACTAAAATAAATGTGTATACAATATTTACAATAATGGAATTGGAATGAAATCTGTAACAGAAAAGAACATAATGGTTTCTTTGGATTTGTACACAGTATTATAGTTATATTTCGGGTTTTACGCCTGCATCAGCACCATGTTGGGCTATATCGCCGGCGGGCAGTTTACCTAACAACACCTTTCCTGGGCAGACTCCAGCGGTTAACCAGTACTTGGGTGCACCAACCTCCGTAAGAAACTGCCAACTTTTTCATATAAATGAAACACGGTCTGAGCGGGGCTCGAACCCGTGACCATCAGTGATGATAGGTTACAGTGGTATACAAGTCAGCGACCGTAACCACTCGACCACGGAGGCGGACTCGGATTTGTACACAGTACAGCCTCAAGTACTAATAAATTAATACACTGTAAAAGTAAAGTAACGTGTTTGTTTATTACAGTGCCACAGTTATTTAAAGGGCCAGCCATTTCTGACTTATGAGACACCTCTTTTTTTTATGAACATCAGTACTTCCCGAATCCTATCCTTGAAGGTCAGGCGCCTGTCTGATAGGCAGTCGGTAATCCATATCAGAATGAACCACTGCCTCGCTCAGTTCAAAATGCTCCAACTATCCAACAGTTCAAAATGCTCTACTTAAAGCGACATTACATCGCAAAAAGCAAATACAATTCAGTTGTTCACGTATAAATGCATTGCTACTATAAATTATCCGAATACATTCGAACACTAACATTGAATCAATAAACAGTGTTTTTGTGGATTGAAAGAGCGATTTCATATAATAGACTGGTGGGATTTCAGAAAAAAGGCCCTGCATAAGGTTCTAGGGGCATTTTGGGGTAAAAGTTGGGAACCGGACTTTTTAACATAATTCAGGCATGCCGAATCCGATAAACCCGGTTTCAAAGCAAAAGTTTGAGTTTTTGACCATCTAATTTGCATAAACACAATGGCCGCCAAATGGCAAATGTTGAACCATTCTTCTACGATATTTCTGTAACCAGGCAAGCTATAATGACAAATCAAGTGTCTATACCTATGTTTTGAAGGACATAGAATATGGTTATGACATTTCCGAAGTCATTGGTGGTGAAAAATACTCATGAATATGCAAATTAGTGGCCGCCATTACAGAAAAGTCCGTTTTCACCAATATCTCTGTAACCGGGCAAGCTATGATGACAAATCAAGTGTCTATACTTATGTTTTGAAGGGCGGAGAATATGATTAGGACATTTCTAGAGCCATAAACAATACTCATGAATATGCAAATTAGTGGCCGCCATTACAGAAAAGTCCATTTTTACCAACATATATGTAACCAGGCAAGCAATAAGAAAAATTCAAGTGTCTATACCTATGGTTTGAGTACCGGGTAATCCAAGGGTTTCAGAAAGGGGATTCCCCGAAAGTATTTGCAAGGGGATTCACTGAATCATGTTTCCCATCTGATGGACCACTATACACTAGACTATAATGGAGAAAGCCTGAAGGGTCTAATTTTGATATCTTGCTTGGTACCAGTGGTTTTCCGTTGAACCATGACACTGATTACCGATTGTATTCTTTTAAATTGACCTTTTTAAATTAGGGTAAGTAGGCTACTGTCAGAAATATCCCCCACATGAGTCAAATCAACACTTTACAGAAATATCGCTCACAGAGTAGGTGTAGGCTCTAACTAATTATTTATTTGATTTGCAGGCTACCATGGATCCTGTAGTTAGTTTGAAGAGGCCTCTGCCTGTAGATTACAGCTTATGCATATTCTGCCAAATTCCGCATACAGCCAGTACTCCTAGTAATGCAAGTGACCATGGACTCGCAACAGTCAGGCATGCTGCCAATACCAGAAGAAAGCTTAGGGACTCTAAGAATGTCATTTTGATTGACCGTCTTGAAAATGCTTTGGATTCAGCTCAAGCCAAAACCCTTGTCTGGCACAAAATGTGTTATGCCCATTTCACGGACAAAAGTAAACTTCAACGTTTGCAGAAAACGAATTTTACGGACAAATGTGAAAGTCAACGTTTGGACAATATGCAGGCAGTAGATTCTGAGCAAGGAGCGAGTTGCAGCAGCAGAGGTGATACACGCACATCGCGAAGGCACGTGAAACCTGTAACCTGGAATCTATGCATTTTCTGTCAAACGGTTGTTTCAAAGGGACGATTGACATCAGTCATGACGAAACAAATGAGTGATCAGATAATTCAAGCTTCCTCTTTTGACTACAAAATTGGCCTCCGATTAGCTGGAGTGATTGACTTAATTGCGGCTGAGGGCAAATACCACTTGAACTGTCTGAGAGCATTCATGAGGTCTACCACTAAGACAAAGCAGGACTCGGCCAATACAGACCTTGCGATGATATGGCTGTGCAGAGAGTTGCAGCAGTCAGCGGACAAAGGACACGTTATCATGCTGGATGATGTATGGGAACGGTATAAGGAGCTTGCTGAAAAATCGTCTACCGTAATTCAGCCATCGTACTACAGCAGAAGGACAACATTCAAAGAAAAGTTACAGTTACAACTAGGATCTGTCTTCAACTTCTTCCAACCCCTTGACAGGAACACATCCGAGAGAAAGACTATGCTGATTCCAACAAAATATCAGCATACTGCAATTTTGAAGATGAAGGAAATCGAGGAGACTGAGGAAACGTTGCCTCGATATGTGCCTCACGATGACATTTTCCTTTCACTTGTACATGTTGCACTGAAAATTCGTGGTGACATGATGGAAACTCCGGGTCACAAAGGCTTTTCTGTGAGTGAAGATGAAGCAATTCGATGCATTCCAGATAGTTTATATATGTTTCTGAGACTAATATTTGGCGGTCAAAAGGCGCTCGAAGGTGACAGTTCTGAAACAAATGAAGATCTTCTCAGAGGCAGAGTTCTGAGTGTAGAACAGGATCTAGTCTACGGTATCAGTGGCGGTAAGAAATGGACTCCAAAACATGTTGGACTTGCCAATACACTTCATCAAGCAACACGATCTAAAGATCTAGTGGAGTTGTTCAACAAAGCAGGCCACTGTTTGAGCTATGAGCAGGTGTTGCAAGTAGATACTTCCCTAGCTGAAACCACCCTGAAATCTATGGACCAAGCAACAGGAGCCATTATTCCACCAAACATTGTAGCCAACAAGTTTATCCACTTCACCGCAGACAACATTGATATTCTTGATGAAACACTTGATGGCAAAAATACTTTCCATGCAACACAAATGGCAACATGGCAACGGGGACAACAATCAGATGCTGAACTTCAGACGTTAGAGCCGTCAACTAGACATACGCTGATTGTGCCAGATATCATGCAGAACCTGTATCCTGCGAACATAAATCCTGCAACAAGTGAGCCGGTATTCGCCACACCTGTTGACAAGAAATAGTTTACGAAACCTGAAGCAGACCCTGATTGTGTAAAACAAGCGGAGGCAAAGGGTATGGCGTTCTTTCTGCGACGTCAAGATTCTGACACAAAACCTTCTTGGACAGTATTCAATCAGTCGATCTCATCAGAGGAACCAGAGGAGACAGCAGTAGGATATTTGCCTATCATTCTTGCTCCGGCCCATGAATTAGATACGCTGAATACAGTTGTGAAAAGGTGCATGGCAATATCGTCCCATTTTGGCCAGGAGTACACTGTCCTTACAGTCGACCAAGCTCTATTCTGCAAACTCATGGAACTGAAGTGGTCTGTTGAAGAATACCGGGATAAATTAATCCCTCGTCTTGGTGGACTTCATACTGCGATGAACTTCCTAAAGACTATCGGAGATCACATGGCCGGGTCTGGTCTAGCTGAAGTGTGGTTGGAGTGTGGACTGCTCGGAGAGGGTGCTGTGCAGCTTGTCTTGTCAGGAAAGGCATACAGCAAGGCTATGAGAGCTCACAAACTTACCTTGCAGGCCCTGTGGCGGATTTTGTTGCCAACATTTCTTTTGTTTGCTGCAGAATCGAACAAGGAATGGTATGATGAAGTTTCTGCAATGGCAGCTGATGACAACCCCGAGAGAATTCCTGAGCTGATAGCGTGTCTCAGGCAGGAAATGTTTCACAGAGTTCTGAAAGATTTCGTTGCTAGTAGATCGGATGATGTGAACTTCGTCTTTTGGTGGAACTACATGGACATGGTCTCGATACTATTGCATTTCACCCGAGCACAGCGTGATGGAGTATGGGACCTTCATATCTACTCCTTCAGTCAGATGTTGCCCTACATCATGCGATATGACCACCTGAACTATGCAATATGGGGTCCGCTGTACTTGGCCGAGATGCACCAACTTCCAGAACCTGTGCTATCGGAGTTTCAAAAGGGAAACTTTGTTGTCAAGCGTTCGGCACGTACGTTCAACCAAGTAGACCCAGACCAAGCCATGGAGTGGATAAATGGTACAGGCAAGAAAGGAGGTGGAATCGTTGGCATCACAAAAACAACATCAGCTCTTACTAGATGGACCCTTTCGTATAATCTGAGGTCTCACATTGCAACTGAAACGTATGACATGTACGATCACCATCCTGGCAGTGGATACGTTCACAATGAAGCCACCAAATCACGGCAAAAGCGAGACAACGATGATGAGATGGCATTAGTCACGGCCTTCCAGGGATTCAAGGTGCTTGCATCAGTTTCACCAGGGTCCTTGCACAACCTCGTCACGAAAGACCTAGCAACGGAGGAAATCCAGGACTCGTTACTTTGTGCCAAAGACCTCGGACAGGAACAAGTGATTACATTTGTTGAGGAGAGAATGATTGTACCTAAGCAAGGTGACATGCCGGACGTCCCGATTCATGCGCCACTACACAAGAGTCGTGCCAAAACGTTTGAATCCCTGTATGAAGTGGTCAAGGACAGTAAAGACAAAGACAAGAAAACTATCATAAAAGCAGATAGAAACGTCCTTCAACGCCTCGTTATTGCCTATGAGGCAGGTCGTCCTGTTGACTTGCAAGCTGCCATGAAGCACGAGCTTCTGCCAGTTCCTATATCACTTGCCGAAATGAATGGTTCACTCCGGACTGGAAACAAGTCCGTGCTGGCAGATAAGTTAACAGAAGACATAGTATGTCCTGAAGCTATAGAAGTTCACAACTTGTCATCTTGCCTTATCATTGATGGACAAGCACTGGTGGTTGCTCTGGGAAAGCCTGAAAAAGCAGTGACCTTCGGGGACTTGGCCGACACATACGTAAGAGCAGTACTGAAGGCAGGTTCTAACTATCAACGAATAGACGTTGTGTTCGACAGGTACAGAGAAGAGACAATCAAGGGTGCTACCAGGACACGACGCACGAAAGCAGCTCGCCCAATCAGACGGCTTGTTGAAAATCGTGATGTGCCGCTTCCAAAAAACTGGACAAACTTTCTGTCGCTTCCTGATAATAAAGTTGATCTTGCACATTTCTTGTCTGGGGAATTGTGTCTTCAGGCACCAGATGATAAGGAGATAGTGGCTGCAGGGGGATTCAGGGAGGAACTTGAAGTTAGGTCTTCAAAGACAACAACCGATTTGACTCAGCTGAAAGCCACACACGAAGAAGCTGACACTAGGTTGGTGTTACATGTTGTGCAGAGTCAGTTTAACACAGTTGTTGTGTCATCAAGGGACACTGATGTTCTCATGCTTTTGGTTTCCCATTTCCCACGTGTTCAGTGTGAACGTCTCTGGATGCTGTCTGGTACTGCCAAGAAACGGCGATATATACCCATTGATGCAGTTTTCAGTAACCTGCCAAGAGATTCAGCTACAAATCTTTTGCCATTTCATGCATTAACCGGGTGTGACACTACACCATACATCGCAAATCACACGAAAAGGACCGCATGGGAAGTCTTTAAAGAACACCATCAGTTGCTCAAGGACTTAGGAATCGCTGAACTCACAGAGGAGACCATTCGATCTTCAGAAACATTTCTTTGCAGAGTATACAATGTGCAAAAGACAGACTCTATTGATACGGCACAGCATATACTATTCTCTAAGACAGGGAAACCTGAAGCGATGCCCCCAACGAGTGATGCTTTCCGCTATCATGTAATGCGAGCACACTATCAAACAATGGTTTGGAGAAATGCTCACTGTGCTGTACCTGAGCTTCCAGCCCCCGTGGACATGGGATGGGAACGTACTGATACAGGACTAAAGCCCAAACTAATGTCATTGAGTCCCATCCCTGAAAGTTGTATGGAAGTGATTTCATGTTCATGCAAGAAACAATGCAAGACACGCCCGTGCAAATGCCGAAAATACAACTTACGATGCACAGCAATGTGTGCATGTGAGCAAGAGACTGATGACCAAACTCGTTGCATGAATACGGCCTAGCCGAACAAACATTATCTGCCCTTCAAAACAGATATAGACACTTGGTTTGTCAATATTGCATTTCTGGTTACGGAGATATTGGTCGAAACGGACTTTTCTGTAATGGCGGCCACTAATTTGCATATTCATGAGTATTGTTTATGACTCTAGAAATGTCCTAATCATATTCTCTGCCCTTCAAAACATAGGTATAGACACTTGATTTGTCATTATAGCTTGCCCTGTTACAGAGATATTGGTGAAAACGGACTTTTCTGTAATGGCGGCCACTAATTTGCATATTCATGAGTATTGTTCACAACCAATGACCTCAGAAATGTCTTAATCATATTCTCTGCCCTTCAAAACATAGGTATAGACACTTGATTTGTCATTATAGCTTGCCCGGTTACAGAGATATCGCAGAGGAATGGTCCAACATTTGCCATTTGGAGGCCACTTTGTTTATGCAAATTAGGTGGTCAAAAACTCAAAATTTCACTTGGGAACCGGGTTTATCGAATTCGGCATGCCTGAATTATGTTAAAAATCTGGTTCCCAACTTTTACCTAAAGATGCCGCTAACATTCACAATTTTCTCAAATCCCACTATACTATAACGGTCATCCATGCTCCTGACTTGACGTTTGTTTCGTCATCGGAGTCAGTACTAAACGCAAGATAATGTCGTTTAGAGATAAATTAATTAAGAATAGTCTACAAATATATAGGCACAAATGTGAGATATAACGGTAAATATCTACCATAAATCATGTTATTCCGGATACACTAGTTGTTGAGTTGAGGAGACCCTGGAATGGGTCTCTGTCTGTATCATTGCACTATCCTCCAAAATCTAAAATGACTAATCTCTTCAGGAGGCGTCGCTCATATGGGCAACCGGTAGCGACGATAAATAAACGTAAAACACACACACACACTAGTTGTATTAATCATGGATGTTTACATTAATTTGAGGCAAATAATGGGGAAAACATTATACCATATAATAGGAAAATAAATTCTGTAGAAATTTGTGTTTTCACTGATGTAGTGTCGCTTTAAGGTGGATCAATAACAATACACACTAATCACATATTTCTACTATTATTACTTCAGATGATATTGTACACAGTATATAGCACATTTGAGCATTACCATTGCTATAGTTACTAGATTCTGTGAATGGCTGTCTTTAAGTTGATTTCATACTATTTTCAAGATACCCCTATAAATGATATATGCACATTGTTATATTGATGTATTATATTATATTTTTATTATATCATTTTACCGTTTCTACTCTATTACACAATTTCATATATTATCATATTCCATAACATAATCATAATTATTATATATAGTTTCTCTACTTTTCAGATTTAACATAAAACTATATAATTCCAATATGCAGTTTTCACTTATAGTCCTATAATTTGATTCGTATATACGTTGAGGGCCTCATGGTAGATTAACTTTTGTTACACGAGTCTTTATTATTAATAGGTAATATCAAAACTTAGGGTTAGGAAAGTAACACGACGTCAATTGTGATGGAGTCAGTCAAATCAGCGATTCCATAAAGAGTGTTATCCAGTACTGTTTCGGTTAAGCCTTCGTCAACAACTGCCAATGTATTGCACTCTCTCCTACTTACATGTGTGTGTGTTTTACGTTTATTTATCGTCGCTACCGGTTGCCCATATGAGCGACGCCTCCTGAAGAGATTATTCATTTTAGATTTTTGGAAGATAGTGCAATGATACAGACAGAGACCCATTCCAGAGTCTCCTTTCCGAATTGCGCGGGATAGGCGTTATATTTGGACAGATTTGTACAAAATTGTTTCAGATAGGGCCATTTTACTGATCGATGCGAAATCTGACATACCACAGAGTAGAATCCCTGTACTTAAATATATATACTAGTACCCCCAAACGTGCCGAATCCCTGTGGTTTTATCATGCTTTGTACTTGTTATTACTTAATGTTGTATTATGTATTGCTGCTACTGTACACGTATGATACATTCAATAAAATATGATTAAACCAAACAAAAACCTTTGGAAAATATATTTTTTGTAATGGTATTAGAATGGCATGTGAAGTACAAGTCCATTTGAAATGTTCCCTATGTATACCGATCAAAGACAACTGTTGCTTGCTAACACCTCTGAGATTGATACAAGTTTTAATTCTCTCTTTTGTGAGAACAGTATGCCTTTTATGCTTCCAGAGATGAATACAGTTCGCCTTAATTTAGCGCCAACTATCAAACTAATCTGTTATGTTATCGTCTAATAATGCGTCATATGGTTTCTGAAAGCATTGGTTTTTTATTGTTGCGCATTCCTGTCGATTGTTGAATATCTTCTGTGGTTTTCCTATCTCTACTTTTAATGTCGAAGTCCTGATAGCGCAGTCGTTGCGCGTTCGCTTCAGGGGTGACAGGCCCGGAGTTCGAGCCCAGCTGGAGTCGTTACGAGTGTGCCCTTAGACAAGGCATTTACATTACATACTGCCTCTTCTCTCTCCCTCGTGGCGTTCGCTCGGGCCGTGTCTGTTTATATGAAATGGTGGACGTTTCTTACGGAGGTTTGTGCACCAAGTACGGGTTAATCGCTGGAGCCTGCTAGTATATGTGTTATTAGGTAAACTACCCGCTAGCGATATAGCCCAGAATGGTGCAGATGAAGGTGCAAAACCCGAACAAACAAACATCTCATCAACTTTATAGTGCCTAATTAAATATGTTATGTATCAATTCAAGTCAAAGTTACTATTGACATAAACATGTACATGTCCATCTCCAAGAAACATGATTGGCGGTTATATACACAGTTACAGAAAAGCATGATATATATAAGGTATGAGTAAGCATAGCAATAACATTTACAAAATATATTGTTGTTTAACAACATAATTGGTATTCAATGTCTCACAAATCATTATTATACAATAGTAGCATTCATTTATTTAATTAATATCATTTCTTTTCCTTGTTGCTAAATAAATATATTTAGCTAAATTGACAAGTTTGCTTTCTGGTGTTGAATTCATGGGTATTCTAAACTTTATTAAGAACGTTATTGTTTCAACTTCCTCCAATAGTATTGAATAACTAAGTAAACAAATAAACATAATGAATAGCACACTGAGGAAGTTAAAATAATTAAAACGTAATTAGTTTTAATAATTGCTTCAATCTTCAACTTAGTGATTGCTTCCGCTACGTGCTCTATAGTGTCAACTAACTCAAATCTATACTGATACCAAAACGAAACTGTGTACTTGCCTTAGTGGTAAACTTCTGTGTGTTTTAGGTTTATTTATCGTCGCTACCGGTTGTTCATATGAGCGACGCCTCCTGAAGAGGGATAGTGCAATGATACAGACAGAGACCCATTCCAGAGTCTCGTCTGGTTCTAAGTCTGACCCTAATAAAATTAACAGTCTTTCAGATGGGACTTTAAACCGAGGTCTCGTGTCGGTGCTGTGCACCGTGTACGTAAAAGAACAAGAGGAGACCCTGAAATGGGTCTCTGTCTGTATCATTGCACTACCCTCCACACAATCTAAAATGAGTAATCTCTTCAGGAGGCATCGCTCATATGGGCAACCGGTAGGAAAGATAAATAAACGTAAAAAATACATACCAAAGAATGAGCAAAATTACAAATAATGTGAACTACGTCACAAGTGTTTACTATAATGACCTCTTTACGTCACGTGATTGTCATTCAGAAATAATTTGTTCTATGGCGGAGCAAATAATACTAATATTAGTTAGTTCTATGTAGGCCTACTTTGGAGAAAATCTAAATAAGCTACTAGCTTCCGATTTAATCCATTTGTTCTTGTATATTAATGTTATAACATGATGTAAATATTGATAAAATAACGAACCAAATATGTCATGCCGTAACGACACAATTCTAATGAAATTCCATTGACATATTTCCAGAGTATTCAATTTCAAATAAGAAAAAACACATTAATAGAACGAGGATGATCATCTCAGACTTATCTCTATGCAGCCAGGTGGAGACCTTGGCGAGGTGTACATGCGTCTGGTCAAGGCCATCAATGAGCTGGAGAAGAAGTTGAAGTTCGCCAAGAGAGATGGTTATGGTTACCTGACCTTCTGTCCCTCCAATATTGGTACCACGCTAAGAGCCAGTGTACATATGGCAATTCCTAATGTCTGCCAGGAACCAAAGTTCCATAATTATTTGAACTATTTATAGACTTTATTTTACCCAGCATGCAAAGCGTTGAATGCTAAGCAGACCCTGATCTCGTAGTTTATCTCAAAATCGCCTAATAAATCTAATCATATGACAGTGACCTACTACCTTCTATATATTAGTTATGCCCAGTATAATGCAATTTTATTATGTGGGACGCATCCGGTGAATATGACGTTGTGTCGAGAAATTACGTCATTAACCGAAATCAATATCCATAGCGTCGTAGCAATATACGTCTCTAAATATAGACTACAAATCATAACGTACATTTCGTAATAACAATAAAGGAATAACCTTTTAGAACTGTACGAATATTTCAAATTTGCCAGACATTTAGAGTAGGTTAGGACGAGTGACGTCGCTATAATACGTCATTCCATTATCAGTGTGGCAAACATGTACTTAATATATCACGCATATATTTTATAGTAAAAGATTTATAACAATACTTTAAGCTCTGCTTTTTTAATGACTCAATACAGATTAATAAATCCTTCAAACATTCAAAACACACACACCTCTGTCATATACACACCAGTATGGTGCGTCATAAGTATACTTGAGGACAGAGAAAACGCACACCTACATTATATGATTATTATTACATATAATAGAGGACATAGAAAACGCACACATACATTATATGATTATTATTACATATACTAGAGGAGATAGAAAACGCACACCTACATTATATGATTATTATTACATATACTAGAGGACAGAGAAAACACACACCTACATTATATGATTATTATTACATATACTAGAGGACATAGAAAACGCACACCTACATTATATGATTATTATTACATATACTAGAGGACATAGAAAACGCACACCTACATTATATGATTATTATTACATGAAAAACGAAATACGAAGTATTCCATCAAAGATATATCACATCTTTATACAAAACACAAACTGAACAACTAAAAATATTCGAAATGTTTAAAACTATGTATTTATATTGTTTTTCATGTAAAAACCCACTTATCCGAAGTGTGCGTTTTCTATGTCCTAGTATATGTGAAGGAAATTAAGGAAGAGGAATACACAGAAGCTTCTACACTTGTCTCTCCAATCCAATTCCTTACCTTTGCTTTGGCTGTCCGATTAGCGCAGTGCTTAGTGCGCTCGCTTCTCAACAATGTAACCCGGGTTCGATCCCCGGACTGGGTAGTATGTGAGATGGTACGATGGTCGCCAGATCGGACAGGTGGGTTTTCTCCGGGTACTCCATTTCCCTCTCACACGAATGACCACATATACGCTTTCATCCGCGCCAACAAGAGTGATTAATATAAGTTGTTAAAACTTGCTTCGGAATCGTTGTAAAATAAATAAAGTTAAAACTAATTCCTTACTTTGTATGCTTGCAAATGGTCACGTGTTGACAATACAAAACATATATGGTTAAAACAATGATAATAATTATTTATATAGTTTCACTTACTGTATTCCGGAGTGGAACAACTTAAAGCCTTCCCAAGTTCAGTTCCTATAGTGGCTTGTGTTGTTATATTATTGTGACTACTACGCCATACACTCGTTCTCTATTGACAAAATACCAATACTGTTGCGACGACAAATCACCGTATGGCCGAGGCTAATATGATAATACATATATAACACACGAATAGATTGACGATAGGCAAATAAAAGTCGCCCGAACAACACCATTGCACGTAATGGTTGATCAGTTTACTTATATCGGTAATTCTGTCCTTAAAATAATCAAACCGTAATACAAACCATTGTGATACTGGTAACTAATAGAAGACAGCAACACACTGTTAGAAATTGAACAAACAGTATTCGATCAAACCGCCTTGAACCTACAGCACTAGAATCTCACTCAGTTGTCGCCTTGAACCTACATCACTAGAATCTCACTCAGTTGTCGCCTTGAACATACAGCTTCTGGACTAGAATCTCACTCAGTTGTCGCCTTGAACCTACAGCTTCTGGACTAGAATCTCACTCAGTTGTCGCCTTGAACCTACAGCTTCTGGACTAGAATCTCACTCAGTTGTCGCCTTGAACCTACAGCTTCTGGACTAGAATCTCACTCAGTTGTCGCCTTGAACCTACAGCTTCTGGACTAGAATCTCACTCAGTTGTCGCCTTGAACCTACAGCTTCTGGACTAGAATCTCACTCAGTTGTCGCCTTGAACCTACAGCTTCTGGACTAGAATCTCACTCAGTTGTCGCCTTGAACCTACAGCTTCTGGACTAGAATCTCACTCAGTTGTCGCCTTGAACCTACAGCTTCTGGACTAGAATCTCACTCAGTTGTCGCCTTGAACCTACAGCTTCTGGACTAGAATCTCACTCAGTTGTCGCCTTGAACCTACAGCTTCTGGACTAGAATCTCACTCAGTTGTCGCCTTGAACCTACAGCTTCTGGACTAGAATCTCACTCAGTTGTCGCCTTGAACCTACAGCTTCTGGACTAGAATCTCACTCAGTTGTCGCCTTGAACCTAAATCTTCTGGACTAGAATCTCACTCAGTTGTAGCCTTGAATCTACAGCTTCTGGACTAGAATCTCACTCAGTTGTAGCCTTGAACCTACAGCTTCTGGACTAGAATCTCACTCAGTTGTAGCCTTGAACCTACAGCTTCTGGACTAGAATCTCACTCAGTTGTCGCCTTGAACCTAAATCTTCTGGACTAGAATCTCACCCAGTTGTCGCCTTGAACCTACAGCTTCTGGACTAGAATCTCACTCAGTTGTCGCCTTGAACCTAAAGCTTCTGGACTAGAATCTCACTCAGTTGTCGCCTTGAACCTACAGCTTCTGGACTAGAATCTCACTCAGTTGTCGCCTTGAACCTACAGCTTCTGGACTAGAATCTCACTCAGTTGTCGCCTTGAATCTACAGCACTAGAATCTCACTCAGTTGTCGCCTTGAACCTACAGCACTAGAATCTCACTCAGTTGTCGCATTGAACCTACAGCACTAGAATCTCACTCAGTTGTCGCCTTGAACCTACAGCTTCTGGACTAGAATCTCACTCAGTTGTCGCATTGAACCTACAGCTTCTGGACTAGAATCTCACTCAGTTGTCGCCTTGAACATACAGCCTCTGGACTAGAATCTCACTCAGTTGTCGCCTTGAACCTACAGCCTCTGGACTAGAATCTCACTCAGTTGTCGCCTTGAACCTACAGCTTCTGGACTAGAATCTCACTCAGTTGTCGCCTTGAACATACAGCCTCTGGACTAGAATCTCACTCAGTTGTCGCCTTGAACCTACAGCTTCTGGACTAGAATCTCACTCAGTTGTCGCCTTGAATCTACAGCTTCTGGACTAGAATCTCACTCTGTTGTCCGAACACCTTGTGAACACCGCGTCCATTAAATCTTGTGAATAGCGCTGGAGATGGACACGGTGTTTCGCGGCTGATCCCCCGGCTGTTCTCCCAGCTGTTCCCCCGGCTGTTTCGCGGATGTTCACCCGGCTGTTCCCGGCTGTTTCGCGGCTGTTCCCCCGGGTGTTTTGCGGCTGTTCCCCCGGCTGTTCCCGATGCTCATTCGTTTGAATAGTTCATTGTAATATCTACATTTGAAATATTACTTTCGTTTCCGATGAAAATGTAAATAACTTGAGCATGCTTAATTAGGCTGTTCTCACTTGTTAGTTTGTTGTTCGGTACATGTACATACTAGTAACATATATATTGTTTACCTTTAAGATATGCCGGCTCTATGTCATCATCTGTCATCATCTGTCATCATATGTCATCATATGTCATCATCTGTCATCATCTGTCATCATATGTCATCATCTGTCATCATCTGTCATCATCTGTCATCATATGTCATCATCTGTCATCATCTGTCATCATATGTCATCATATGTCATCATATGTCATCATCTGTCATCATATGTCATCATCTGTCATCATATGTCATCATCTGTCATCATCTGTCATCATATGTCATCATCTGTCATCATATGTCATCATCTGTCATCATATGTCATCATCTGTCATCATATGTCATCATCTGTCATCATCTGTCATCATATGTCATCATCTGTCATCATATGTCATCATCTGTCATCATATGTCATCATCTGTCATCATATGTCATCATCTGTCATCATCTGTCATCATATGTCATCATCTGTCATCATATGTCATCATCTGTCATCATATGTCATCATCTGTCATCATATGTCATCATCTGTCATCATCTGTCATCATATGTCATCATCTGTCATCATATGTCATCATCTGTCATCATATGTCATCATCTGTCATCATATGTCATCATCATATGTCATCATCTGTCATCATCTGTCATCATCTGTCATCATATGTCATCATCTGTCATCATCTGTCATCATATGTCATCATATCATATGTCATCATCTGTCATCATATGTCATCATATGTCATCATATCATATGTCATCATATGTCATCATATGTCACCATATGTCATCATCTGTCATCATCTGTCATCATCTGTCATCATATGTCACCATATGTCATCATATGTCACCATATGTCATCATCTGTCATCATCTGTCATCATCTG
Organism: Archivesica marissinica; assembly: GCA_014843695.1. NCBI lineage: Eukaryota > Metazoa > Mollusca > Bivalvia > Venerida > Vesicomyidae > Archivesica > Archivesica marissinica. The sequence goes on from CM026401.1 coordinate 56,331,016, forward strand.
TCATCGTATGTCATCATCTGTCATCATATGTCATCATATGTCATCATCTGTCATCATATGTCATCATATGTCATCATCTGTCATCATATGTCATCATATGTCATCATCTGCCATCATATGTCATCATCTGTCATCATCTGTCATCATATGTCATCAGCTATTGTTATTGTCTAATATTTATTTATATATTCAATCATAGTATGACAGTGTTCACTATTCAATCATAGTATGACAGTGTTCACTATTCAATCATAGTATGACAGTATTCACTATTCAATCATAGTATGGCAGTGTTCACTATTCAATCATAGTATGGCAGTGTTCACTATTCAATCATAGTATGGCAGTATTCACTATTCAATCATAGTATGGCAGTGTTCACTATTCAATCATAGTATGGCAGTGTTCACTATTCAATCATAGTATGGCAGTATTCACTATTCAATCATAGTATGGCAGTGTTCACTATTCAATCATAGTATGGCAGTGTTCACTATTCAATCATAGTATGGCAGTATTCACTATTCAATCATAGTATGGCAGTGTTCACTATTCAATCATAGTATAGCAGTGTTCACTATTCACTCATAGTATGGCAGTATTGACTATTCAATCATAGTATAGCAGTGTTCACTATTCAATCATAGTATGGCAGTGTTCACTATTCAATCATAGTATGGCAGTATTGACTATTCAATCATAGTATGGCAGTGTTCACTATTCAATCATAGTATGGCAGTGTTCACTATTCAATCATAGTATGGCAGTATTGACTATTCAATCATAGTATGGCAGTATTGACTATTCAATCATAGTATGGCAGTGTTCACTATTCAATCATAGTATGGCATTGTTCACTATTCAATCATAGTATGGCATTGTTCACTATTCAATCATAGTATGGCATTGTTCACTATTCAATCATAGTATGGCAGTGTTCACTATTCAATCATAGTATGGCATTGTTCACTATTCAATCATAGTATGGCAGTGTTCACTATTCAATCATAGTATGGCAGTGTTCACTATTCAATCATAGTATGGCAGTGTTCACTATTCAATCATAGTATGGCAGTGTTCACTATTCAATCATAGTATGGCAGTGTTCACTATTCAATCATAGTATGGCAGTGTTCACTATTCAATCATAGTATGACAGTGTTCACTATTCAATCATAGTATGGCAGTGTTCACTATTCAATCATAGTATGGCAGTGTTCACTATTCAATCATAGTATGGCAGTGTTCACTATTCAATCATAGTATGGCAGTGTTCACTATTCAATCATAGTATGGCAGTGTTCACTATTCAATCATAGTATGGCAGTGTTCACTATTCAATCATAGTATGGCAGTGTTCACTATTCAATCATAGTATGGCAGTGTTCACTATTCAATCATAGTATGGCAGTGTTCACTATTCAATCATAGTATGGCAGTGTTCACTATTCAATCATAGTATGGCAGTGTTCACTATTCAATCATAGTATGGCAGTGTTCACTATTCAATCATAGTATGACAGTGTTCACTATTCAATCATAGTATGACAGTGTTCACTATTCAATCATAGTATGGCAGTGTTCACTATTCAATCATAGTATGGCAGTGTTCACTATTCAATCATAGTATGGCAGTGTTCACTATTCAATCATAGTATGACAGTGTTCACTATTCACCCATAATATGACAGTGTTCGCTATTCAATCATAGTATGGCAGTGTTCACTATTCAATCATAGTATGGCAGTGTTCACTATTCACCCATAATATGACAGTGTTCACTATTCAATCATAGTATGACCGTGTTCGCTATTCAATCATAGTATGGCAGTGTTCACTATTCAATCATAGTATGGCAGTGTTCACCATTCAATCATAGTATGACAGTGTTCACTATTCAATCATATTATGACACTATTCAATCATTATATGTATGATTGTATTCATTATTAAGTCATACTATGACAACATTGAATGTTCTTTATTCAATGAGTGTATAATTTATTATATGACTGTAGTCCTTGTTAAGTCCATTTAATGTTAACATTACAATTTCTGAAGCTAAAACGACAGTGGAGAATGCAAACCATGGACACGCTAGTGCTATAGATCACATACAAAGTGATGTACTAAAGAATGATTTCTCAGTTTTATCATTGTACGTTTTATTCAACGTTTGTTTCAGTTAAACTATCATTCCTTCCATTTGGTGTACATGTATAATATATACCAAATACATCTACTGCAGATCCTGATGATTAGCTGAAACGTTATTTAGTTTACAACGATTGTGAAGCAAGTTTTAATAACTTATATTAATCACTCTCGTTAGTGATCATATGTTATTGCACATAGTGAATGTTAAGCGCAGACCGGTACAATGCATAGTGCATTTTGAACTGAGCGAGGCAGTGGTTCATTCTGATATGGATTACCGACTGCCTATCAGACAGGCGCCTGACCTTCAAGGATAGGATTCGGGAAGTACTGATGTTCATAAAAAAAGAGGTGTCTCATAAGTCAGAAATGGCTGGCCCTTTAAATAACTGTGGCACTATAATAAACAAACACGTTACTTTACTTTTACAGTGTATTAATGTATTAGTACTTGAGGCTGTACTGTGTACAAATCCGAGTCCGCCTCCGTGGTCGAGTGGTTAAGGTCACTGACTTGTATACCACTGTAACCTATCATCACTGATGGTCACGGGTTCGAGCCCCGCTCAGGCCGTGTCTCATTTATATGAAAAAGTTGGCAGTTTCTTACGGAGGTTGGTGCACCCAAGTACTGGTTAACCGCTGGAGCCTGCCCAGGAAAGGTGTTGTTAGGTAAACTGCCCGCCGGCGATATAGCCCAAAATGGTGCTGATGCAGGCGTAAAACCCGAAATATAACATAACAATAACAATGCATAGTATGAAAATGGTTTGGGCCACACGTTTTGACAACATTCATACTCGTTGGCTTGGATGAAAGCGTAAATGTGGTCATTCGTGTGGGAGGAATATTATATATTAAGCACTCGCATGAGTACTTGGGCAGGTTCGATCCTCCGACTGACCCTAATAAAATTAACAGTCTTTCAGATGGGACTTTAAACCGAGGTCACGTGTCGGTACCTTACACCGTGCACGTTAAGGAACGAGAGGAGACTCTGCAATGGGTCTCTGTCTGTATCATTGCACTATCCTCCAAACAATCTAAAATGACTAATCTCTTCAGGATGCGTCGCTCATATGGGCAACCGGTAGCGACGATAAATAAACGTAAAACACACATACTAGTACTTGGGCGGAAGAGAATGGAATTATTGCAGATGCGTAGAATGGTTTTAGGAAGAAACGACAGAACATATTATGACTCTTACTAGTATTATTGAAACACTCAAATATTTTAAAAGAAAATCAATGTACTATGTTTTCATAGAGTTTCGCAAAGCGTATGATCCTATAAACAGGGATAAACATTTGCCAAGACGAATCCAAGTTGGAATTGCAGGTATAATGTTTCCTGCTATTAATTCGTTGTCCTGGTTACCATTCCATTATAACGACTGATTACTAAAGAGACTTATTAATTTGATCACTTCATATCATAATTCCAAAAAATACTGGTCAATTAATATTGTCTATCAAAAGAGTACAGGTCTAAGAACATTGTTATTGCATATTCTAATATAATTTTTATATGTAACTATAGCGTTCTATAATGTCATTCGTTTTGTTGTTGTATCTAAGCAGATGTTATTGCTTTCAAATAACATGCATATGCACAAACTGCACAATAGTTATACAACAAATGAAATGTAACGAATATTATATAATAATTATTGTTATAATATATAAGAAGCAAATGGGTTAGGTCACACGTTTTACCAACATTAATGACGACCCTCAACTTAGATCAGATGGATGTAACAGAATGGGCAGAATATTTCTATGATTCTTAAGAAGTAGAGAGCACGGTTTTTGAAACATAAAAATCAAAATGATTTATTAATATCAAAACGAAAAAAAAGAAGAAAATATTGTTTAACAAAAAATGTTGTAGTATTATTTGTTATATGGTATGGTAGGCGCTTATGACGTAGTTTACAATTAGTGTCTGCTATCTAACTTATTTCTAAACCAATTACACACCTTATATTGGAATACTTTCGTGTTCATTAGAAACAGCCGCCATATAACCTATCTTGTTTGTGTGCCACGAAACCAGCCCGCCTCTGTCGTCGAGTGGTTACGATCGCTGCCATGTATACCACTGTAACCTATCATTACTGATCATCTTTGTATTTATAACAAGTTGACATTTTCTTACGGAGGTTGGTGCACCAAGTACTGGTTAACCGCTGGAGCCTGCCCAGTGAAGGCGTTGTTAGGTAAGTTGCCCGTTGCTACCGGTAGCGACTTAAAACTTAAATTAAAAAAAAAGACATTAAACTCCCCAAAACAAACACATCTGAAAAATAAACGATGGTGAACAGAGCGCTAATGCGCAACTTAAGAAATGCCTTTAAAGAAACCGATAGCTATGAGCTTAAAGATGACATGCCCAGTAGCTGGTTCTTGGAAACATAGGGGTTTAGAAATACATGACCGTAATTGACACAACCGATGGCGTTGAACTTAAAGATGACATGCCCAGTAGCTTGTTCTGGGAAACATAGGGGTTGAGAAATACCTGACCGTTATTGACACAGCCAATGGCAATGAACTTAGATGATGACATGCCCAGTAGCTTGTTCTTGGAAACATAGGGGTTAAGAAATACATGAGCGTTGAACTTAAAGATGACATGCCCAGTAGCTTGTTCTTGGAAACATAGGGTTAAGAAATACATGACCGTTATTGACACAACCGATGCCAATGAGCTTAAAGATGACATGATTAGCAGCTGGTTCTTGGAAACATGGAACAGGAAAGGAGAAATACATCACCGTTATTGACACAAGTAAAATTATCTTGATATGTTATACTAGTAGTATATATACTAGTATAATTATGATATATGTTTTATAAGTATGTTAGTTCTATATGTTTTACAGTGACGTAGTATTGTAGTAATGTAGTAATGTAGTAATGTAGTATTGTAGTAATGTAGTATTGTAGTAATGCAGTAATGTAGTATTGTAGTATTGTAGTATTGTAATAATGTAGTAATGTAGTAATGTAGTATTGTAATAATGTAGTAATGTAGTAATGCAGTAATGTAGTAATGCAGTAATGTAGTAATGTAGTATTGTAGTAATGTAGTAATGTAGTAATGTAGTAATGTAGTATTGTAGTAATGCAGTAATGCAGTAATGTAGTATTGTAGTAATGCAGTAATGCAGTAATGCAATAATGCAGTAATGTAGTATTGTAGTAATGTAGTAATGTAGTAATGTAGTAATGTAGTAATGTAGTAATGCAGTAATGCAGTAATGTAGTATTGTAGTAATGCAGTAATGTAGTAATGTAGTAATGTAGTAATGTAGTATTGTAGTAATGCAGTAATGCAGTAATGCAGTAATGCAGTAATGCAGTAATGCAGTAATGCAGTAATGTAGTATTGTAGTAATGCAGTAATGCAGTAATGCAGTAATGCAGTAATGTAGTAATGCAGTAATGTAGTATTGTATTAATGTAGTAATGTAGTATTGTAGTAGTGTAGTATTGTAGTAATGCAGTAATGTAGTATTGTAGTAATGTAGTATTGTAGTAATGTAGTATTGTAGTAATGTAATATTGTAGTAATGTAGTAATGTAGTATTGTAGTAATGTAATAATGTAGTAATGCAGTAATGTAGTATTGTAGTATTGTAGTATTGTAGTAATGTAGTAATGTAGTATTGTAGTATTGTAGTATTGTAGTAATGTAGTAATGTAGTATTGTAGTAATGTAGTAATGCAGTACTGTAGTAATGTAGTAATGTAGTAATGTAGTAATGTAGTAATGTAGTAATGCAGTTATGCAGTAATGTAGTAATGTAGTAATGTAGTAATGTAGTATTGTAGTAATGTAGTAATGTAGTAATGCAGTAATGCAGTAATGCAGTAATGTAGTAATGTAGTAATGTAGTAATGTAGTAATGTAGTAATGCAGTAATGTAGTAATGTAGTAATGTAGTAATGTAGTAATGTAGTAATGTAGTAATGTAGTAATGCAGTAATGCAGTAATGTAGTAATGTAGTAATGTAGTAATGTAGTAATGTAGTAATGTAGTAATGCAGTAATGCAGTAATGTAGTAATGTAGTAATGCAGTAATGTAGTAATGTAGTAATGTAGTAATGTAGTAATGCAGTAATGTAGTAATGTAGTAATGCAGTAATGTAGTATGCAGTAATGTAGTAATGCAGTAATGTAGTAATGCAGTAATGCAGTAATGCAGTAATGTAGTAATGCAGTAATGCAGTATTGTAGTAATGTAGTAATGTAGTATTGTAGTAATGTAGTAATGTAGTAATGCAGTAATGTAGTAATGCAGTAATGTAGTAATGCAGTAATGTAGTAATGTAGTAATGCAGTAATGCAGTATTGTAGTAATGTAGTAATGTAGTAATGTAGTAATGTAGTAATGCACGCCTGATTGATTGTATGTGCGATTATTTATTGGCATTGTGTACACCTTATTATTTGCAACATTTAATATTGTTAGCGTAAACAATAAACACAGAAAAGCAAACATATCGGCTACACGTCGTTAATTTTAAGCTATTTACCGAGAAATCTCTAAGAATTTAGTCAAACTCCCATGAGGGTTTCATTAATTATAAACGCATGCATGATAAAGCACATTGAAAAGAGATTCGTTATTACAAAGATCTGCCTACCAGAAAACACTGTACGTGATCGATCAAGGGATGCATTTGATGCAATCTTCAACCTTTTATCAAGGGGAGATATTACACAAGGTTTCCAGAATAACTTAAAATAAGATTATAGTTCACTAAGAGGTTTGACGCATGATCCGACTACCTGGTGAGTATTCCAGGTCTATTCTTCCTTTCCTGCATGATCCGACTACCTGGTGGGTATTCCAGGTCCATCCATCCTCTCCTGCATGATCCGACTACCTGGTGGGTATTCCAGGTCCATCCTTCCTTTCCTGCATGATCCGACTACCTGGTGGGTATTCCAGGTCCATCCTTCCTTTCCTGCATGATCCGACTACCTGGTGGGTATTCCAGGTCCATCCTTCCTTTCCTGCATGATCCGACTACCTGGTGGGTATTCCAGGTCCATCCTTCCTTTCCTGCATGATCCGACTACCTGGTGGGTATTCCAGGTCCATCCTTCATTTCCTGTATGATCCGACTACCTGGTGGGTATTCCAGGTTCATCCTTCCTTTCCTGCATGATCCGACTACCTGGTGGGTATTCCAGGTCCATCCTTCCTTTCCTGTGTGTCACAGCAACCCATTTCATTTCATCCCATTTACTAATGTTCCATACCTTCCAATTCAGTTCACCACCAATTAGTGCACAAATGATGACAAAACATGTTACAAATTGCCCACTAATCACAAGTACGCATGCAAGCGCCCAGGACCACTCGGGGCTAAAGAACTTAAGACAATGCCCGTCATGTCTCACTAACCGCTCTCAATGCTAACAACTGTATATTGTAACATCCTCATGGGAAGGAATTTACATAAGCTCTCAGCTTGGTTTCCAATCCATTTCAGATATCCTGTGTATTGGTATACTGTATATATATTGACTTAGCTGAATAAAATATGTTTAAACTAAAGTAGTTCACTAATAACGGATCATACGTTACTCTCCAACAACATGGTATTACTTTCCTATGCACAGTCATTCGTACACACACAGTCTATACTTTATTTATTTTACAATGATTGCGAAGCAAGTTTTAACAACTTATATTAATCACTCTCGTTGGCTCGGATGAAAGCGTATACATTTATGTGGTCATTCATGAGGGAGGAAACCGGAGTACCCGGAGAAACACAGTCATCCGTACACATACAGTCTACATCCGTTATGTCGAATTCCGTCGGACCGAACAAAATACTTCGACATAACCGAAGTTTGACTTTACGAAATTCAATATAAACAGATCCAGTTATATGTAAATGATAGTATCTGAAACGGGATTTTGATCCGACTTCGAGATAACCGGATAATTCGACATAATCGACTTTGACATAACGGATGTAGCCTGTATATAAGATATTGCAAAAGTGGTTATTTCATGTCATAGTTTATGAAAAGAGTCATTTTGGCAAACTTTCCAAAACGATATGGTATGAAATCACCACCAGTGTAAGATTCCCTTTATTATCGCATTATAGAACAGGAGCCCAGAGGGGTCAGCCTAGCTGGAAAGTTAACCAATTTTCATGTATATAGCAATGGTCCATGTGCATGCCCATGTAAGGAAATGGACGTCTGAAATGCTCATTCTGGTGGGTGTGGTCAGGAGGGCCATGAGAAAGGAACCCCAAAATTGAGCTAGATCAGCTCATGAGTTAACCTGATGAAACTTATTGTAAAATGCCCGGCATAGTCCCAGGTATCACAAATGGCCACTGCCAGACATTTTCGGTGGTGGGTTGTGCCCGCCAGACTTCTATAACCGGTACCCCAAAATTGACCTAGATCAGCTCGTGAGTTATAATCCCAGGTATCATGAATGGCCAGACATTTTCAGTGGTGGGTTGTGCCCGCCAGATACCCCCGAATGCCCCCACCCCCAACATTGAGCTAGATCAGCTCATGAGTTAACCTGATGAAACATACTGGAAAATGTTCAGCATAGTCCCAGGTATCACAATGACCACTGCCAGACATTTTCAGTGGTGGGTTGTGCCCGCCAGACACCCCCGAATGCCCCCACCCCCAAAACTGGAAAATGTTTGGTATAGTTCCAGGTATCATGAATGGCCACTGCCAATCATTTCAGTGGAGGGCTGGGCCCGCCAGACACCCCCGAATGTCCCCACCCCTCAAAACTGAGCCAGATCAGCTTGTGAGTTAACCTGATGAAATTTACTGGAACATATTTGTCATAGCTCCAAGTATCATGAATGGCCACTGCCAGACATTTTCAGTGGTGGGTTGTGCTCGCCAGACACCCCCAAATGCCCCCACCCCCAACATAGAGCTAGATCAGCTTGTGAGTTAACCTTCTGAAACTACTGGAAAATGTTTGGCATAGTCCCAAGTATCATGGGGGGAGGTGTTTTAATTATATTTTGTAAAAATATATATATAGCCATCAATTCAGGATGTTTTGTGAATTCACCAAAAGGTGACACATAACAGACATACACATTTAAATTCAGTTCCTTTATTGATTTTAAGTAAACCATATAGATATAGGCATGTATGTATCATGTACACGGGTAAGTAATTATCTATGGTTGAGTGTGCCTGCTATATACCTCCTACCCCCCATTCCAAATACAGAGTTAGATCTGAGTTAACCAAACTCGATGAAAGTGACTGAAAAATGTTCAGCATAATACTGTATAGCCCTTAGATTCTCTAGAGGTGTTATCTTCTACAAGTAATCCCCGTCTTCCTTCTCTGAATCTGAGTCTTCACTCCATGCTTCGCCATCTGAATCGCTCACTCCATCAGTAGTTTCTACTTCCATCTCAGACTCTCTGTCACCTTCAGCCTCCATGTCCTCTGCATTGTTACGGCCATTCCTAACAAACCATTTGGTATGGCTGGCCCTTCAATCCAGGTTGGCTTCCAGGAGGTTGTCCCTCACATACCATCCGTAATCAATACCATCCGTAATCAGTTGGTGACAAACCGTCCCCAGGAGATGCTGTCATGGCATGTGTTCACAATGCTGTAACATACTGCGTTCGTCGAATCTTCATCTCAAAGGTCTGTTGAGAAGGTGACAGCAAGGCACAGTCGATACGTTTGATGTTTGCCAGTGGATTCTCCTGAAAGTCAATGAAATGCATGATTAGAGCTGTTGTAACAGGGGCAGATCCAGGATTTGTTTAAAGGGGGCGTGCAATCATTAGTCATGCAACGTAGGGTCCATAACAGAAATGGGGGTACCAATAGTCTACAGCTTACACTTAATATATGGATGCCGGCTGTGTGCACATTTTTTCCCACTATAACTTTGTTAATAATGGTCCGATTTGAAAAATTAACATTCTACAGAGGTAATTTTTAGTGATTTTCAATAGGGGGCATACGCCCTTCCGCCCCCTCTAAAACTGCACATGCTGTAAGGTATTTTAATTTTATAATGATGATCATATTAAAGGTTCGTGTGCCTTAATTACCTGATCAACTTTGCCAGTCATTTGCATCAGTTTGTTTTATCGTGCTTCATTGACATCTTGAGTCTTGCTTTGTGCATACATACGGCAGACAAACTCTGATGCGACATCCAGATCAACACTACCATGTACCTCGCCCATACTGATGAAGAGGTTAGCGTAGCAGCCAGTATTGTCCTTCTCTATGATCGAGGGGGTTAGTTTTGCCTTTCCTGAAAAATCAGGTACAAATTCAAAATGAGACCATTCAATCAGAGCTCAAAAATACGAATCCGGTTATCCCGATTTTTTTCATTTCAGATTTGTTATCCGCAAAAACAAAATGCACCATATATCAAATTTTAAAGAAATGCTATGGCTAATTAAATCATAACACCAACACCGTAATAGAGACATTTTACTGAGACACAAATATCTTGTGCCAACCTGTAAAAGGCCGATGTAAAGTCACATCCAGTGAAGGCATGGCATCCGGGCAGTGCTTTGGGAAGTCCAAGTTTGCGCTCTTCAAGGACGTCAGCAATGTTGGTCACATTGATGTACCTCCTGCTGTTTCCCATCCCACAGTACAGGATGTTGTTGGCCATAGCCCGGACTTCTCGGCGTTGCTGTCCAAGGGCACCAATCAATATCACTAAGACATCGGTGTCAGATGCCCTCACCATGACATTGCCTGCTGTGATATTTGCGATGTGGAAAGCAATCAGCGTATCGGCCTCTTCATGGTCACCTTGGAGGTGTGCTGGTCTGGTTACAGTAATATGATGGTGCTCATTAGGGACATACTGAAAGCACTCACCACCATAAGAAGCAAGCAAGGTATTTCCACCAAAGATATTCCAGTAATGATCTTTCCTCCACTCTTGCAAGAGAAACTTGGCAAGTTCATTGTTGAATACCCAATTTGTGAGAAGTTTTTACCCACATTTATGACATATACTGAATCAACTGCACACCGCAACTTTCTCTCATTGTCCTTGCTGGAGTTCTCCACGTACTTGTCGAGACATATATGTGCTTCATTAACCCTCCCTGAACATACCACAGCGTGGTCCGAGCAGTTGATGCGTATGATGCTCCCATGTTTGTTTGTGAGTGGACGGAATGAAGAAGATTTCCTCCATCATAGACCTGTACATAACACTTTGGTAACTCGGCTTCTGTGATTGTTTCTGTCTGGAGGGACTCAAACTTTTTCAACAATGCTGATTGTTTTCACTTTTCACATGCGACCCATCACAGTGTGCGAGTGACAGTGGGTATGGCGTAATTGGGCAGGGGAGAACATTCCGAAGGCCAAGTGCTGTTTTCTCTGCAACGACTACGATCATACGGACACAGGCTCTCAGCATTTGTCTTCTGTGAGGAGGGTAGCTTTGCTTTTTTCTTCATGTTCTGAACAGCGAAGTTCTGTACACGCGTACGTTTCACAGGTTGAAGAAGTAGAGTTGAGTAGATATAATACAGTTGCCCTAGATGCTGCTTGACCGGTTGCAACATTCACCAATTTTCCCACTCAGTTAAGCTATCTGACTGTTGTCCCTTATGATTCTTGAGAGACGGCATTGAGCTGTTGCATTTCCCCCAGTTCAAGCCCAGTGAATGTTCTAAGCTCGGTGATTGCCATAGCTCGCTGGGTCATAGTCAATGACCATCGGTGCATTGCGTTCTCAGAATTTCGGAAGTCAACAATTCCATTCATTTTGGATGCAGCATCACGGTTGACCGTTTGCTCCAAAGAGAGGTCAACAGCCGATCTACTGTAACACTTCTTTGTGCGTCTGATGGAAAACGCACCCTTCTCCGGTACTTTACGCAGCTTTGGGTCTGAACTCTTCAACTTCTGCAGAAAAGGTATTCCCCAGCTGGCATAGTTTGGTCGGTTCAGGGCGAAGTATACTGCAAGCATCATTGTGAATACATGGATATAGCCACCGACGTCATTCGTCTTTATGCATCTCTGCAGCTCTCTGTGGAGGTGATTGGTCAGTAAGATGTAAATGGCCCAGAAATGAGCTGTTGACCCAAGATGCCCATCCAGAATAGAATGGAAGCTGTCAAACAAGGGGGTTTCAATTACTTGTATTTAGTAGGCTTTCAACGCAATGGCCAACTCATAGGTGACAACTGCGTAATCTTGGCCTGTTTCCTTTGCAACGTTCATTGTCCGGATCATCGTCTCTCTCACCACATTATTGTTGGTTCGGAATCTGGATATTGGGTCCATGTAGCAAATTCGTTGAAGTGGTAAGGAGTCCTTGATGTACTTGCTCATGAATCCAGCATCCAATGGTGTGTTGCTTTCTCTCAGTTTCGAAAAACAATACAGATCCAATACCTTTAGTCCAATCTTCATTCAGTTCTTCAGCAGTCGATTGAGATGCTGTACTGGATGCTCCGGCAGGGGTATCAGTAATTGCTGCTGAGGTAGGAACCCGGTAGGACCAGCTTTTATATCATTATTAGTCTTGATTATCAATATTACAACAATAAGTTAATAACCTACCTTGGACTTGTTCATCTGTCAACTCTGTTTCTTGATTGGAAGGATGTCTTGGAATCCCAGCTTGGAATATTCTTGTAATGCTGCCTGTGTTGTTGTTTTCATACCACCCTCAACATTATATCTGGGCTAATCTCTGCCCTCATGAGAGCCAGTATGCTGCTAATCTTACATCAGTGCTAAAAATAGCCACCCATCTAGCCACCCATTACAAATTGACCCTTTACTTTCTATTTCTATTATTAACAGGGTTTTCATTATTATGATTAAAGAATGTGATCTACCCTGCTGAGAAATGATACCCTGCTGAAATGTTAAGCACCCTGCTGATATTTAGTATTTTAGATTTTGTTCCCAACACCCTGTTCAGACAGATTTCTAGTGAGACCTATGTTATTTTATTCTGTAACTGCCTTCTATATAAATGATAAACATCAACATGTTTTTACTGAGACTTATATTAACACTAAATTATGGTTGAAGCTATGGCCTCCACTAATAAATAACATTTTTTCCATACCATAAGGGTTCTTCCTCCACTAATAAATAACATTAAATGTACTGTTTACATTAAATGTTATTTATTAGTGGAGGCCATCTTTAAATGGTAGAAATAAATATCAGAGCTGGTCAAAAGTAGAATATTTTTAATTCTTGCCCCCCCCCAATATATTTTGACACCAAAATGATGACTATGTGAATTAGGACTTGAGATATAAGAAAAATAGGTTTTCATGGCGGCCATCTTTAAAGATGTTGGGGATGGGGGCATTTGGGGGGTATCTGGCAGGCACACTCCACCACTGAAAATGTCTGGCAGTGGTCATTCAAGATACCTGGGACTATGCTGAACATTTTCCAGTAGGTTTCATCAGGTTAACTCACGAGCTGATCTGGCTCAGTTTTGGGGGTGGGGGCATTCGGGGGTGTCTGGCGGGCACAACCCACCACTGAAAATGTCTGGCAGTGGTCATTTGTGATACCTGGGACTATGCTGAACATTTTCCAGTAGGATTCATCAGGTTAACTCATGAGCTGATCTAGCTCAATTTTGGGGGTGGGGGCATTCGGTGTTGTTTTGCGGGCACAACCCACCACTGAAAATGTCTGGCAGTGGTCATTCATGATACCTGGGATTATGCCGAACATTTTCCAGTAGGTTTAATCAGGTTAACTCACGAGCTGATCTTTTGGGGTACCAGTTATAGAAGTCTGTCGGTTCTTTACACCGTGCATGTAAAAGAACCAGAGGAGATTCTGGAATTGGTCTCTGTCTGTATCATGCATTATCCCCCATCATCTAAAATGACCAATCTCCTCAGGAGGCGTCGCTCATGTGGACAACCGGTAGCGACGATAAATAAACGTAAAACACACACTTCTCAGTACACGATTATGTTATTTGTAATTAATTTTGCACTAAAATTAGCTTATATCCCCAGACAGCACACGCATAATTCAAACTTAATCTTACAAACGTGTCAAATAACTGCAGTGTCATTAAATGGCTAACGTCATATTTGCTTACATTGCAGCATTATAAAACAATCACAGCAAACGATTCTATATAATTAAGCGAAACCTCTTAGGTAATTTAAATCATTCACTATATCGAGTGGCGTATCTTTCTTAATACAAGATCTCACGTTGCCAGATCCCACGCCATCGACGAAACACAACTACGTTAGTCAAATAACAGTAACACAACACTGAAATTGGCGTTGCTTGTATTATTTCGTTATTGAAAAGTATGTCCAATAGATGTGATATGTGTAACACTAGTGGATCATACACAGTTGTCCCAACATATATCGCTTCTACCATTTATTTATATGTATTATATTTTTATTTATCTTGAGCGAAACAATCCGCGGACTCATTGGAAAATGACATATTGACTTTTGGTTTATTTTTGTTGTGTCAGTATAGTTTGTTTATTATAGTGTTTATTATTTAAAGGGCCAGCCATTTCTGACTTATGAGACACCTCTGTTGATGAACATCAGTACTTCCCGAATCCTATGCCGGTATGTCAGGCGCCAGGCTGGTAGGCAATCAATAACCATTTACGTATATTTACTGTTTACCACAGCATATACATGTAAACAACACTTAAAGTTTGTAAACCTTTTTTTGTAGTACTAGAGTTATTGACTAGGAGATCCTAATATTGACAGTGCAGGTGTACCTTATATTGCATTGGTTCTTAAGGAAACAATTGCAGATATTCCAAGAAGAGCGAAAACAGCAACGGAGCATTAATAAAACACAATCTAACAGAGATATTGGAAAAGTTATGAGTATGAGTGATAGTGCTATGTTTATGACTTGACAACAGTAAACATGTCAAAGACTCTGCCGTCGAATGCAAGATTGTACATTTTCAACCAGATGGCTTAATTTGCGATACACGGAGTCAAATGCTTTCTGGATGTCTATAAACGCGCGCATTGTAACAGGATATGTTAAATACGGTTATGCTACGTAAATATAGAAGCAACTGTGCTGCAGCCGTTTCGACTAGCAAGCTGGGAGTTGGACACAATAGTATGTACGTCGAAACTATGAGCCAAACGTGCTGTCAGTACCCCTACCTGAATGACCATCCAGGTTGCTCAACTATGTAATGCACTGGTAGTCATTCGTGTCGTGTTTATTCCCCATTTTCAAGTTTCAGTTAGTTTCCTATTTGGCTTTGTAAACGCGTATTACCTCTTCTGCATTATGTGCACATGTATGCATAGTCATACCAGACGTCATTTACCTAGCATATTAAACTTTGAGACGTCATTTATCTATCATATTAAATTTTGAGACGTCATTTACCTATCATATTAAACTTTGAGACGTCATTTACCTAGCATATTAAACTTTGAGACGTCATTTAAACGCTCTAAAAATAACACAAACTAGTATTTTCAAGTTAGAATCGAACTAATATTTGTATTTGTGTTTTGGTGCGTGTGTGCTATCGAATAAATCAGTGGTTGTTGTTCATGTTTTATTCACCAATAAATAACAGAAAGACAAATATTGTTTCTTATTCCGCTGATTACATATTCGTAGTTTATGAGTTCCAGACATATCGTTTTTGTACAGTGTACCTTTGGGGGTAATTGAGGTATAATAAAGAATGTGTGTGTGTTTTACGTTTATTTATCGTCGTTACCGGTTACCCATAATGAGCGACGCCTCATGAAGAGATTAATCAGTTTAGATTGTTTGGAGGATAGTGCAATGATACAGACAGAGACCCATTCAAGAGCATCATCTGGTTCTTTTACGTGCACGGTGTAAAGCACCGACACGAGACCTCGGTTTAGAGTCCCATCTGAAAGACTGTTAATTTTATTAGGGTCAGACGGGGGATCGAATCTATAATAAAGAATTCAGGAAGGCAATGGTACAATGACGATGGTACAATGACGATCGTACGATGATGATGGTACATTGATGATGGTACAATGACGATGGTACGATGACGATGGTACAATGACGTTGAAACTATAGTAACACGCCATTTCTAATTGTTTGTTTGTTGGTTTTTACGCCTGCATCAGTACCATTTTGGACTATATCGCCGGCGGGCCTTTCCTGGGCAGGCACCAGCGGTTAACCAGTACTTGGTGCACCAACATCCGTAAGAAACTGCCAACTTTTTAATGTAAATGAGACACGGCCTGAGCGGGGCTAGAATCCATGACCACCATCGACCATAACCACTCGAACACTAACACGCCATTTCATAAGATCAAACTAAAAAATACTAATGGATGGTGGTACCAAATTACTGGTTCTAAAAGTGCTGTATTCTTAAACATATTTTTATTGCGGATGTAATCCATTAGACAATACTACATTTTTACATACATACATGGATCAGATGAGGGAATAGTCAACAGATTATAAGACACATACATACATGTATGTAGCACAGCAAAAGGGTCGGGCTACAATGTATACAATTGCTGGTACTTTCGTAATCAAGAACTTCGATATAGGGAAAGGGTATGGCCACAAGTTATCCAATTGCTGGTACCTCCGTAATCAAGAATATAGAAAGGGTAGGGCCACAAGTTATACAATTGATGGTACCTCCGCAATCAAGAACATCGATATAGGGAAAGGGTAGGACCACAAAGTTATACACTTGCTGGTACCTCCGCAATCAAGAACATCGATATAGGGAAAGGGTAGGGCCACAAGTTATACAGTTGCTGGTACCTCCGCAATCAAGAACATCGATATAGGGAAAGGGTAGGGCCACAAGCTATACAATAGCTGGTACCTCCGTAATCAAGAACATCGATATAGGGAAAGGGTAGGACCACAAAGTTATACACTTGCTGGTACCTCCGCAATCAAAAACTTCGATATAGGGAAAGGGTAGGGCCACAATTTATACAGTTGCTGGTACCTCCGTAATCAAGAATATAGAAATGGTAGGGCCACAAGTTATACAATTGCTGGTACCTCCGTAATCAAGAACATCGATATAGGGAAAGGGTAGGACCACAAGTTATACAGTTGCTGGTACCTCCGTAATCAAGAACATCGATATAGGGAAAGGGTAGGACCACAAAGTTATACACTTGCTGGTACCTCCGCAATCAAAAACTTCGATATAGGGAAAGGGTAGGGCCACAATTTATACAGTTGCTGGTACCTCCGTAATCAAGAATATAGAAATGGTAGGGCCACAAGTTATACAATTGCTGGTACCTCCGTAATCAAGAACATCGATATAGGGAAAGGGTAGGACCACAAGTTATACAGTTGCTGGTACCTCCGTAATCAAGAACATCGATATAGGGAAAGGGTAGGACCACAAAGTTATACACTTGCTGGTACCTCCGCAATCAAAAACTTCGATATAGGGAAAGGGTAGGACCACAAGTTATACAGTTGCTGGTACCTCCGCAATCAAGAATATGGAAAGGGTAGGGCCACAAGCTATACAATAGCTGGTACCTCCGTAATCAAGAACATCGATATAGGGAAAGGGTAGGGCCACAAGATATACAGTTGCTGGTACCTCCGCAATCAAGAACGTTGATATAGGGAACGGGTTGGGCCACAAGTTATACAAAGTACCTCCGTAATCAAGAACATCGATATAGGGAAAGGGTAGGGCCACACGTTATACACTTGCTGGTACCTCCGTAATCAAGAACTTCGATATAGGGAAAGGGTAGGGCCACAAGCTATACAATAGCTGGTACCTCCGTAATCAAGAACATCGATATATGGAAAGGATAGGGCCACAAGTTATACACTTGCTGGTACCTCCGCAATCAAGAACTTCGATATATATATATAGGGATGTCACTTTGATTATAACTATTTGACGTTCCAGACAATAAAGTAGTCTGGCATATCGGCATTCACGATCGTTGACATGTCTATTGGAGTAAGTGAATACGAATTTTATTACAATCAATTTGATCTTTGAGACACTAAAGTAGTCTGATATACACGTGGTTTGATCTTCTGTACGCGGAGAAAGAGTTTACTCTGACTATTTTCATTCCCTTAGAACATTATACACTACATCTGCTGTGCTCTTGACAAATGCTCGTGTATTGTACGTAATAAAAAAGTAAAGTAAAGTGTTTGTTTACTATAGTGTCACCCTAGTCATTTTTGACTTATGAGACACCTTATTTTATGAACATCAGTACTTCTCGAATCCTATGCTAGTATGCCAGGCACCAGTCAATCGGTAACCATTATTTAACTAGCTGGCAGCTCACCAACCTGTCATATCAGAACGAATCCCCTGACGAGGTTCGAACCTTCTCGAACCACCGACCTCCCGCTACGTAGGCGGACACTTTAACCACTAGGCCACGGAGACGGTTATTTCCATAGTTCCACACACAGTCCTGTTTGTTCACAGGCTATACAACTCTGGAATGTTGCTTCTATATCTAGGGTACACATTATAAACATTATACAAACCTGTAATGATCGGCATGCGTTTATAACATTGTTTTATTTTATTAGTTAAGCAAATTTAGTTTATACAAATTTATTTTAGCTCGATTGCGAAACAAGTTATTTCAACTTATATAAATCACTCTCGAGACCTCATTCCTGATGGAATCCATCGCCACGAGGGAGAGAGAAGAGGCAACGTGGAATTTAAATGCCTTGCCTAAGGGCACAATCGTAACGGCTCCAGTGGGGCTCGAACTCCGGACCTTTCGCACCTGAAGCGAACGCGCATCCACTGCGCTATCACGACTTCCTTAGCATATTTAACGTCACTACCGGTTTCCCCATATAGTGTAGTGGTCAAGGGGTACTTTTTGGTCGGGTACCCCTCCCCATGGTAGAACAAGACACAACCTATTTTTTCTTGAAGAGGGTGGTCTGGGGAGTAGGAAAAGGATGGTTGTGAATCTGAGATCATTGTAGGTCATTATGAAAATCTCATTTATATATGTGTAGATGAGGACTCCGAGAATAAATTTGATGATATATGTTTTTTCCAAGTATATCAGTTAATATTCAAGCTATTTGCACACATTATGTATCAAAATGTGCAGGATGACAATACACACTCACTACAATTACATTTAATCAGAAAATATATCTCATACTTGGCATAAAAGCCAAAATAATGCAATTTATTGCTGAAAATCGACTACAGATTCACTGAATTACCGACCTTAATGACTACATAACTTTACACATACCAGCTCCATGTTGATAAATATTATACCTAAATGTATCCTGTACATATATGTATTCAATATAAGGTTCCAAAGTGTAATATAGCTCCTGCTGAGAATTGTATTATCAAAAATATAACACTTTACCGAAATATCCAAAATACCTTAAATTCGCGTATTCCACGAAATATCATGTTTTCATTAGTTTACACCATGCTGCATTGGCAATATACTTTTGTTATATTTAGATACATATATCAGCACATTCACAATATGGTGAACTAGCATTTATGACTACCCCAGAAATACACGCACATGTAAATGATATACATATTTATTGAATTGGAAGTTATTGATACAGCAGTGGTAATTTAATCCAAATGATGATGTTCATGTAATCAGTCAATCACTGTCGTCATTGCTGCTGTCACTTAGCACAAGAGCATTTTTGGCAATCACCAACACAGGAACATAACTCCGTGCATCTCAGTCCCGCGGTCAGGCAGTGACAGGCTCTAGTTTGTGAGCAGTTCTCATCGGTGCAATAGAGATGTGTCAGGTCTCGAACCTCTTTGGGGGCCGCATTTTTTCGAACATGACAGGTTCGAGTTTGTTGTCCCTTAGCTGCCATCCATTGCCATCAGGTCTCCAAAGAACTGGCTTTGCTTCATGACTGTGAATCCAAATCGCCACCTGTTAATTCACACGTCTGATATGCTGTTGAAAAGCATCATCTGTTGGCGGGAAAAGTGATGCAACCTTGTCACTTTTACACGCATAATCATAGCGTAGCTGATCCAGAGACGTGCACGAGTTGCTCTTCGATCCATACAGAAGCAATGCATACTTCGTGGCTGTGGGGAGTTCATTAGTTATGTCACTGGATTGGCCTAACTGTGCCAGTGGCAGCAAGTCTCCAATATTCAACAAGAGCTTGCTATAGGCAGTGAGCTTACCTATTTTGAAGAGGGAAGATGTTGTATCGCATCCACTAATAGCATGTGACGCTGGTAGCAGAGTGAAACATCTTCTCCAATTTGATCAGTTATGGTGTTGACAGGAATGAACCTCTGGCGGTTTGTTGCTTTGCTGCAATGACCAGCATTCATGTAAACTTTGCAGTCTCCAAACACACCCTTGCCACAGTAGTATATTAGAAGGACTAATACAACAGTATCATCGCATCGGACAATGATTCTTGAGTGTGATTGAGCAAGATTGATGGCATGTAGCAGGATTCGTGTGTCGGCCTCCTCGTGTGTGCTGAACAGTTCAGGTTTTTCTTGTACCTCTGTGCGCTGAATAACTTTCACAAGCTGACCATCTTCAAAACTTCCTGCCAGTGTGATTGATTGGTGTTCCTTGAGGAGCTGTGGAGCGGTTTGTGTCAAATATACACAGACAAACTCTGCCAGTGCTGATTTGTTTGTGGCATTTGTCATAAATGTTCGGTAGTTTGGAACCCTACGTCGACCATTGATGACATACGTAGGGCCTGTTTCTCTACCTGTACGACGGTCTCGTTCCAGCTGCTTGATGGATATCTCCGAATCATATCGATCAAAGACCAGAGTGACTGATATCACACCTAAGTTACCAGCTAGCAGTGACTGAATTCTCTGCATTACGACAAGTCCCAAATCATTGAATGTGTCAAACTTGGATTCATCCATTGCTTGAAGTAGTGCCATCCCATCAATGATGTATGTAGTGTGACGATCATCTGTCTCTTCCAACACCTGTATTTCATCGCAATTCGATTCTAACTTCTTGGCTAAATCAGCCTTGGTCGTCTTGCGCATCGTGCCATCATCGTTGAACAGAGAAGGTGGTACAGGTGCTACTAGCTCGTGTGTCAGAACCTCTTCTAAGCTGACATCCCTCTGCTTCGACACAGCCAGCAGCCTTCGGAATAAGACTTCAGAATATACCATGATCTTGTCTGTTTTCTTGGATGTCAAACATTTGGACATGTTGGCAAACGTTGGAGTCTTCGTCCGTGTGTCTGTCTCCCAGAAACTGAGTGTCCTGTCAACCATGAGCCGCTTCTCCACAAAGGTAGTGTTCCGTGTCTGTGCAACTTCCAGAAAATTTATCAGTCCATTGGCAACTTCCAGTGATGCGACCTGTCCAGTGGTGATATTGACGAGTTCATCGGGCACAGTATCAAGGTCGAAGGGATTCTGTAAGCCTGATACATATTCCTGTATCTTTATGACGTCCTGTTCATCCCTTGCCATCCTAGTATTGCCATGCTCAGTGTGGTTTCTCGTTTGTGTTTGTTTGTTACTATGGCACAGTTCCTTGAAGGCATCTGTGTACTCCGCAGTGATGTGTCGAGTCACCATCCAGCGTGTGAGAGCGCCCTTCCGCAAGGTAAATCCGATGACACCTCCCTTGCTCTTCCCCTCACGGTTTATTGTCTGTTCAAGTGCTTGGTCACTGGCATCTGCATTGAACCGTCTGGACGACCTCCGGACTACGAATCCACCTTCTTGCCGGTATTGGTAAGATTTTGGTTGTTTCTGCTTGAGGCTTATCATATCATTCAGATATCCAGGCAAATATCGGACATAGTTGCCTCTGTCGGCAGCTCGACACCAGGGGATGGCCTCACAGACAGCGATGAGATGCAGCTCGAATAAACCACCCCGCTCTGATCTCAGAAGTCGCAACAAAGTTCCCACTCCCTGCATGAATGTGTCCCAGTAAGCAAAGGTAGCTGAATGTGTTCGTCCAGCGGCTGTGAACTCCTGATGTAGCGCTTGTAAGGTTGTGATGTGTTCGGACTCTAGCTGTTCGGTTAGTTTTCGAGCTGATTCGTTGTCTCCTGATTTGAAAGCCTGTTGGATATCGCTCACAAGCTTATCCATGTCATCTTGTCGAAGATCTGTCTGAACCTGTTGTTGTAGCCATGCAAAAAATGCTTCCTGATACAACCGATACAAGGCCTCTAGCACCAGTTTCATGCTCCTATTTCCTCTGGATACCTGCTTCCCTTCGAGCATAAGTCTTGCAGTTGCTGACGCATAGACGTCCGAGTCGACCAGCATGGAGAGGAGACCCCCGTCACCATAGAGTTTCCCGATGCTCGCTACATAAGCCATGGTTAAGTGCATACCACCTAGCCTCATTGTTATCTTTCCGTCCAAACGTGGAGGCTTGTTCCACATTATTTGTTGTGCCTTGCTGTAGATGGCGCAATCTGCTGTGACTAGGATGTGAGGCTGCTTAAGTTTGTCGGCTATCTGGACTAATCTAAGTAGGATGGTATAGATGGTGGTAAGATCCGTTGGTGCAGCACGAATGAAGGGCAGGTAGCATGTAGTCGCGACTGGCAGATTCCGCTCAGACAAGAATGCATTAGATGCCGACCACGATGGGATAGCCTGATGATCATCAACGGTTTTACGGGACACTTTCCATGCTAAATCTCTAGATTCGGCTGTCTTGAATTATGGATGGTCTATGTCAATATTCATCATTGCTGAATCGCTCACAGGAGGAGGTTCTGGTCGTTTGGCAGCTTTGTTGTACCTTAAAGTAATACATGTCAGAACTAAATATATATTTGGACATGCATGCACATTCGTGGTAACTTGTGAATAGTATTATACTACCATTTTACTGTCTATGTTATCGATGCTATTCTATATGCATGCATTATAATGTTAGACCAGCCACCAACAATCATATGACCACAACCGTAGGTATCATACATTTCTTACCAATTGTTTTACCAGGTATATGCTGTAATTACCAAACTATAATGATAAAGTGGCAGCAAAGACTACAACATTTCCACAGTTTTGTTTCAATGACTTAGCTATATACCTCTGGAGATCGTCAAATCCTGGACATACTTTATCAGCTGCTGATAGCGACTTCATTGGCAACCTGGGAATGCACTTGTCATCAAGTTGGGGGATTCCTCTATGGAACAGCACGGCTGCCATGGCATGAGTGGTTGACTTTCCATCCAGAGTAGCTTCGTTTTGGTCAAAATTATCGATCGCAGCATCTACCACTGGCAAACCATCAATGGACCCTAGGTGCTGGAGTCTCTTGGGTATGTATACGCCATCTTTGACATTTTCCTCATCAATAGCCACATATGTGAGGAAGCGCCGAACTTCGTCGTAGGAGACACAATGACCCAGTGAATTAAGTAAGTCGATCATATTCTTGTTTCCAAATTCGTGGTGCACTTGTAAGGCTAAGTCTAGTGTAATTGATGTGTACATGTGCTGACTCTGTGAAATCATATTATGACATATGGCAATTGTTTTCAGGTTGATCTTAGGAACATCGTCTTCACTACAACTTGTCAGCTTGTTGTATGCTTGTTCATTAAGGCACCATTCAATGAAGTCATACATATAGAAACACATTTTATATCAGACATTGGAATCGCGTTACGTACTAGGCGGGGGTATGTTTTTAGAAGAAAACTCTGAGTAACTGTTCTGTGCATGTATTTCTGGGGTCATAAATGCTAGTTCACCATATTGTGAATGTGCTGATATATGTATCTAAATATAACAAAAGTATATTGCCAATGCAGCATGGTGTAAACTAATGAAAACATGATATTTCGTGGAATACGCGAATTTAAGGTATTTTGGATATTTCGGTAAAGTGTTATGTTTTTGATAATACAATTCTCAGCAGGAGCTATATTACACTTTGGAACCTTATATTGAATACATATATGTACAGGATACATTTAGGTATAATGTGTATCAACATGGAGCTGGTATGTGTAAAGTTATGTAGTCATTAAGGTCGGTAATTCAGTGAATCTGTAGTCGATTTTCAGCAATAAATTGCATTATTTTGGCTTTTATGCCAAGTATGAGATATATTTTCTGATTAAATGCAATTGTAGTGAGTGTGTATTGTCATCCTGCACATTTTGATACATAATGTGTGCATATAGCTTGAATATTAACTGATATACTTGGAAAAAACATATATCATCAAATTTATTCTCGGAGTCCTCATCTACACATATATAAATGAGATTTTCATAATGACCTACAATGATCTCAGATTCACAACCATCCTTTTCCTACTCCCCAGACCACCCTCTTCAAGAAAAAATAGGTTGTGTCTTGTTCTACCATGGGGAGGGTTGCACCCATTTTTAAGCCCCTTTTGAGATATTGCCACTACACTAATATGAGCGACGGACAGTGAAATTTATTTCAGCTCGATTGCGAAGCAAGTTCTCACAACTTATATTAAATCACTCTCGAGACCTCATTCCTGATGGAATCCATCTCCACGAGGGAGAACGAAGCAACAACGTGGTATTTAAATCCGTGCCTAAGTGCACACTCGTAACGGCTCCAGCGGGGGCTCGAACTCCGGGCCTTTCGCGCCTGAAGCGAATGCACTATCACGACGTCCACGGGAAGCTTGAGGATGTATCAACATTAAGCTATAGGAGTAAATTCGAGTGGATTGTGGATGCATATCAGCCTAATTACGCATTTCTTTCATTATTGATACATCCCGGAACTACTTTTGATCAACATTAAGCTACTCATTAGGAGTACATTCGAGTGGATCTTGGATGCATATCAGCCTAATTACGTATTTCTTTCATTCTTGATACATCCATGAACTACTTTTAATCAACAGTAAGCTATAGGAGTACATTCGAGTGGATCTTGGATGCATATCAACCTAATTACGCATTTCTTTCATTCTTGATATTTTTCATTATTGGTACATCATTGAACTTTTTTTTTCAATTCGTTTTCGTTCATATTCCTTATATGTTATAGTTGTTAACACATATTTATCATGAAGCTTAATTGTATATATCTGGCATTTTTCTACATCAGAGCATACATATATAACAGATGTAATTTAGTTTGAAGTGCTGGGAATGGCTGTAAATAATGTTGTCATAACTTGTAACCCAATCTATTTGCTCCCCCCCCCCAGATTAAATAGCATTCAGCAATAATAATAAATCCTATTATAATTTCATATTGTTTTCTACGTATGTCATTGTGTGTATAATTGGACTGTAATGTATGAAAAAAATGCATTAAAAGTAGGCCTAATTAAAATATAATAAAAAAAATTACGCATAAGCCACCTTATAACTCGATAAACATGATAATACCAATGAATTCAATTAAAACGTTATTTATTTTACAACGATTGCGAAGCAAGTTCTAACAACTTATATTAATCACTCTCGTTGGCGCGGATGAAAGCGTAAATGTGGTCATTCGTGCGTAACGCCGTGTCTGTTCAGGATATATGTTGTTTGTTATTCAGCCAAGTGTTTTAGCTCCACTATCTCAATAGCAAACAGCATAGAGCCTGATCAGACACTGTTCTATGCGGTTTGCAACAGTGATTTTATGAGCTGCTAGCATGCAAAGGGTTAAGGAAATTGAAATTTCCCTGGACTCGACCCTCCCCCAGGCGCATCAATCAGCGTCCGCCCTATGTGTTGAGACAACACCATCACGTTACGCTCAATGACGATGCGGGCCGTCACCCAACATACTCTAGTAGTAAACCCGTATCTTTGTATGTTGTGTATACGTCATCACTTGTTGCTTATACGTCACCACCACCACTACAGAGCTCTTTGTATGTTGTGTATACGTCATCACTTGTTGCGTATACGTCACCACCACCACTACCGAGCTCTGGCTTTTTTTGGTATACGCGTCACTATATAGCCTATTGGTAATAGCTTTATAAATAGCGATCTCGTACCATTCTATAAATATAGACTACGAACCGATCCATAAATAACCAACGCTTCTATATAAATATAGACCGATTAGAACGGTCTCAGTCCTCAAGCGGCTTCAACGAATATACGGGTAAGTTCATTATAATATTCGAGCTAGGCGTACGTTTTTATCGAGTAAGAAATCATAATTACAAACTTAACCTATGTACGAAAATGAATAATATATATCGTTACGTATACTTCCATAAAAACGCGATAAATTATTAATAATCCGTAATGTACGTTTTACAGGGCGATGGATTCCATCAGGAATGAGATATACGGAGCGATAAGTCGTAACAACTTGTTTCGCGATCTAGCAATTTTGTAATAAAATAATATTATCCATTCTATATGAGACACTGGACGCAACGATTAATATAAATGTTCAAATTATAAAACCCGTCTGCGCGAACGTATGGCTGGTGGCAATAGAGGTTAGTCATATAAATAACGCGTATATATCCGAATAAATCATATCGGTTAGTATGACGCATACTATCGCGTCTGCTCGATACATCGGAATGAATGGGATATCCTGTCTGCTAGCATGTTTCTATGTTGACCCTAAATAACCTTATCTGGGAAATGCGAGAAAAATCACCAGCGCAGTAGGTACACAACATGACATCGAAGTAATTATTACGTTTACATACAGAGGTTGCTCTCACATGACAACTGAAGTGTTCCAAATTGAACAGGTCGTAAACAACTATAACTTAATCATCGGCTAATTGGTCTTAATTGATGCGATGTAGCGGCTTGTATAGCCTCAATGAGAACGAAATATTTATTTCTGTCTGCTTATCAACTCGAAGGTATTTTCCATGCAACATTATTAGACTCGTTTCAAGTTTGATTTATTTGACATCTTGCCACGCGTACATTTGAATCGCAAAACCCACGCTGTATCTCAGCGGGAGGTCGATTTTGTTAAATGTCAAACACTCTTTTCGCTATCTAGCTAACATAAATTTGTAATTTCATCACCGGTTCAATAAAATAATCCAAGCGTTCATAAAATATTACGTTAGTGTGTGTGCGTGTGTGCGTGCGTGCGTGCCTGCGTGCGCGTGTGTGTGTCTGTGCGCGTGCGTGTGCGTGTGTGTGTATGTGTGTGCGTGTGTGCGTGAGTGCGTGCCTGCGTGCGCGTGTGTGTGTCTGTGCGCGTGCGTGTGTGTGTATGTGTGTGCGTGTGTGCGCGTGTGTGCGTGCGTGCGTGAGTGCGTGAGTGCGCGAGTGCGCGCGTGCGTTCGCGTGCGTGGGTGTGTGATAACAATGTAATATTTGGCAAGTTACTGATTCCCTCTATCAGGTTGTATGTTGTTTGCGGTTATTTTATATAATGTATATCTATTTACCTTACCACACGCCCGTCTGTCCGTCCGTCCGTCCGTCCGTACGTCCATGCACTATCCTCCATCTTAACCACTAGGCCACGGAGACGGTGTATGTATGTTTCAACACAAGCGGTTGAAACTATAAATGGATGCTTCAACACCTGAGTTTGAAACTATGAATGTATATTTCAAACCAAACTATCAATATAGCCTATACATACATATGCAACACAGAGTTATAACACGCGTCGGTTTATACGAATAGCAGACGTAATGCCAACGAGTCC